>JACEFZ010007920.1:0-67052 GCA_014155875.1 Cepaea nemoralis | reverse complement strand
ATAAATAATAAAAAATGTAAGGACTACGCTTGAATTCAAAACGAGCGGAGGCTAACAAACAACGACAAAATGAAGTACACGTGATGGGAGATCACTACAATTAGGTCTGACATGTACAAGTATAGAGGAAATTCACAGATAATGAGTATAAAGCAAGCAAACGATAGCCAGATCTCCCTTGGTGAAACCTGTCTTCAAGATGTGGAATCATAGGCATATTTAAGTAGCAATGACAAAGTTGGGGGAACATGTAAATGAGATGGCTGTCCTTTACAAGAGGTTGCAATCAACTTATGTGCTGGCTATTTGTGATTTACTAGACGATATTACGCTCAGTTGTTTTCCAGTGCTTTCTGAGCGGTCGACGCCTCATACCATTGAAATCAACGCAAAGCGATCTGCTTATGGCTGGCCTTTGATTTCGAACCCTCGACTCGGTATGTCGAGGAATTCTGAAACTTCGGTTCACTAACCCCAAATCCACAGCCGCCGACTGGGAGAACAGATATAAATACTAAAATAAGATACGCCAGGTAAAAAGATCTTTCATAGCCTTAGGAACGTTGTGGAAGTCAAAAGAAATAAAATCCAATACCGATCTTAGAATATGTGCATTTGGAAGAGGCTAATGAATGTAGAACATCATACACAGCTATAAGAAAATAATACAGCAATCTTCTTGTTTGCACGTCAAGAGAAGAGAGGCAATGGAAAATTTCGTGACGATTGGAAAGATGTGCAGCAGAAGATGCAGGATGACGTAAGGTGGAGACATAATTTAAAAAGAGAGGCTGCTTCTGGAGAGGCTACTACTACTATGTACCGCCAATATACAATTCAATTTTCTAACTAAGTCATACCGCCAAATTGACGGAGTGGCCATGGGGAGTCCTCTTGGTCCTATTCTAGCGGACATCTTCATGGCACATTTAGAAGAAAAGAGATCCTCAGACATCAACAACTTGGCCTTTTACTGTCGTTATGTGGACGATATACTAATTATCACCACAGACGAGCTACAAGCAACATCGTTTCAGGCCACAATGAACAAGACGCATAAAAACATCTCTCTATCTATGGAACACGAACACAACGAAGCGTTACCGTTCCTAGATATTCTAATGAGACGTAGAGCAGACGGCACAATTCAAAGATCGGTGTATCGCAAAGGAACGTGGACTGGCCAATACCTAAATTTTCAGAGCTTCACACCTGTCCAGTACAAACGGGGCTTAGTACGGACCTTGTTTGACCGTGCTAGAAAGATATGCACCCAGGACACACTGACAGAGGAATTTGAAACTCTGAAGAATGTCTTAAACCTGAATGGGTACTCCAGGATTTATAAAGCGCCACTGCCAACAGCCCAAACCCAAAGCAGACGTAACTACAGTCCCTAAACTCAAGGTATTCATCCAGCTAACCTTTCGAGGGGATGACGTAATGCAACGTCTACAAGACCGGCTTACTACAGCAGTAGGCCGAACATTCTGTGCGGCAACTCCAGTCATTAGATATAAAACCGTACCAATTCCTACACCAGCAGTCAAAGAGCCTGTTCCTCTGTACGCCACAAGCAATTGTATTTACCAATTCACATGTAGATGCCAGGCCGTTTACATTGGTAGAACAGAGAGACAGCTTAACAAACGGGTGTCAGAACACATATCTCAATGGGTCAACAAGATACAACACACAGGAGATGCTAGCCTCGTGGGGCCGACACACCGGAAGCTCCCGGCGTCTTCAATCGGGAGGCACATTGTCGAAAGTGACCATGTTGTGGACAGAGACACTGTATTTCGCGTGTTGTTTAACACACAAAATACTCGCTTGTTAAAATTTGCAGAAGCAATTATGATCTATCAACGGAAGCCAGAATTGTGCAAACAGAAAGACATGTTAGTCCGCTTAAAATTACCGTGGTAGATAAGTGACATTATTGTGCGAATATGGGTATATTTCAACTTGAAGGATTTATCTAGTTAATTCACGTAAGTTGTGTGATTTCTGCAGTATGTACCTGGCGAGATGCAGCGAAATATGCCAGGCAATAAATCGTGCAATCTATTGTTTGTGTCTTCGTTATTCAAATTCACTACTGGAAAACATTGTTTTGAATAATTTAAAAAGTTAGTTGCATATCCTTTACAGGACGTCGCAGTCAACCCCAGTGTTTGTCGGTTGTTTCTGATCTCTTTGCAAGTTTACGTTCAGTAGTTTGCCATTGCATTCCGAACGACCGGAGCCCACACCAATTCATAAAAAACCAACGCAAAGCGGTCTGCTTCCAAATCGCCAGCAGCTGTGTTTTGAACGTGGGCATGTGGGATTATGAACTGGGTCCTTAACGCCTTCGCCACGGAGCCAGGGACATAGAGGGATATTACCAACTGAACTGATCCAGAACACCAAAAACCAAGATCTCTGGAAATCCATGAACGCCCACATCATTTGGCAGGGCACTTAACGACGACGACGACGATGACGATGATGATGATGACGATGATGATGATGATGATGATGATGATGATGATGATGATGATGATGACAAAGACTACGACGACAATGATGATGATGATGATGATGATGATGATGATGATGATGATGATGATGAGATGATGATGATGATGATGATGACGATGACGATGACGACGACGATGATGATGATCCATTTATCTTTGCTTTCGTCCCCCGATGAAGGTTTTGTCACCGCAACGTCCACTTGATTGTAATTGTGTTATCGCAAAGCTGACCTGTTCTATTTAATGTGTGTCCGTATATTCTCGTGCTTATGACAACACCTACCTTAAGTCCTCCTACAGGTATAACCTGCCTAAACATGTGTCTTAAGGCTTCTTTTTAAGTGTAGGCGTGCGTCCTCGTGCATGTGTACCGGACGTGTTAATCCACCTGGTTCCTCGTGAAGTCCAGGTATAACCTTGAGTTGGCTTGTCAAGGTTACTTCGCCAGCCGTTCTCCCTCGCCAGGAGACAACACCGAGGTGGCGACGGACGTAACAAAGTTACAAGTTAGCGAACTATGACAACAGAAATGTCAAGTTGTAATCACGGTAAACAGGTCCTGGCGACCGGGGCTCGTGGCACGTGTAAACATGCTCACAGCGTAGAGACCGCCTGGGTCTCCTGCTTGGAAGGAAACTTGCAGTCACTGCCGAGCTCTATGGCGAGGGAGAAAGCCCGTTTTTCTGTTACGTGTGAAGTGTATTGGTAATGCCGGTGTGTGAATATTTTTCTTCCTGGTTGAGGCTGGCAACTAGTGGTAGAAATTATAACATTTAGAAGCATGTGTGGTAACTTATTTCAAAACGGTATCATTAATTATATTTCAAGGAGGTGTTGTTATATTTCTTGCACATAACACATTGTCTTTTATAACAGCATTGTTTCACAAGAATTTTTTTTTTTTAAACATTGCGCATAAATTACTTACCCATAAAAAGGTCAGTACTTGTGCAGATCGTGGTATATATTATGTTAATATGTCACTAGATAATCAAAAGTGAAATGACATTGGTAGTAAAGGCGACCGACGTGATGCTGACCACATCACCGACCGAGTGCTGACCGGCCTATAAAAATATGGGTCTAGCATAATGCGCCAGATGATATGTAAAGGGGTCTTTATTTTAAAACTAAAAGTGATACATTTTATGAGAATATGTCGCTAGATAATCAAATGATAATTCGAGGGAAAGTATTTAAGTTAATTTTAATTTTATTGTAATGTTCAAGGAAGAGTTTGGAGAGCGGAAAATAGTATTTCAGGGCACAAATTGGCTCTTAAGCAATACCCCAAGTAGGGGTCGTGGGGAACGAGCAGTCTGTGCCTGCGCATGTCTGCCCCATTATTGACCTGCACCGTGGAAGAACACCGAACATTATTCGTTGTTTTTTTTTGTTTTTTTGTCAGGGGGTATGAAACCTAGTGAAATTGTGAAATCTACAGAAGAATGATTTTTCAGTATGGAGACTGTTGTTTGAGTCAGAGAAGAGTGTATGAATGGGTAGAAAGATATCAAATTGGAAGACAAAACGCCACTGATTAATCCGCTGGGAAAGTCATGATGTCCATTTTTGGGATATAAAGAGTGATATATTGGTGAATTTCCAGGAGAGGGTTGAAGCTATGCTTGGTGCTAGATGCAATGACATGGTAGTGAACAAAATGAAGCTTGAAATACGATTGAAACGAAGGAGACTTCTCTCAAAAGGAGTATTGTTGCTGCACGACAACGCCTGCCCTCACACAGCTGCACTTACTGGGGATACCGTACATTATCTGAAATTTGAGATCATGAAACATCCAGAAGACAGTCCAGACTTCGCTGCATCGGACTTTTACTTGTTTGGACTCTTGAAAGAACATTTGCGGCGTCAATGGTTTTACAGATGACAATGAGGAATAGAGGCTGTGCAAAATTGGTTTAAGGTTACACTGAAAAGCTTCTTTTTTTTTCTAGAAGGCATCAACAAGCTAGTAGAAAGGGGAACCACATGTGTTGCTAGTCAGAGGGGACTATATTAAGAAGTAACACACACACACATTTTTTGGTTCTCACTATTGAAAAAAAAAATTATTAGTAGTAAAATTCCTGTAACTTAATGACATCGCCTCGTATCAGCCTCGTATAAAAGCGATATATGCTGTGTGAATGTGTTGCTAAATAAGCCAATGATAATATTAGTCTTGTATAAAAGTGACATCTATTATGTGAATATGTGAAAACTATCTTAACAAACAAATATATGAATAGTTCAATATGGTTTAAGGTTAATCGGCAATGACAATGGAAGCCTTAGATTTGAAAAGCGGGAAAATAGATGTTGACATTCTGCAGAAGCCTGGGACGTGAATAACAGGGTAATGACGAGATGAAAATTATCACTAAACACGATTATCATTGGCCTTGGACAAAGAGGGACACTGACAACATACATGGGTGCTATCTGAAGTTGACAAGATCATAGATAAGAATGGAAAAACATATAAGAAAGACAACATATATCATGGACAGAAGACAATATGTACAGCAAATGAGGATTGTGGACAGACAAATTGTATGCTGACGCCATTCACATGTATTATTAATACTAGACAAGATTTACAACAGGTAAGAAGGGCAACGGACAAGATGGACAACAGCTACGATTAAGTAAAGATCAGATGGACAACAGTTAAGAAGGACAACCGATACGATTGACAGCGGCTACGATTAACAAAAGATAAGATGGACAACAAGCAAGATGGGCAACAAACAACATGGGCAACAGTTAAGATGGACAACAGACATAGTGGGAAACAAAAACGTTGGCCAATAGGTAAGATGGACAACATACAAGAGTGACAATAGATATGATAGCCAACAAAGAGGTTGAGAAGCAGATAAAGATGGACAGCAGAAACCACGGACAACAGATAAGATGGGGAAAAGACATGTTGGATAAGAGAAAAGATGTACAAAATATAGGATAGACAACAAACAAGTTCATCAACAGACAAGATATACAATAGACAAAATTGGCATGTAATCAGATGAGCAAGAGATTAGATTACAACAGACATGATGGATAATGTCCTATATATTGTTTACCTTGTCTGTTATCCATCTTATCTGTTGTCGATCGTGTCTATTATCCATCAATGAATCAATCAGTCATGTGCCATGCCGGTAAGCGTGGGCGGTCATGTTTTGCCATCTCACTCGATCACCAGAGTCGTGGATCAGCTCCGTGTTCCTGTCTCGACCATGCGATGTGGCCAAGCCATCCAGGTATTTGCGTCTAGGGAGATGTATGCAAAGGTTAAAGGACGCTGGGTGAAAAAAACAGGAGTCTGGCGTATGATATCATAACTGTCAGCATAATAATGGAGGCGCAGGCTGTAACAGCGATGTTCACATTGCTGGAGAGTAGCATAGAACGACATGATGTGTTTGAGGCAGGTTTGTAAAACATGCAACGTACAGAAAAACGGGCTAGTTCCGCCTGGAGTGGCTTGCATGGCCCGAGAAGACAAAGGTGAAGAGCACATCATGGATTTTCTGACCAGGACATCCGGGTGTGACAGGATGTGGACAGGATGATGGACAGGCTGCTACCAATCCTTTGTGTGACGAAGGATAAGGTGAAGGACCTCTGGAATAGAGTAGAAAGTTCAGGAAAGCAAACAAAGGAACTTCATCGAGAGAGTCTGATTGAGCGGGGAGTGAGCAGAGGTCAGGTAATGCACTCAGCGTGCAGTCATCCTGCCACTGGTACGATCATAGTGTGAACTCTTCGTTGACTACTGAAAAAAATGAACTGAGTAATTGTGGGAATTCCCTTATGCAATAATATTGATTTTTGATTTCATATTGAACACCTGTGTTACAAACCCTGACTAGCTATGCGTAACACCCTGTTCAGACAGCGCTGTGTTATAAACCCTGTTTAGACAGTCCTGTGCCATACACCCTGTTTAGCAGCACTGTGTTATAAACCCTGTTTAGACAGTCATGTGCCATAGTCCTGTGCCATACACCCTGTTCAGACAGCACTGTGTTATAAACCGTGTTTAGACAGCCCTGTACCATACATCCTGTTCAGACGAACGCTGTGTTCTCTTTAAGCTAAATGCAGTTGTAAAGTTGTACTATGTTAAAACCGGATTATGTGCGAAAATCTGAAGTCCTGCGATAACGGCGAAATGCATGACAAATATTCTTGCATCTAGACGGAAGTACGATGCTTTGATATACATCTATTTCTGAGGGCAGCCAACTTAACAAATGAAGTCACATGCAGAACAAAGGGTTGGAGAATTATAAATGTAGAGATGCAATTAAGTTAATTACAGAGACGCACGTAGCCAACGTTGGTTCATTAGACTTTACTGCAATGTTCTGTAGCTGTGTATATTTTGTTTCACAAATCGAGCAAATTCCGTGTTGTGACTATCGTTAAAACGAGCAAATTATATCGGACAGTAATGAGGAGTCAACACTATAAGGTATGATTAAGGCTGTTCTACCTGTTGATTCTTTGCGTTGAGTTGTATACTTGGTATGTATTTCCTGTTGGTGATTTTGTGAAATGGGCTGTGTACTTTATATACTTTGCTCTATGTGTTGATTGTGCGAGAAGACAAATATACATTGTAAGGCTCAAGCAAGAGTACAGGGGAAGACAAATATACATTGTAATGTTCAAGCAAGAGTAAAGTGCCCTCTAATATGCTTTAAGGCCGTATGGTGGGCTTACGGTGCTTAACTCATATTTCCATTGATCACTCGTCAATCGGTGGGTGATGCTGTTAGTATCACACCGGACGCCTTTACTTCCCAAGACATATATTGATGTCCAGTTTAGACTTGGTCGACCTTGGAACCCAGGTCAATATTTAAAAAACTCACCCCCCCCCCCCCCGGGTGAGGGTTCTAACCCATGACCACGGCACCGGCAGGTGAGCGGTTTACCACAACGCTCCCGCTGCTCCCTGTTGTCAGGTTTCATCATCATCAAGTGCCATGTCAATAGGCTTGGGCGGTCATGGTTCGCCATCTCACCCGGCCACCGAATCAGGTCTGTATTCTTGCCCCGACCATGCCATGGTGCCAAACCACCAAGGTATGTATCCCTCTATCTTCCTCTTGCTCCCTTCCCATCAAGCCTGCCAGTTGTCACTAAATGTTCAAGTCCATTTCTCCTCATAACATGTATTGTAAGGTTTACTCCCTTAAAATGTCTTCGATTCTGTGGAGTGGGTTATGTATAGTTTATACCTCATGAAGTTGTCTCCAATCTCTAGGTTTAATTATATATACATTGTATAGTTTACTCCTCACACGATTGTCCTGATTCTAAGGGTTGAGTTACAAAGCGCTGTTGCTTTACTACCTATTAGACATCTTTCATCCCGTGGGACACGTAATTCACAGCCATTTAATTTGGGAACAACTTTGAGGCCACTAGACCGCTCATAAACCAATTCAAAAGTATTGTTTAGCGCTGAAAGAAGTAGAAGAAAGAAGTATTTCTTTCTTCAACTTATATGAGTGCCGGTCTCCCTGGCAGAGTAGTTAACGACTTTCTCCGTAATCCCGTTTATCCACGTAGGGTCTCGCAGCGCGCGAGAACTGGTAGCGGTTCTCGCCGTGTTGGTGACTTACGGTGATATGTGAGCCGGCCGCTCAGAAGCAATGGCAAACTGCTGACCGTAATCTTGCCAAGAAATCAACAACAGCGGTAAAATGCTGGTATTGACAGCGATGTCCTGTAAAGAATATGCAAATATGTGTGCTAAACGATACTTCTGAATTTGTTTATGAGCTGCCCGGAGCCCCATTAAGTTGTTTTGATTCTGTGAGTTAAGTTGTTGATATTTATGATAATTTACTGATAGAATGTGCAACAATAAATCATATAATTATATAAAACACTTTGTTTAAACAGCATAAGAGGCAGTCATACACGTGGAAAAGTCATCATAAGAAAACATGCAATCAAACTGACTGCGTGCTGATTAATAAAATATTTAGCCATGCCATAATGACGCTGACTGCGACAGTGATGATGTTTCATTATGTGGACAATTATCAGAGCAAAAAAACAAGAAGTTTAGAATATTATATTTAACATGAATTTTCTAAGCGCAGTTAAGGAACTTCAAGAACGACACAGGGTGATCGTGAGAAACAGAAACAATGCAATAACTAAAATCACCATCATCAAGTGCCCTGCTAGCTGGCGTAGGCGTTCATGTCTCTCCTTATATTTCAGTCTTTGGTGTTCTGGATCAACTCTGCTGATGATATTCCTCCATACCACCCCATCAGTCCAACCAGCGTCATTTCTCTTAGTCGGTCTCTGTATCTCTTCCCCTTGATCTTTCTAGTCGTCACGATATTCTCCAGTGTCTCTCTTCTCATCATATGACTAAAGAAAGTTGTTTGTCTCTTTATTATTGTTGTATATAATGTTCTAGTTTCGTTAGCCTCTTTCAGGCAATCGTCGTTAGTTCCCCTATCAGTCCAAGAAATTCGCGACATTCGTCTCGGGAACCACATCTCTTTTGCCACCAAGTTCTTGCTAATTGTTCTTACTAAAATACAAAGCATAAATGAACAATGGGAAATGTTGAAAACTCCATACATCAAACAGACAAAGACATACTACACAAAGAAGATACAAAGATCTAAAAGGCCATAATGACTCAAAGGATGAGTGTGAATGTGCAACTTTGACCAGACAGCCAGAAGATCAAGTCAAAGAGAGCCATGTGGGAAGCCAAAGAAGAATAGTCAACCAACACAGAACTTGTGTCATCATTCACTACACGCTGAGGAAGATACTGAGGAGGGGATCTGCTCACTTTGTACTAATAGTTCAATATGCAATTAAGGTGATCTGTTGACCAACTAACTAAGAAGAAAAGGATGATGGAAGAAATCTTAAAAACGGTGTACACTAAAAATTGAAATAACAATATCAAAGAAACATATGAAAGGATAATTAAATAAATAAATCCGGGAAGTTAACCCGGTCAACAAATGCCCGCAGAAGTCGGATGTGTCGGCTTAACGGCGCAAGAACGCAGCTCTGCTGTAAACAGGCACAACGCAATCATGTCCGAAAGAAAAGTCCGGATGAACGCAGCAGAAGAAGAAGAAATAAATAAATAAGAGATAAATGTACAAAGGCAAAAGCAACAAACAGATCTAACAGGCAAGACGATCGACTTCATTGCACTGAGTTTTATCCCGTATGGCTCGGTTCCTTTCCGCAGAGGGCCATCTTTAAGCGTGGCACAAAGCTCTAACTCCAAGAATACGAGCTGTGGCTTATCATATAAACAGTCTGCAATACGAGCTGTGGCTTATCATATAAACAGTCTGCAATTAATCATTATAACATAAATAATCAACAAATCAATTGAGGGAATCTTGCAGTAAATATGTGGTTATACAGTGATTAATACAAAAATTAAATGGTTAAAATTGTCTTCTCTGTATATCTGTTTTTCCTTCTCTCTCTCTCTCTCTCTCTCTCTCTCTCTCTCTCTCTCTCTCTCTCTCTCTCCTCTCTCTCTCTCTCTCTCTCTCTCTCGTTCTCTCTCTCTCCCGCACACAACACACACACACACACACTGTGTGTGTGAGTGAGAGATTCGTTCTGTCTCTGTCCGTCCGAGTCTGGGCGTCTTTGTGAAATTAAATCTGCCTATCTGCTTTATAACCAATGTATCTGTCTCATCTGTGTCGCCTACTGTCCCCGTCTGCTGCTAGAATATAAGATTTCACTTGATCCTCCCTACCCGTGTTGTTACATTCTCCACTCCCGCGCATTCCTACGCGCCGACATTTTGGTGACTATGATGACCTTGACACTGTTGTAAATCGCAATTATTTACCTTTGCAGTTCAATGCTCCACTTTTTTTTTTCCTTGTTTGGTATTTAGTTGCATATAAAGTGTTTTCTTAGTGTTGTTGATGATTCTGTGTTAGGTTTTGTCTTTTAGGCCGAACACCTTTGAGGACACCAGGTTAAACAGAAATAGGACTATACCTCCTCGTTAATTATCTTGTATATGCCTTGTTATTTCCCTATAGGCATAGACTTTATATAAAACAATGACGCCATAAATAAAATATTGCACGATTTCTTGCTCGACATATTTCGTTGCATCTTTTTTTGTTTACGCTCGCTCTCTTTTGAACTCAAGCGTGGTCCATGTACACTACTTCTAGTAGTGCTGGACTGAATCTTGCGTGTGGATTAGCTTTCCCTATCAACAGTGTCCCTCACCATCAGGCGAACCCACTCCGACTGCAGAGATACTTGTGTGTAATTTACGTCCTCAAGTCAAAGACGATAGGTCAACATTTTGATCCAACTGCCCGATGTAGGGGTTGAACCGGCTTATCCATTCGGCCAAGCTGACCGACTTCGTTGCATCTGACGAGATCGCTCATGTTCTGGATTAATTCTATTGATGACACTCCTCTAAGCACCCGTTTTAGGCCACCCTGCATGATTTCCCTTGGTCTGTCTCTTTTACCTCTCATCTTTCCTGCTATGACGATGCCTTCCATCGACTCTCATCTCATCACCTGACCATCACATTCTTTGCCTTGTGCATGTTATGTTAAGTTGTATATAATGTTAAACCGATGTTGTGGCGAAGGGTAACGAACGTAATTCGTAATCCCGCATGTTGCGCTCGAAACACAGCTGCGGTCGATTTGGAAACAGGTCGATTTACGCTGGTTTTCATACGATGGTATAAGCCCGGTTCAAAAATCAATAGTAAACTACTGAGTAAACTTGCTAAACATCACAAACAGCCAATTGTGACGTCCTTTCTGCGTTACCCTTCTCCACATGAAGAATGATGACTATAGAATATATTTCATGTCTCCCAGTGAATATTCCTCTTCTTCTTTCCTTCGCTTGAAATATGTCTATAACTGCAATGCTGTCTCTTGTATGAACTTAACTGTCGTTTTCAGTTCACACAGCGGTCTATAGAGTTTATCTTCCACTGTCGTCTCTCTAGGCCAGAAGGTTTGCCTAGATATGTTATATTTTGGGCAGTCTTGGAGTATGTGCTCTGCTGTCTGCGACGCCAACCCACATGTGCACATGGCTGTTTCACCAATCTTGAATTTTGTATACATGTGGTTGCGTAATCTATTGTCCTGTTCTGAGGCGCAGAATAATGACTTGTTCTGGTCTGTCCATAACGTGGTAGTCATCTTGAGCAGGTTCTGGTGGCTTTCTGACTGATTTGATCATTCTTTTCTTTTGATGGTAGTCTCAGTTAATATGACCGTGCCCCCATTTTTATCTATATCTAGGATTATCTTCCTCTAAACTTGGGCGATGCGAGATTATGTAAATGATATGCAACAAACTGTATATAATATTCTACGTTCATTAGCCTCTTCCGGGTACTCGCTGTTACTACCAAAGAAACAGGAGTCAGTGCCTCATTTCAACCCACATTTCTTGTATAAATCCCCAGCTCTTCGCCCAGGGCCAAGCAGCGGACACCAAAAACCTCCCTGCCACATCACACATCAAACAAGAACTCAGACACACAGACAATACAAGAAACAGAAGAAGCTCTGACACACTTCACAAATGGGAACATTCCAGAAATGTATACAAACACCTTTTGACCCTCCACGCTCTATTTGCTGATATTGCGGCGCATTCACGGCTCCGGCCCTGCCTGTGAGGTTACACACGTACGCCCGCAGGAATCGCATTATTCACAACCTGTTGATTTCATCGGGTGGAGGATGCAGTTACCCACAACGTTTTGATGGACCGGCCGCGGGTTTCTTTGTAGTTGTCTGAGGCAGGGATATTACTTTCTGTTACTGTGTTGCTAGTATGTTTTGTTAGCCAATTGCGCTTAGTGTATTGGCTTGTTGTTCTATCTATCTATCTATCTATCTATCTATCTATCCATCCATCCATCCATCCATCCATCCATCCATCCATCCATCCATCCATCCATCCACATCCATCCATCCATCTATCTATCTATCTATCTATCTATCTATCTATCTATCTATCTATCTATCTATCTCTCTCTCTCTCTCTCTCTCTCTCTCTCTCTCTCTCTCTCTCTCTCTCTCTCTCTCTCTCTCTCTCTCTATTTATCTTCAGATTTTAAATTAAAATCTTCAGTTGAAGCTATTGTTTTGCATAATTCATGTTTTTTTTTTACTTATGAAGCCTAGTTAATATTTACACTTTGTGATTCTCGTCTGCATTGTGTTTTTGTCTACTTCCTGTTTTAATGAATAAATAGGTAAATACTTTGTTGACTTGGTTATGAAGCTTTCATGTTTACCTTTGGTTGCGCTTAGGTAAATACATAAAAGAAAATGACTAGACGCGGTCGCAGTGCCCTGCAATTCTTTTGAGAGCATTTTAACTTGTACGACTTGTAAACTTAGGTAAAATAAAGCACGCTATTACACTCCTGTACAAATGTGTACCCGACTTACAAACACTTCTTTTTGCTATACGTCTTTGTTTCAGAAGCCAAGATAATCTTCCTACCTGTCTCTTAGCTTCTAAAGAGGTGTCAATTCTTATGAATCTCAATCTCTCTCTCTCTCTCTCTCTCTCTCTCTCTCTCTCTCTCTCTCTCTCTCTCTCTCTCTCTGTCTCTCTCTCTCTCTCGCTCTCTCTTTCTCTCTCGCTCTCTCTCTCTCTCTCTCTCTCTCTCGCTCTGTGGGTGGGGGGGGAGGGGTTAAATGTTTGTGCGTTTAAATAAAAATACCATAATTGAGGTCTTTAGTGTATATGTCTACAGTATGTTGCTGTAGGCGGGAGTCAGGCATCTGTGTCTTCTTTCCATTTGTGAAATTATTACGTTGTAGCTTGGTTTCTGTGCGATCTGCTTTCCGTTATTGAACACGTTACATTGTAGCTTGGTTTCTGTGCGTTCTGCTTTCCATTTGTGAACATATTACATTGTAGCTTGGTTTCTGTGCGTTCTGCTTTCCATTTGTGAACATATTACATTGTAGCATAGGCGTTACTGATGTCAATGGCATGAGTGCTGTCGGTCGATAATTCAGTTCCAGCTCTCGACGTTCTCTACGAGAGGGAAAGACTGACCACTTATTCTCCCATGCACTCCAGCCTACAAAAACATGCCATGGTCCTAACGCTTCAACACATGCCTGCTACGGAACTGGTTTTAGTTTTGAGGAGCCGCGGTAACTCAGTGACTAGCTGGCTCGCCTGCCGGCCCAGGCTCACAGCTTCGAGTCCACACTGATGCGGGCTTTCAAATTGAATTGAGCTCCAGGTCGGTCCAGTTGTAGAAGTAAAGGCGGCTGGTGCGATACTGACCACATGACCAACCGAGTGCCGACCCACCTATACAAATATCTGGCTAGCATCTTATACCTAATACGCCCCAAGGTAAAATAGCCCTGTAGTTTTCTTACTTTACTTTATAGTATCACAGTCTTCCTTATCTGATTTACTCCAGTTACCAGAGGTGCGCGTACACACCTGGCCATGCACCTCACAGTGTGTCCCACTTCGTCACGTATTAGTGTAAAGTTTGCTTCATCTAGGCAGATGCCATTCAATGTAACCGGCTGTCTACCCGTGGGTATGTTTTTTGTGTCTTCTATTAGTTGTGCTAGAGTAGTGACTTAACGGTCTACTCTTTACGATTTCTCACTGCTGTTGGATTTTTACCCTGCACAAGAGACCTCATGCTTTTCGCCCTTGTCCGGGAAGCTAGGCACCCGATACTACTACCAATGAGATCAGAGATGTTGTGTAATAACATTAGATACGCGTAATTCTTGAAATAACTCCCAGCCCTCTGCTGAGATCTAACCCGACACCTTACGAACCTGAAGCGGACACCGTAAGCTTTCAACCACAACTGCGCTTTAGGTTTTTATGTGAATATTAACATGCTTTAAAGGAAGAAAGGATGGAGTGTTATCAGGTCGTTGAAAACCACGTTAACAGTATTGCCACATCTGGTACACTGACCCAAGGTAACTGTCAATATCCAGGTCTTTGTTAACTTTGTTGATAAAGCTACTGGAGGCAGCTAAGCTGGTCTTTCATCACGCGAAACGTGTCGAACGACTTAACAATACAGTATGTAAATAAGGGTTTGTAGTCTCCTGGCATCTCCGGGTCTATCAACCAGGAAATGGAAATTGGTGACCCGGAGCTGATGCGGTGATAGATCTATTTGAGAATCATATTTCTAAAGCCTAGTGGACACAACAAAAGAGATGGATAGTTAGGAGGGGGTTACATTTTGCTGCATGAAATAATGGAATAGTTTCTTTCATAAGCCATGTTCTTTGTGCATTTTAGAGTGATTATTTAAGCAGCTGATGGATACATGGATGGATGGATGGATGATGGATGGATGGATGGAATGATGGATGGATGTAATGGTGAATGTATAGATAGAGTGGTGGATGGTTAGATGTATGGATGAGTGGATTCCTGGATGAGTGGTTGCGGTGGAAGAATGGATTAATCATGGCACTAACGGAAACGCGATCGAACGCGATCTACGGCCGGATGCATGAGCACATAGACATATTGAAGCATGTAAGTACGTATACACGCTCACGCGCAGGAACACACTCACGCACACGCACGCGTGCTCGTGCTAGCGGGGATTAATGTGAAGAAAACAGGACATGTGTCTCACAACTTCACTTTCTCACATCGTGTTGAAGATCCTTGACACGGGACACTTGTTGTGTGTTTGTAGTTGACTCGCTGCTGTCGTGTCTAGTGTGTTTACTGGTGGTTTAGAGCAGGGATGGAGAGCCTTTTAAATTATCATGTTAAGAGGCCAACTTGAAAGGCCTCCAGTAGCTCCATCAGTAAAGCAAACCAAAGGCCTGGGTTTAACAGTCAGCTAGGAGGTGTGTGTACCAGACCTGATAACACTGCTATATTAGGTTCAATACGTAACTTCACCCTAATGAAATGGCTGGAACTTCTTGTCTTTAGTGAGATGTATAATATTAGCTTGCATTGATGATGTTATGCTAGATTTAAGGCTTATTGTTTATAAAGCTCTCAAATGTATTGAATTTCGAGACCCGCCTGTGATTGCCTTGGCGGTGCCAGACCGAATGAATTCACTGAGCTTGCGGACCGAACGTTCGTGGCCCTAAGTTTAGAGAAAGATAATCCTAGATATAGATAACAAGAGGGGACCCTGTCACATTCACTGGGAGACATAAGATATATTCTATAGTCAGCATTCTTCATATGGAGAAGAAAAGTAAAAACAGACATGAAACGTGAGGGGAAAACATGTACGGTGCTACGTGAGATAGCTAAGGATACAATAGCATGGAGTTAGTCTGTTGGAGGCATGTGACTTAAAAGGGATGACAGGCGAAAGAGGAAGAATAGGAGCGAATTGGAGGAGGGGAACAGTGACGATAACACATAGAAAATACAGAATATATATTTTATAGACAGTGGTGATAGGAAGATGTAGAAAATGGTGCGTATTACAGAAAACATATAGAAAAAATAGGAGGAGAAATAGTTTGATAGAAATAGATAATAAGAGAACCGTTTTAAGTAAGGGAGCAAGAGAAACGGATTTTTGGGGATTATTAATAGAAGGCTGTACAGCGAGATGCTGATGAATTTATAAAAAGAGAAAAAACATTTAGCTCACGTGCAACCTAATTAAGAATTATATTTAGAGAGATTGAGAGAGCAGGAATAAGGAAGAAAGGAAGCAGATGAAGAGAATGGATAGAAAGGGCAGTCGAAGAAAATAATATTAAAGAAGAGGAAAAGAACAGGAAGGGGCAGAAGGAAGACTTACAAGAATTGAAGCAACGCAGAGTAGGCAGAAAACATATGAGTATAATTTACACAGCGCGAACAAGTAGATAAGTTAATAGTATATAATAATAAGAAAACAATGAATGCTTTGAATTGAGGCAGAACAGTTGAAGATTAATAGATTTTCGCAGGAAAACAAGACATGGAGAAACTAAAGTTTTAATGTCCGTGCGTACGTGCGTGTCAGCCTGTTAGCTTTGACCCCAGCAGCCAGTCTTCCTGGTTGATAGCCAGCCTGTAGTGACTACTTGCCCGCCCGTTCTAACCCAGGTGGGGTCGTTAGTTCACCGGCTATCTTCAATTGAAACGTTCAGTTTGGGTGAAAGGTTCTGTTCGCTTTGGTAAGTCTTTGGGTGTTTTGCCTAATTTGTGTTAATTTCTTCAGCTCTCCGCATCTCGTTTAACCCCTGAATGCCGGAAAGAACCAATGCTTGACCGTGAGCGCTTAGCAAGGTTTTTTTTTTTTTTAGTCTTTGTTATTATTTTTAAATGTGTTTGATATAACCGTGTATATCATTAGTAATAGCTAATTACATGTCCTTTGCAGGACGTAGCAATCAATAACTGTATTTACTGGCTGTTTGTGATTCAATAGGGAATGTAGTTCAGTAGTTTGTCATTGCTTTCTGAACGGCCGACGCCTTACACCATCGAAAACAACGCAGAGCGGCCTGCTTCCAAATCGCCCGCGGCCGATTTCGAGCCTGGATTCGATATGTCTGGGAATGATTAAACTACGTGCTTTACTATCCCATAAGCCACGACAAATTAGTGAGCTGTAAACAAAAACTCTTTGAGTACCAAGCAACTCACATGCTTTCCTTAAATGTGTTGTTCTTCACCCATTCGTTACATTAACGAACCCTATCTCAAACGTTACTTTAACTCCTTCTGTCCAATGATCACCATCGTGAATCAGATCTTATACAGAACGTCGCTCTCATCAGCTAAGATTATTAACCCTTTGTCCATGCTCATGCGGTTTAATGCTCAAGGTGTCTGCACTGTATTGTGTCCATCTTCGTACAGCTGACCAATGCATTTTCTTCCAACTACCAGGCCTTCCTTAACTGTACTTTCCTAGCCACTGGGATGTTTAACACGGTCAAAGTATTTCATTTTCCCATGTCATAAGCCAGTTTTCTTTTTGTTCAGATCTTGTAGAATGACAGTATTTGTCTTATTCCTCCTGATATTCTACCATCTTTACTGTAATATTTCATCTCAAAAGCCTGGCGTTTTTCGTCATAGTCTGTAAAATGGTCCATAATTTACACTTATGTTCCAGTATGAAAGATATATGTTCTTAAACAGTTGCCTGTAACATGTTTGCGGGAATTGTGTCATGGGCTCTCGGTATGCATTGCTATAGCCACTCTGCGTCTGACAGCTTGTGAACATTTCCCATCGTTGTATATCATATAGATAAAATATCCAAAGCTTGTGACTTTTTAGTTTCTTTGGAAAATGGAGTGCTGGTTAGTGCGTTTGATATCCAAGATAGGTTCAAAGGTCGTCATTGGTAGGATTCATGTTTCCGCCCATTGTGTACATTTCTCACCCATGTGTAACTTCTGGTTGTACAAGCATACCTCGCAGATTACACAGGACATACACCAGAGCTCGACTAAAACAATTTGTCGAAAATCAAGGCTTAGCCTTTATTTATATTGTAAATGCATTATTTCCGCCGAAAAAGACGTACATAACATGCGTCTGTCACTCTATAATGTGAGGTAAAGTCAGTTCGAAATCTCTTAGGAAATAAAGGCGGCCGGCATGATACCACCTGCATCACCCACAGAGTGTCTGTTGGTCTATAGACTTGTGGGTCTATCACTATACGCCCGTGCGCCTTAATCCATGTAACAGGGTTTTTTTACTGACTACTTGACTGTGGCTATAGAATGTGTGCTGAACTACATATGGCAGGATTTATACATGACGCGTGGACACAAATAAATGGACGGAACGAATTGCTTTGGCGTCGGCTACATGAAAAAGCGAGCAGTCTATCATCCAAGCATGATGAAATATTTCGATTTCGCAAGAAACCACATAACCATTAAGTGAAAAGATTGTTCAGGCGAATCGTCGCTAAGTGAGGCGTCCGGTAGCGGGGTAGTCCTGTACAAGCTTGTTTTCTTAACTCAGACAAAGTAACTTCTTGCTGCTGAAGGGCAGCTAATGTACATTGTGGTAGCATACAGTTTGATACTGTTCAATTGCATTTCAAAAATATACGAGGCAAAATGGTTGCATTCAATGATTGTCCATTCGCTGCATATGTGATTTCCAGCATGGGTCTGTACATGTGAATGACAGACAGGCAGGCAGGCAGACAGACAGACAGACAGACAGACAGATAGACAGACAGACAGACAGGCAGGCAGGCAGACAGACAGACAGACAGACAGACAGACAGCCTGGCAGGCAGGCAGGCAGGCAGAGTTGTTGTGAAGTAAATAATTCCTCCTTTGCTGTTTGTAATACTGTTTTTCTTTACTCCACTAACATATTTCTTCAGAATACTATGTTTCCTAGTTCTACCGTGTGCAAACTATAGACCACCGGATTCTACCATGTACAATGGTAGAAGCATTATCTCCCTGATCAGCATGGCACATATTGATGGTGATAATGCCGATGTGTCATTGACCACTAAACACAGAACAACACACACACAAACTAAACTTGCATTCAAATCCAATAATCCGACCTTGCATATTTGAAAGTCCAATGTGCTCCATAGAGGTGCACCTCTTCCTGCAATAATTTGTCCTAGTTTTGACAATTCACATTTTTGACTTATCACAGGTGACACGGATATCTGATTATGGCAAATACCTCAGTGGATTATTGGGAGAGACTGACCCTTCACATCCCGACTATGGTGACCTGTCAACAGCCATCTCGAACTTGAATACTGTGAGTACTGTCTGTCTGTCTGTCTGTCTGTCTGTCTGTCTGTCTGTCTGTCTGTCTGTCTGGCTGTCTGTCTGTCTGTCTGTCTGTCTGTCTGTCTGTCTGTCTGTCTAATCTGTTTGTCTGTCTAATATATCTGTCTGTCTAATATATCTGTCTGTCTAATATATCTGTCTGTCTAATATATCTGTCTGTCTAATATATCTGTCTGTCTGTCTGTCTAATCTGTTTGTCTGTCTGTCTGTCTGTCTGTCTAATCTGTTTGTCTGTCTGTCTGTCTGTCTAATCTGTTTGTCTGTCTAATATATCTGTCTGTCTAATATATCTGTCTGTCTAATATATCTGTCTGTCTAATATATCTGTCTGTCTAATATATCTGTCTGTCTAATATATCTGTATAATATATCTGTCTGTCTAATATATCTGTCTGTCTAATATATCTGTCTGTCTAATATATCTGTCTGTCTGTCTGTCTGTCTGTCTGTCTGTCTGTCTGTCTGTCTAATCTGTTTGTCTGTCTAATATATCTGTCTGTCTAATATATCTGTCTGTCTAATATATCTGTCTGTCTAATATATCTGTCTGTCTAATATATCTGTCTGTCTAATATATCTGTATAATATATCTGTCTGTCTAATATATCTGTCTGTCTAATATATCTGTCTGTCTAATATATCTGTCTGTCTGTCTGTCTGTCCCTTTATGCCTCTCTCTCTCTGTCATGCACCTTCTCTATTTATAGTACTCTCTCTCTCTCTCTCTCTCTCTCTCTCTCTCTCTCTCTCTCTCTCTCTCTCTCTCTCTCTCTCTCTCTCTACCAGCCTGTCCATCCATCCATCTAGATAATTACCTGCATACCTTCCTACCTCTCTGTACATAGTATATCTAGATGACCTCCAGTGACCCTCATACATCCAGGCCTGGTGGCTGTGTAAGGTGTCAGAAGCCTGTCCACGCCAGCCTGGTTTATTTCTTTCATCCCCATGCTCTTGTTGTCTTGACCAGAAAGTCACACTGTACGATTGACGAGTTTCCTCTTGGTTGACAATCAACGCAGATAAATACACATGTATACTGGACTGACAGACGTCAGGTGGACTGGATTGCGTGATACATCCACAGATGATGGACATAAAACACAGTATAGTGGAGATGAATCTTAATATCGGCATGGAGTTGGTTTTATTGTCAACTACTTATAGTGCACTCATTGTGGCGCTGGTGATCTTGTCTGTTCACATCCTTCTTTTTCTTGTGCTTCCAATCACTTCTCATAGTGATGTCCCTCTATGTGATGATGTCAAACTGTCCAGCGTCTTCTCTCTTCGTCTCCCCCTGCTTCTCTTTCCCGTCAATCTTTCCGTTTTAACGATGTATTCCAGCTGTCTTCTTCTCTTGACATGTCCAATCTTCTGACGCCAGTAACCATGTCTTTGTGTGAGTTAACCTCTTTCAGGATATCTTCATTGTTCTTTCTATCTGCCCACGTCGTGCTCATCATTCTTCTGTAAAGCTAAATGAAAATGTTATTGCCAGCAAAGATAATTCGGCAATCGGCTGTAACCTACAGGCCAATAAACAGCTGATTAATCAGCATACCCAATGCAACACATCCTTAGAGCATCTCCAATATGCCCCATTACTGACTGTCTGTTGTAAAAGGGATTTTCAACTAACGTTTAACCAAAATACAAGATTTAAATCCAGCATGAATAAAGCTAAAATTAAGACATTCCCTGGTGCTGACATTAGTAGTGACCACCACATGATATTGATGGCGCTTAAGCTTCAACACAACAATAAGTATAACGAAAACAGATGTCCCAGATCAAGACTTTTACGTCCTCCCAAGTTGGAGAGTGTCTGCCTGTACGGCGAGAAACCACCAGTCTGCACACCAATAAGCCACACATGGGACAACGGATACTCACGCAAAACTCAGGTCCTGTATGACATCACACTGATGTTGGACAACAGGATGCCTTCATCCGACATACAGGACTTCGCGTTGGAGCTCAAGCCAACGAACACAAGCAAGCAAGCAAGCAAGACTTTTACGGGTTGAATATGACTTTTACGGGTTGAATAGGACTTTTAAGGGCGTTACCTTGGATGGAATATGTGTAGAGGAAGCAAAGATTACACAAATTAATGCCGAAGTCGGCCACTTTGACCTTTGAGATACATGTTTGATGAGAGAGGGTCGAAGCACATTTAATTTAGATAAACTTAAAGATCCAGTAATAGCAGTCATTTTAGAGGTAACGGACTGAGATAAAATATAAACTCCATCACAGAGAAAATGAAAGACGTATTCCTAGAATTAGAATCAACAGAGGAAATGCGCGGCAAAAGACGGAAAATAAACAAACCATGCGTTACAGATTGCATTCTGGATTTATGAGATTCATGTCGGGAACTGAAAAGATTAGGAAAGAGGAGCATCTTGTAAATAAAGTAATGTGAATAAAGTGTTAGAAAGAGAATGAAACAAGCCAAAGGAAACTGGTGGAAATAACCAATGTGAGATCATTGACCCAGGGGCATCAGACGATTGTAGCAAGGCTGCTTCTGAAACATCGAGAAAATTTAGCAAATCCACAACAGTCCAGGATAGTTGTTATACTCGTAGGATATAACAATGTGTTTTTGCTGTGATGAGAAGATAGAGTATTGTAAATATGTTTTTGAGTGTTGCCACATTATCAAACACAAATTATGCTTGATCAGTCGCTTGCCCGTCCGTCTATCCTGGATTCAAATCACATCGAAGTGGTAATTTTTTTTTTCTTCTGATCACTGTGTTTCGGGGCCGGGACAGCCTCTTAAAATGGATACCAGTATATGTTCTGGAAAGTGAAATGCGGGCGGCATGATACTATTCCTATCTACCCACCGAGTGCCCTTCCATATAAAAATATGTGTCTATGTGTCTAATGCACCAATATACAAAAACAGGGTCTTTGGCGTTACTTAACCCATCCTGATTACCTCATCCAGGTAGGTTACAGTGGCATCTCATGGGGGAACCAGTCCTCAGACATTCACTTGTGTAGATGGGTGTCACTCTGGGCTTCCTATAGTCTTCCCATTATCAACAACATCGAGGAAGTGGTTATCAATGAAAAGGCAGTGTTGGAATCTACAGAAGAAAAACATCACAGATACGAAAGAATCATCTAAAGAAGAATACTTTTTCTTCTTTCTTTTTGCCTGGTCGCATCTTTGATGATTTCAAGAGTTTTCATGTTGAACGCGAGAGCTTGGATTTTAGTGTTTATTTAGAGGACGAGTATCTCATTCTTAGCTAGCTGTACAATCCTGCAGTATATATTCTAGAAAGACAATGAAGACTCTTCATAAAATGGGTGTTTAATAAGCACAGCCAATAAGAAGAATTCATTTAACAAGGAAGAAATATAAATTATCATCATAGAGTGCCGTCTCTACAGCAACACCATGCCTTGTATCTTCACGTTGTATTCAGACAGGATTCTGCCAGTTGAAATCGTGGTGTTGTCCTTCTCACGTTATCCGTCATATGTCTTCGAATCTTGGTATTATCTTCCCACATATACCGTCATATGTCTTCGTCTTTTTCCCGAGCCTTCCTTAAAGCATATCCTTGTGTGTGTGCTAAGTACTTTAAACATCTAGTCTTTGTTCATTAACGAATGCTTTCATCAGTTCGAGTGTTTGCAAGATGTTTTTGTTTCCTATCCAAATATAAAGACAAATAAAATACCATTTCTGACAACCCAAAGGAGACCCCGAGAAAATTGCACTCGTCAACCGCACGACGTGGCCCGGAATCGAACCCACGACCTTCAGAGAGCGAGGCAGTTGGCGCAACCACTTCGCCACGGAGTCTCCCAGTTACATTACTATTTTGGTTTCACCTTTACTTTCTCAAACGAACTTACAGCCTGGCAACTTGTTAGGTTTTAATTACTTTCTGCACCGCCTGACCCTGTTAATGTCCGTATTTATGTTGGTCCCTCTGAAGGCAGTGGTAATTTAGATTAAATATGTCCCTGTCCCGGCCAGTGCTTGCTACTGGTCAACATCAACAATCTTCACAAACAGAAAGCCTGACTACCCAGAAGCAGAAGTTGCATCGGCAGGCTGTCCACGCTTGTGTATAAACAGTACAAGGCGTTCTAGCAAGGCAGGGTTCCTAGCATCATGCAATGGAGAACAATTGCGGCAGCCCTGAGTCCATCAACGCAATAATTAGCATCGTTGTGTGTCAAGCCGAGTTGACATAAGGCAATGAAGAACAATCGGGAAAGTCCTGAAGCATCAACGCAATCATCATCATCGTGTGCCCCGACGAGGGGCGCTTGGCAGGTTATGTGACATAATGCAATGAAGAACAATCAGGGAAACTCTGAATAAATCAACCCAATAATCAACATTGTTATGTGCCATGCCGAGTGGCGCTTGACAGGTCATCTAACATTAGGCAATGAAGAATAATTCCTGGAGCCCTGTATATATTATCGCGATTATTATCATCGTGGGCCATGTTAAGGGGCTCTTGACAGGTTTTGTAACACAAGGCAATAGAGAACAATTGACGGAGCCCTTAGTCCATGAACGCAATAATCATCATCATTGCGAGCCATGCCGGGGGCGTTAGACAGATTTTGTAAAATAAGACAAGGAAGAACAATTGGGGGAGCCCTGTGTCTATCACCGCAATAATCAGCATTGTCATGTGCCACGCCGAGAGGTGCTAGATAGTTTTCTTAACATAAGTCAATGAAGAACAATTAGGGCAGTGCTGAACACATCAATCTAGCCATAATCACCATGCCATGTCGAGAGGCACTTGACAGGTTTCGTAGCATAAGGCAGTGGAGAACAAATGGGGGAGTCAGTGAACACATCAACGAGGTGTTAAGGGGAAGATTGAAGCACCCATGGTCTTGTCCGGAGTGTGATATTGGTAATGATCATCAATCACAGCAATGCAATCATCAACATCGTCATGTGCCATGCCGGGAGGGGTTGAAGGTTTTCTAACTTAAGACAATGGAGAACAGTTGGGGAAGCCTAGAGTCCATCATCATCATCATCATCATCATTATCATCATCATCATCATCATCATCATCATCAAAGGTGCAGGCGATTATGTTCCTCCACCAGCATCAGTCTTCTCTGTTTTGTATAAGTTCAATTGTTAATCGCTTTCCTTGCCTCTGTATCAACCCACCCAGAATTGTCTCTGGCTCTTGAGCTCTCTCTAACACCCTCGATCTTTCTTGTGGTCACAACCTTCTCCAGACTCCAGGTGTGCCCAATGATCTGTTCAAATGTGGATTTAGCACCATGTGTCCAATGCGCCTTAAGGCATCACAAGGGTCCTTTACTTATATATGATCTTTCTTAGCGAGTGCGCTGAAGTAGTTGATAGCTGGCGCGCTGGAGTAGTTGATAGCGGGCGCACTGGAGTAGTTGATAGTGGGCGCGCTGGAGTAGTTGATATCTGGCGCGCTGGAGTAGTTGATAGCGGGCGCGCTGGAGTAGTTGATATCTGGCGCGCTGGAATAGTTGATAGTGGGTGCGCTGGAGTAGTTGATAGTGGGCGCGCTGGAGTAGTTGATAGTGGGCGCGCTGGAGTAGTTGATAGTGGGCGCGCTGGAGTAGTTGATAGGAACTGCTCTGCTAATGTCAAGAGCACGGTCGGACGAGGGTCTGATGCTTGGGCTCGTCGCCTACGAAAGTGAGAGAAGGACTGGCCACCTATTCCTCCGTGCATTCGGACCTACCACTGTTTGTCTGTCTTTCTGTTTATCTATCCGTTTAACTTCCAACCGCCCGTCTATCCGTCTGTTTATCTATCCGTCTATCTTTCAATCTGTCTGTCTGTCCGCCCGTCCGTCTGTCCGCCCGTCCGTCTGTCTACCCGTCCGTCTGTCTACCCGTCTATATTTCCATCTATCTTTATACAAATTGTGATGGTGATGTCTGTCTAGCCTGATTATCTATCCGTCTATCTTTCAATCCGTTTGTGTGTCCGTCTGTCTTTCAATCCGTCTGTCTGTCCGCCTACCATACCCTCAATCTGTCCGTCCGTCCTTCTGTGTGACTGTGTGTCTCACTAAATCACGTTGCCTTTGTAAGTTCTGTATAGATATGTATCGCATTTCCATTCTGAGCTATTCGTATGGTATATATAGTATGACTCTTCGCTGGCTGTTGAACGAGGGGACTGAGCAAGTATGGGAATGTCCTGAGTGCAGTGATGTCGGTTCTTGACTCAACTCAACTCATCTCGTATGGTATATAACACAGTACTCCACCCTGCACTCTGTCTGTCTGTCTGTCTGTCTGTCTGTATGTCTGTCTGTATGTCTGTCTGTCTCTCTGTCTGTCTGTCTGTCTGTCTGTCTGTCTGTCGATGAAAAAGAGTTTCGATGTGCAGAACACATTAAGAGCCGACGCCCAGTCATAGTGGATACAAGACACAATATTTGTGTATATGATGTGCAAGTGTTCTCTGTATTATGTTTCTTGTGTGCAAGTGTTCTCTGTATTATGTTTATTGTGTGCAAGTGTTCTCTGTATTATGTTTCTTGTGTGCAAGTGTTCTCTGTATTATGTTTATTGTGTGCAAGTGTTCTCTGTATTATGTTTCTTGTGTGCAAGTGTTCTCTGTATTATGTTTCTTGTGTGCAAGTGTTCTCTGTATTATGTTTATTGTGTGCAAGTGTTCTCTGTATTATGTTTATTGTGTGCAAGTGTCTTGTATTATGTTTTGTGTGCAAGTGTTCTCTGTATTATGTTTCTTGTGTGCAAGTGTTCTCTGTATTATGTTTCTTGTGTGCAAGTGTTCTCTGTATTATGTTTATTGTGTGCATGTGTACCGTCCATATATTATATATGTCTGTATGCTTAGTAAGGTGGAGAAAGGAATGTTTCGTGTGGTATGGCTTTCGTCGCTTCAGAGGTCACAGATTGTGAGAACTTGTATGGATATTTTGCCCTGGCCATGCGGGGGTAAAGGGGAATGAACAGGCTGATTGGCTAGCAGGGAATGTACTTCTTGGTGGTAGATTGTCTATGGACAAGGGGGAGGTGGTCGTGCGCTTGTGGGACCAGGTGGAGAAGGCGGAGGAACAGATTGAGAACCCATATGTGGAAAGAATGAGATTGCGGGGGATCGGCAGGGGCTCTGGAAGAATCTTAAAACTGAGAGGGAAGACCAGGAGAACATTTAATCAGATAGCGGTGGGAACGATTAGTAGTATGACTCTTCGCTGGCTGTTGAACGAGGGGACTGAGCACGTATGGCAATGTCCTGAGTGCAGTGATGTCGGTTCTTAACTCAACTCAACTCAACTCCTGTGTGTTTGTGTGGGGTAAGGTTGAACCCAACGACACTAATAATTAAAATTACTAACAACTCAAGAGCTTGCCCTCCAGGCAGTGGCGTAGCTAAGAAGTCGGGGGCAGGGGATCCGGGGGGGGGGGGGGGGGGGCGACAGCTGCCCTTGTGACCTATTTTCAAAAATTGCTGCCTAGTTCACTTGTACGACAAATGTCCTCATGGGCGTTATGGTGAATGCCATCTTATAAACGCACACGTTTATAAGATGGCTCCCCCTCACTTTCGAGTCAGGCTACACCCCTGCTTCCAGGGACTTCAGCTCCACGAACATACCAGTCTACACCACGTGACATCACAAATTAAATCTAATTTATCCAGTCCTCGCCAAGTAACCTTTTGAACTTTAATTGATTTGTATTTAACACCGAGGATTAACTTGTTTTCTGCCTCAGGTGGCAGACGGCTTCAGCGGGCCAGTTATAGACGGCTTCAGCGGGCCGGTTGAGCCTCCCACGCAAGATAGGCTGTGGCCCCTCAGGGTGTCCAGGCAATTGGGACATAGTTTTAAATCAATTACTTTAGGAATGTAGAAACGATGTTCTTTGGTCTCATATTGTAAAGAGAGGTAATGTAGAGAAGTGTTCTTTGGTCTCATATTGTAAAGAGAGATTATGTAGACAACAGTGTTATTTTGGTCCCATATTGTGAAGAGAGATTATGTAGACAACAGCGTTATTTTGGTCCCATATTGTGAAGAGAGAGGATGGAGACAACAGTGTTATTTTTGTCCCATATTGTAAAGAGAGGGGATGTAGACAACAGTGTTCTTTGGTCTCATATTGTAAAGAGAGGGGATGTAGACAACAGTGTTATGTTGGTCCCATATTGTAAAGAGAGATTATGTAGACAACAGTGTTATGTTGGTCCCATATTGTAAAGAGAGATTATGTAGACAACAGTGTTATGTTGGTCCCATATTGTAAAGAGAGGGAATGTAGACAACAGCGTTATTTTGGTCCCATATTGTGAAGAGAGAGGATGGAGACAACAGTGTTATTTTTGTCCCATATTGTAAAGAGAGGGGATGTAGACAACAGTGTTCTTTGGTCTCATATTGTAAAGAGAGATTATGTAGAAAACAGTGTTATTTTGGTCTCATATTGTGAAGAGAGATTAAGTAGACAACAGCGTTATTTTGGTCCCATATTGTGAAGAGAGAGGATGTAGACAACAGTGTTCTTTGGTCTCATATTGTGAAGAGAAATACTGAAGAATGTGACAACTGGAAAGATCAGAAGTAGGAGACTGGGAGGAAGGACGATAGAAATGATGCTTGAGGGTCTAAGGCGATGGGATTGAGGAATGTCATGAGTTGAATTGATTCCGTACACTTGCCCCACTTGTACCTGCTCCCAAGCCATCTCTCCCTCGGTGATGAGAACACCGCGCACCCGGTGCTTCGTGCACTCGCACATATTCAAGTAGATCAGGTATCAACACCCATAATAAAAATTGAAATATGTGGGGCATATCAATAGTAGGGGTGGAAGATGGAAATTAGCTCTTTGTAGGAACATAACAGACAGGAGATACAGATGACGTTTATTCCCCTGCTTATTCTCCCCTTTCCGACAAAAGCTAGATATGGGATCTCACCACTCAAGAGATCACAGGAACGTTATATGTCCAGGTGTACAGGCAGGGTTATTTGTTTCATACAATGTCGTCGACGCAGACTTATAAACAGGGGTACCAGACAATTTTCTGAATTTTCTTTGAATTTCTTGGATGGAAAGACTGCGCGAAATATAACTGCCCAACTTACCCCAAAAATCGTGGTCTAGAGTATATAAAGGGTAACACATCAGACCCCCGCAATAGTGCCTGCTATGGAACTATATATATATATATATATATATATATATATATATATATATATATATATATATATATATATATATATATATATATATATATAGAGAGAGAGAGAGAGAGAGAGAGAGAGAGAGAGAGAGGAGACCTACCCAAATTAGGATTGTAAGAGCATGCATCTTTCCTATTGCAACATACGCATGTGAGACCTGGAACGCATAAATGCCTTTGAATATAAATGTTATAGACGGGTTCTAAAAATATAACACATACAGAAAATGACAAATGCAGCCATACGACAAGATCTGAATACTGAATAAGGTTAGCTACTAAAGACGTTAAAACAAAGAAAGTTGAAATATTTTGATCACTTGATACGTAAAGTTTGGAGCGAACAGTAATGGACTAGTATATGCTAAGGAAGAGGGGAAGAGGAAGCCAAAGAGAAGATGGGTGCAGGATGTGGCAGATGATCTAGAACACGGGACATCTTGTTTATAACCGAAAAGTTTTCCGGAAGGATGCTATGGGAACGAGGTTCCGCAAAGGACATGCTACTGCATAAACGAACGAACGAACGAACGAACGAACGAACGAACGAACGAACGAAGTCGTGTACTGGGTACCACCCTTGTAACTTATCATCTCCAACCATACGCAAACATCTCTTCACCCCGCTCATCGTTATTATCTTAAAGCGGCGCGCAGATTTTCTGGACATCCTGTTAATTATTTATGGGCAGCAGTAAGCTTGCCTATCCTGTACATGAAAGGTTCCTGGTTTTTAAACTTCAGTAAAGAGATTTGGTTTTTATGTGTGTCGTTAACACTTCTCTTCAGGTGACCTTAAGAACTTGTGGGGTTAGAAGATCTAAGATGCGCTTATTGATTTCACGTTCGCAAATGTAAACGTAGAGTGGGAATTCGCTCAATGAATCCCTGCTGTTCATTTGTATTTCTATATATGTATATATATATATATATATGTGTGTGTGTGTGTGTGTGTGTGTGTGTGTGTGTGTGTGTGTGTGTGTGTGTGGAGAGAGAGAGAGAGAGAGAGGGAGAGGGAGAGAGAGAGGGGGGGGGGGTAATGTAAAGGACAAACACTTCGGACATTAAAGAATGACACTTAACTCTCGTGTCCCAGATAAGATATTTTTTTTTTAATGTTATATGTCCATTGCAGGACGGTGCGGTCAATCCCAGGTCGAACTTTCTAGGACATTTTACCTTCAGTAGTTTGCCATTGCTTTCTGAATGAGAAGTCAACATTGAAGTCCAACTGACCGGTGTAGGGGTTGAACCCCCTACCCCAGCACCGGAAGTTTAAGCTGAAGCGCATTAATTCCCGCTGTCACGAAGTGGTACCCATTTTAGGTTGGGTAGACCAGAGCTGAAAAACATCTGTTTGTGGAGATGTGGTTTCTGAGGAAAATGTAAAGAATACCTTGGACAGACATAAAAACCAATGAACAAGTCCTACAAGAAACAAATGAAGATCGTAAACTGATTAGAGACATTAGACGTAGACAGTCAAAATTGTTTGGACATGTTATGAAAAGAAATGAATTGGAGAACTTGGTGACAACTGGCAGGATCGAAGGGAAGAGACCAAGAGGAAGACCGAGAAGTAAATACCTGGATGGTTTGGCCACGTGGCATGGTCGAGACAGAAACACGGAGCTGATCCACGACTCTGGTGATCGAGTGAGATGGCAGAACATGACCGCCCACGCTTATCGGCATGACACATATGGAATGGAGACCAGGGATCCCAGGTCAGTTTTCACATTCCGCTCTGGTATGGATTCGAACCGATGTTTACCGGGCCGAAACGCCAGCGACAAGTGACTTGGATATGGCGACTCTCTGAGTGCACGGGGGAATAGGTGGCTGGACATTATACAAGATATACTTTACAATCACGACGTTTTCTGTCAGGGTGAATTAAGTGAATAACTGTCTGAATGGATTAGAGGTAGCACGCTCTTCTATAACTCAAAGACAACTAGCATAATTCTTACAGTAAACGCAAGACTTTTTTCAGGACTCAAACGACCTGAATAACAATGCATCGGAGTATAGAGAGCAAGCTCAGTTTTCTAGAGTATTCATATCCGACCAAACAACCTTCACAGCGCAAGAAAATATCCGGAAGTAACTTACATTTACATCTGGCCTTATCGAGGTCCATAGAGGAAGCAAAGTAGTATCACTGAAACCTAACATGTCATTGGGGGAGATAGAGGAGGGTTGATGCTAGACAGCCTGTCTCATCCCGTAGAAAACTCATCAGCAAAATGTGACCAGTCATGAACAAATCTACACAGGGCTTAGCCTGAGTTGGTTGAGGACATTCGCTCCACTGGGAGATAGTATGTCTTGGAAATAGTATGTCTAGGAGATGGTATGTCTGGGAGATGGTATGTCTGGGAGATGATATATCTGGGAGATGGTATGTCTGGGATGTGGTATGTCTGGGAGATGGTATGTCTGGGAGATGGTAAGTCTGGGAGGTGGTATGTCTGGGAGGTGGTGTGTCTGGGAGATGGTTTGTCTGGGAGATGGTATGTCTGGGAGATGGTATGTCTGGGAGATGGTATCTGGGAAGTGGTATGTCTGGGAGGTGGTATGTCTAGGAAATGGTTTGTCTGAGAGATGATATGTCTGGGAGATAGTCTGTCTGGAAGGTGGTATGTCTGGGAAGTATGTCTGGGAGATGGTATGTCTGGGAGATGGTATGTCTGGGAGATGGTAGTCTGGGAGATGGTATGTCTGGGATATAGAAGGCGAAATAGATTGACATGGGGACTTAAATTACAAGTACCTCAGAATTCGGAGTGGGTTCGTGTGATGGCGAGGGACACTGGTAATAGTGAAAAATAATCTACACGCAAAAATCAGCCCTCTATTGCACTAGAAGTAGTAGCACGTGTATGGACTACTATTGTGTACAAGGCAAGCGAACGCCAAACATACAAAGTAGTAGATGTACCGCCCCATCAGGTGCTGCTATTTTCCATAAAACATACACAGTAGTAGATGTACCGCCCCATCAGGTGCTGCTATTTTCCATAAAACATACAAAGTAGTAGATGTACTGCCCCATCAGGTGCTGCTATTTTCCCATCTATGTAGGGGTAATGATCATGTCCAGCGTTTACTATCTCTCCGTACTTTTCCAAATGTGTTTAAAGTGTGAGGTCGTATTGTCGTGGTACATATTATTGCTCTGTTCACCACACCAATATCTGGTTGACATCTGCCAGCTATGTTCCATGTATGGTTTAGCTCAATTATAAAACAGTTCCTTAACTGATTAATTTTTTAAAAAAAAAGGTAGGTTTGGACCCAACATGGTGCACAATCATACGAGCTAGTATTATAGTGTAAATTTTCATCCACCGTGCATTAAAATTGTGGAAGATAACGTGATACGAAACAAATAACATTATGACTTTTTTCCCGCATTTCCTTTACAGGCTCCACCAGCATTTTTCAGCTGATGTTGATGTCTTGGCAAGTTTTACGTTCAGTAGTTTTGCCATTGCTTTCTGAACGACCGGCTCACATACCTCCGTAAGTAACCAGCGCGACGCTATCCACAGCCGAAACTCACTCATGTGTGTTTCGTACGAGAGTATACGGGATTGCGAACAATGTCCTTAACCTATTCGCCAGGGAGACGGCAACACGATGACTAGTATGACGATATCTCCCTTCTGTCCAAACGGGAAGTCACCTTTGCCGACCCACAATCCTTCGGCACTGAATGAGTTAATCTTCCCATGGAAACCTTCCCCCCCCCCCCACCCCACCTTATGGCCATCATCATCTGGAGAAGTAGGAAGTAGCTCAGCCATGGCTTGTGCCTGCTGCTCCTTGTGCAAGGATGCCGGTCTTCTGTATTGAGCTCCTGCCTGTAATCCTCCAACTTCATTACGTCTTCATTGTCTATCATTATCACCAATAAGTAGAAGGTCTGCCCTATCAGAACAAGATAGCCACCGAGAAATTACAAAATACCAGCCATGGTACACAACCTGCGGTGATATTGACAGATGCAAAATCCGTAATAGAGGCGCTCCTGTCTGGGAAATTGCCAGTTCTGAGGACAATACTTTCTGAACTTAGCAGTCAGCGTAAGATCACCATACAGTGGATACCATCCCACTGTGGAGTCCCCGGAAACGACAGAGCTGATCGATTGGCTAAGGAAGGAGCAAAAGAAGAACAACCTGATGTGCTTATTACATTCCACCAAAAGAAAAGAATGATCAAATCAATCAGAAGGCCACCAAACCTTACTCAAGACGACTACCACGCTATGGACCGACCAGAACAAGTCATTATTCTGCGCCTCAGAACAGGACACAATAGATTACGCAACCACTTGTTTACAAAATTCAAGATTGGTGACTCAGCCATGTGCACATGTGGTTTGGCGTCGCAGACAGCAGAGCACATACTCCAGGATTGCCCAAACTACAACATATCCAGGCGAACCTTCTGGCCTAGAGAGACAACAGTGGAAGATAAACTCTATGGACCGCTGAATGAACTAAAAAAGACTGTTAGATTCATACAAGAGACAACATTGCAGTTATAAACATATTTCAGGCGAACGAAAGAAGAAGAAGGAATTGACGGCCAATCTTTCCCTCACCATGTTTCGCACCCATGCTCGACCGTGCACATGACATTACCAGAATGGTTCTATATCAACCTCGCTAGCGAGCCCACAATAAACCATGATACAAACCAAGCACAATGTAGACAAATATAAACAAACTGCGTTCGCTTTTAGATTAAAACTAATTCTGGCACAAATGCCCCATTTGCTATCGATTTTAAATAGAGGCATAATACAACATGCCGGTAGGAAAAAGTACCAACAAATATACAACACTACCCTGTCCCCAGCTAACAAATACTTCCCATAGGAAGCAAGTCGTCACACTCTAATTGGCACACTTGGTATGAGCTCATTCAACCGTTGGCCGACCTAGGAGCGAGTGGTGTTCAGTTATCTGGTGTCACAATCATTTCTTATCCAAGCTTTGTTCGCGAGTGTTCATTCCCGGGGTCAGCTGGATACGTTAGGGGAATTGCTTGATCAGGTACACAGTAAACATGTTAGTGTTCTGTTTGCTGTGTTTCTCTACTTCGTGTTTATTATCATTCTATGAACCTACTTACTACAATACCTACGTATATACCTTTCTGTCATTTGTTTGTCTGTCTGTCTTTCTGTGTGCTTGCCAGTCTCTCAATTTGTCTGGCTCTCAGTCTGTCCATCCCATCTCTCTCTCTCACTCTATATCCCCTCCCCCATCCATCCATCCTCCTCCCTCTCTCACCCTCCCCCACTAATTCTGTAGGTCTCTCTCTCTCTCTCTCTCTCTCTCTCTCTCTCTCTCTCTCTCTCGCTCTCGCTCTCTCACACTCACAAACACGGTATGTATCTCTCTTTTAGCCAGTCTGCTCTCACGTGATTTGTCTTTCTATCTGTAAGTCTCAATGTATTTGTCTGTACGTCTGTATAGGTCTGCCATTTTTCAAATCTATCAGTATACTATACCTTTACGCAGGTCTCTGTCTATTTGTATGTTTTTCAGCCAGTCCGTTTCTCTTTCGCTCTCTCCTCCCCCTCTCTATCACAGTGTATCTATCTCTTTTACTCAGTCTGCTCCTCTCTCTCTCTCTCTCTCTCTCTCTCTCTCTCTCTCTCTCTCTCTCTCTCTCTCTCTCTCTCTCTCTCTCATACACACTCTTGATCAGACTATCAGTCTCTGTATCTGTCAGCACGCCTGTCTATGGTTCTCTTGTTTCTGACTCAACAGTAAAACTGTACTGCTGTCTCGTAACGATCTGTCTATCTGTCTGTTTATTTGTCTATGTCTGGATTTGTTCTAATCTATTGGCAAATAGATTAACTGCTTCTCGTAAGTATCCGTCCATCTTGTCTATAAATGCGTCTATATCTGGCTTTGTTCTAATCTATCGGCAATGCTGTACTAACTGCTTCTCGTAAGTATCCGTCCATCTTGTCTATAAATGCGTTTATATCTGGCTTTGTTCTAATCTATCAGCAATGCTGTAGTAACTGCTTCTCGTAAGTATCCGTCCATCTTGTCTATAAATGCGTCTATATCTGGCTTTGTTCTAATCTATCGGCAATGCTGTACTAACTACTTCTCATAAGTATCCGTCCATCCTCCAACCTGTCTATTCTCCCGTCTGTGTGTTTGTCTATCTGACTGGGACACGCCCAATTGTATTGGTGAATGCGTGCATGATTTTAATAACTGAAACAACAAATGTCACATTCGCAGTCTCATTGTTTGTATTGTGTTTCCATACGACTTTAGTTGTTTTTCATGTTTCCCTAGAACTTTAGTTGTTTTTCATGTTTCCCTAGAACTTTAGTTGTTTGCTATTTTTCCACAGAACTTCATTTGTTTGCCATGTTTCCGTAGAATGTTAGTTATTTGCCATGTTTTCCTAGAACTTCAATTTATTTTTGTTTTCTATACTTTCAGTTATTCGCAATATTTCTCTAGAAATTCAGTTGTTTATCTTTTTATTTCTAGAAAGACAGTTGTTTACCACCATGTTCTAAACATGGTTTTTATAGCTTGTTTATCTGCGTTACCGGTCTCTGTGGCTGAGGGATTGCGAACGCGGTTTGTGAGCCCGTATACCCGGGTTCGAAACACAGCGGTGCTGGTTTTTTCGAAAATAGGTATAAGAGCCGGTCGTTCAGAAAGCAATGGCAAACTACTGAACGTAAAATTTGCCCAGGAATCACGAACAGCGAAAATGCTGGGGTTGACTACTACGTCCTGTGAAGGACATGCAACTTAATTTAATTTATCTGCGCTCTGGGAATTGTAACTCATGAGTATTACTTATATAAGTGTTGACTGTTATTTACACAGTAGAACAGGCGACAGATGAAAGACGTAGACGTTATAGCGTATACTTCACAATTGAAGAATCGCTAGATTCGAACCTGACACCTCCAATAGAGACACTGGCCGTGTTGTGCTTAAAAATATGAATCACTTTGTTTTATCGTCAACCTGTAATCTTCTTCTTCTTCTTCTTCTTCTTCTTCTTCTTCTTCTTCTTCTTCTTCTTCTTCTTCTTCGACGTATTTTACCTATGTATCTTACTTAAACGAGAAAGCGGTTCTAGTGACTATACACTAATTGTCGATAAACATTGTCTTCTCCAGATTACAAAGGAAAGAGAGGATGAAAATTGTGACGAGGAAAGAAGACCAACCATGGATATACTGCAAGAAGGATCACTCTATGAAAGCAGTAGCCTTAACACTATCAGCAAACAAAATAACAACAACATCAACACTCCAGACAACAACCTCATAAACAACAATGAGAGTGATGAGGAACGAACAAGGATGCAGGTATGTACACTCTGACTTTGTGGAGCCCTCCTGACATGGAGCTGTGGCAGCACACTCTTGACTTTATGGAGCCCCACTGACATGGAGCTGTGGTTAACAAACTCTGATTTTATGGAGCCCCACTGACATGGAGCTGTGGTTAACACACTCTGATTTTATGGAGCCCCACTGACATGGAGCTATAGTTAACACACTCTGATTTTATGGAGCCCCACTGACATGGAGCTGTGGTAACACACTCTGATTTTATGGAGCCCCACTGACATGGAGCTGTAGTTAACAAACTCTGATTTTATGGAGCCCCACTGACATGGAGCTGTGGTTAACAAACTCTGATTTTATGGAGCCCCACTGACATGGAGCTGTGGTTAACACACTCTGATTTTATGGAGCCCCACTGACATGGAGCTGTAGTTAACACACTCTGATTTTATGGAGCACCACTGATGGGGGAGCCATGGTAGCACAGTCACCAGCAGGCTAGCCTTTCGATTCGACATTAGAATCCCATGGAGACAGGTTTTTAAAGCATGAAACTAGACTCCTGTGTCGACCCAACCTTACATATGTACCAGAAATTGTGCTGGGAAGTAAAGGCGGCCATGTCACATTGACCACGTCACCCGTCGAGTACCGATCTGTCCATAAACATATGGGCTAACACCATATACTCAGTACTGTCTGAGGCATATAAAAGGGCCCCTGACTTACTGACTACTTACTTATCACATTCCCAATTCGCCTCATTCTTTGTAAAAGCGCTATTTATCTTTGCTTTCCACCAATACAACTCTGAATTTGCCCAGCTGGTCCGTTGATACTGTATCATTTCCAAAGTTGTTGTGGAAATTGTCTGGGGTAAAATGGCGGAGAGAAATGGAACTGATCATCCACCTCATAATGCTGTGATCTAAACTGTATAAAAGTCTAAATGTTTGTTCATAAACTTGAGGCATAATCTGCCAGGTAAAACACTGTTAACTTGACGCCTATCAAATATGTAGTTCTATGTACTCACTCACAAGATGCTGGATTGTCGCGAGGGCACACAGCAAACAAGAAACACATACACCATACAACGTTTCCTCCGAAATCTTTATCAGCGAACTAGGTGTGTAACTAGGTATGATGCACTTCCGTTACAAGAGGAATGAATGAGTAAAAGATTGCCAGTTCAAAGCATTTACAAGATGACAATGACAAAACTACTGGGCATGTAGTCTGGCCAATAATATTATGTAGTCTGGCCAATGATATTATGTAGTCCGGCCAATGATATTATGTAGTCTGGCCAATGATATTATGTAGTCTGGCCAATGATATTATGTAGTCTGGCCAATGATATTATGTAGTCTGGCCAATGATATTATGTAGTCTGGCCAATGATATTATGTAGTCTGGCCAATGATATTATGTAGTCTGGCCAATGATATTATGTAGTCTGGCCAATGATATTATGTAGTCTGGCCAGTGATATTATGTAGTCTGGCCAGTGATATTATGTAGTCTGGTCAGTGATATTATGTAGTCTGGCCAATGATATTATGTAGTCCGGCCAATGATATTATGTAGTCCGGCCAATGATATTATGTAGTCCGGCCAATGATATTATGTAGTCCGGCCAATGATATTATGTAGTCCGGCCAATGATATTATGTAGTCCGGCCAATGATATTATGTAGTCCGGCCAATGATATTATGTAGTCTGGTCAATGATATTATGTAGTCTGGCCAATGATATTATGTAGTCCTTGAATGTGCATCATGGAAACAATTGATTCTTTTTTCCTCGTTCGCTCGTCTTGAACCCAAGCATAGTCCGCATACGTGTTACTGCTTCTAGTGCTCTGGAATTACTTTTGCGTGTGAATTAGTTTTCCCTATTACCAGTGTCCCTCGCTATCAGGTGAACTCACTCCCGACTTATGAGGTACTTGTAATTTACCTCCCCAAGTCAAGGACGAAAAGTCAACATGTTAGTCCAACTGACTGGTGTAGAAGTTGAACCCACTACCTCGGCATCAGCACATCGGAAGTTTAAGACCGAGCGCTCTTATCCATTCGGCGATGCTGACCCCGATATAGTTGATGAAAAGCCTATTTAGGTTTTCCCTGATACGGTGTTACCGAAGAATGACAAACTAATTGAATTGGTAACCTGATCAGCGGTTATAGTCTGACCAACGATGGTAAACTGACCAACGATGAAAGACTGACCAACGATGATAGACTGACCAACAAAGATAAACTGACCATCACTGTTAAACTGACCAGCGATGATAAACTGACCAACGATGATAAGCTGACCAACAGTGATAAACTGACCAACAGATGATTAACTGAAAAATGGGCACATTATAATAGAACGAAACATACTTCTGAAATAAATACAATAGCGAAGGAGTGACAGGCTTTGTCACATTCAAAGACACCAAATACTAAACCCAAAAGAAAGCAACAGAAGACTGGCATTGGAGAAAGAGGTAAAATAAAGACAACATATGTAAAGCAGACATGCACAGATGTATCAAAGCAGACACACATGGGGCTTCAGAAAATGGCACAAGACAAACAGCTTTGAAATGGAATAATGAAGACGCTGATTCAGACCTACAGAAAGTGATGGACTTATCACATCGCAGGTTTTTGATTCCGGGCATGTTTGTAATGACATGCCCAGGTCTTAACATTATTTGATGGTGATCTGATGAGGATGGAGGTGATGTTGATGGTGGTGCTGTTGATGGTGGTGAATATGGTGATGGTTATGCTGATGGTTATGATGATGATGATGATGATGGTGATGGTGATGATGATGGTGACAGCGATGATGATGACGACGACGATGGTGATAGATCTAAATAACTCCAAAATAGACACCTTAACCTAACGTTTGGGAGTTTTGTGATATGTTGAGACAATAACAAACAGAAAGCTATATGGCACGTACTCAATAGCAAACATCAACAGAAAATGGCATATATTAATATAATAAAAAAGACATGTACACAACCCCACGGCAGGTTCTTATTGTCGCATATCCTTCATTAATTTTCTTGTCACAAACGAATAAGTCGCTGAACACAAGTTGACAGGCTTGCAGTTTTCAAGTGAGCTTCCTGCACGTTTTATGTGCTGTAGTGACAAGCAAAGATTCCCCCTCGCGTCATCGCCAGTTTATTGTGTCCGTGTACACTTTGCTCAGGACATATATAATCACAAACTACGTTATTACATTATTATTTACGTCATATGGTAACGCCCTCGCGTGCTTTCCACTTTAATATACGTGCTTAATAATACACTTAAAGAAAAAAAAAGTTGTTGTATATCCTTTACAGGACGTAGCAGTCAACCCCAGCATTTTTTTGGCTGTTCGTGATTCCTGGGCAAGTTTACGTTCAGTAGTCTTGCCATTTCTGTCTGAACGACCAGCACCCATACCGTTTAAAAAAAAACACAGCTGTGTTTCTAACGCGGGTATGAGGGATTAATGAACTGAGTCATTAACTCCTTCAGCTACGGATTGGAAAGGGGTCAGCGTGGCTGAGAGTTTACCCTGAACAACTTTCTCTTGTTGGGGAACCTTTGAGGCCACTAACACAGCACGTGAATAAAAGTACAAGTATCGATTGGGTCTCGTAGAGGTATACTGTAAGAAAGAGATAGCGATGAGAGGACACGTTACAAGTATTGATTGGGGCTGGTAGAGGTATAAAAAAGAAGTAGCGTTGAGAGGACACGTTACAAGTATTGATTGGGGCTGGTAGAGGTATAAGAAAGAGATAGCGATGAGAGGACACGTAACAAATGCTAAACGCGGGGTTGTGGGTTTCGTTTCACGCCTGACTAATTGGACTTAAAATGACTTCTTGTCCTCGATTTTGAAATGTAAATTACAAGTACCTAGGAAGTCGGAGAGGACTCGCCTGATGACAAGGGGGCGCTGATAATAAAGAAAGACAACTCCCATGCAAAATAGGTCCAGTGCACTCATAATAAGAGTCATTAGCAATATCAGCTACTTGTAATGGCAGCACGCGTGTGTACTCTTGAGTTCACAGCAAGCAAAAATACACACACACGCGCGCGCGCACACACACACACACAGACAGACAGACAAAGAGACAGACACAGAGAGAGAGACAGACAGACAGACAGACAGATTTAAAACTTGCAAAATCCCGAAGATTTAAAACTTGCAAAATCCTTGTTCGACAATAATGTTAACAAAATGACCTCTGAGTCGTCTGGCAACATTTGGTTTAAGTGGCCCTCTAAAAGGCACTTAAGTACAAAGACTGGGCTGGTGTTGACGGGATGAGCAAGAAAGGACATCAGATTTACGTCATAAGTAGTCGACCCAGGCCAAGACCCGCTGCATGTCAATCTAGGAGAGTTGCCACAGTTGGACAGTTGTTCCCGAGTGCAGCCGGAAATCAAGACATGGCTATAACTTGGACCTATTTTTAGAAAGCGTTTTTGTCAGTGGCACTGGATAAGGTTACTCATAGGATACAGCAAGCTCCTTACAATAGCTGTTGTTTTAAGCGTGCGGGTTCAACGCTTACACAGTCAGTTGGGTTAAACTGTTGATTTCCCTCCCTTGACTTGGAGCAAGCAAATTACAAGTAACTCTGAAGTCGGAATGGATTCGCCAGATGGTGAGGGACACTAGTAACAGGGAAAGCTAATATACACACGCTAAAATCAGTTCAGTGCACTAGAAGTGTTAGTTCGTGCATGGACTACGCTTAAGTTCAAAGTCAGTGAAAGCAAAAATAACAATAAAAAAACATAACAAATAACTCAACATACTTGCAGCAGCTCCCATTGGCTGGTGATTCTGATCTCGTTACACCCTTGCAGAAACTCTGAAATAGCTGGTAGTTCATCGTCACTATACATGCAACACTTTAAAACTATCTCTCACACTTTAGCCTTTCCCATAGAACCAGCAGCAATAAACCTGACTGTTGATTCTCTCTCACAGAACAAGCCTAGAGGGTTGTCATTGCGGAGAATGTCCGCGCCCAGCGCCCTCTTGTTCAAGTCTCTGTCTGGATACAAGTCTAAAAGCTCAACCTCGCTTTGGTAATGTTCTGCTTCGTGTTTTATGTTGTTGTCGTCGACCAATGTTGGTGTACCACAGGGGGTTTCAAGCTTGTATGTCACACGGGGTCTAATATTTGTGTATCACACGTAGTCTCGGTGGTTATGATATGTTGTAATTCACTATTTTGTGATGTTTATGTATCAAACGGGGTGTCGGTTGGTTACCACAAGGCGTGGCAGTGGTTAAAAGCTGTTATAATGTATTATGTCGTAATGTTGGTACAGCACAAGGCTTCGCAATGGTTAAAAGGTGTTATAATTTATCATGTTGTAATGTTGGTATACCACAAGGCGTCTCAGTGGTTAAAAGGTGTTATAATTTAGCATGTCCTAATGTTGGTATTGCGAACGCGGTTTGTGAGCCCGTATATCCGGGTTCGAAACACAGCGTTGCTGATTTTTTCGAAAAAGGTATAGGAGCCGGTCGTTCAGAAAGCAATGGCAAACTACTGAACGTAAAATTTGCCCAGGAATCACGAACAGCGAAAATGCTGTTGTTGACTGCTACGTCCTGTGAAGGACATGCAACTTAATTTCTTTTAAATGTTGGTATAGCACCTGACGTGGCCGAAGGAATAAAAGCACTTAAACTTTCGGTGCGCTTACAGTGGGGATCTCCATGGTGTTTGGCGGTAAAGGTGGAAGAAGCTGATGATGATGATGATGGGATAGCGAAATCAACCCCTACACAGGTCAGTTTGGACTCCAATGTTGACCTCTCGTTCAGAAAGCAATGACAAACTACTCAACGTAAACTTGCCTAGAAAATCAACCCGGGGAGAGGTTCAGCTTTTTTGGGCAAGCAAAGAACGAGGAGGCGTGGCGGTCTCCAGATCTCACACTGTGTGCAGCATCCCACTACACAGGAAATGATTTCTTCTTCCTCCTATTTCTAGTTTTGGACATAATGGCAATTTTGCCTGTTTACAGCACAGCTGTGAGATTTGCGTCTTTCGGCCGACACATCTGGTTTCTTCCCGGATTTGTGTCCGCCGGGATGGCCGTTCCGGGTAATTCAGAGGTATTTATCTGCATTCATAGACGTCAAAAATGCAATAACACACTAAACCACATCAAGACTGGAACCTGTAAAACTCAAAATGGCCATAGCGCCTCTCTTAAGAAATAAATGCCTCTCGGACGCACGGTAAAACACCTTAAGCCTTTTATCCTCATCAGCTAGATCTTTATTTATTTACCTTAGGTCAATCCTTAGATAAAAAGGTGAAATAGGTCAGTGGTCCATAAGAACAGGCGAAAAGAGAATTATCCAACAACGCCATTCGAGTGGATTATTGGACACTCACGTACTTGAGGCTAAGACCTTGGGTTGTTATACGATAGCCAGTGACCTGGGAGAAGCCGCAGGGTGTCCAATTGAGATGGACGCTAGGGTTAAAAGGTAAGGCTGTACGTGGAGTTAGTCACGTGTGCAGTGGACATCGCCGCGTCTAAGTTTCCACTCGTGTGGTCACACCAAGGTAAAGATGCAGTGGTAAAGACGATTGCTGTCCTACAGGGAATTGAAGTTAAAGAAAGGCAGTGAAGGAGTAATCACAACACAAGAATTCATCGAGAGACAGGCAGTGAAGGAGCATACAACACAAGAATTCATCGAGAGACAGGCAGTGAAGGAGCATACAACACAAGAATTCATCGAGAGACAGGCAGTGAAGGAGCATACAACAAAGGAAACATCGACAGACAGATAGTGAATGGGTATATATACACAGGAAATCCTGTACACACAGAGGTAATCCTATTCAGGTAGTCAACTGACACACACTTACGCGCGCGCACATTATACACACAGAAAATCCTGTGCTGACAGTCAAATTATACGCACACAGTGGAAGTCCTGTACACACGTGAAATGACACACACACACACACACACACACGTGCGCCGCACGCACGCACGCCCGCACGCACACAAAGGAATTCTGGCAATGTGGTGAAAGAGTAGAGATCAACGTGGCCGATAGGTTTAAAACGCTCGCACTTAAACATCCGTGCGCTGGCGGCGGGGTTGTGGGTTCATTCTACACACCGGTCAGTTGGATGTAGACGTGGACTTCTCGTTCAGATAGCAATAGCAACAAGTGAATGTAAAATTGCCTGGACAATCTACCTGGGGTCAACGTCCTGCAGAGGACATGGAATTGTTTTTCGTGAATGGGTACACACATACAATGTAATCCTGGACTAGCCGTGTATGGGTATACATAGGGTGTATTTTTTAATGACTGTACAGTGTTTGAAAATATTGCCGGTCCAAGTTTTGTATTTACCTATTATTTTGCACGAACATTATAGAGGGTAAATACAAATCTTGGACCCGCAATATTTTCAAACATTGCACAGCCATTAGAAATACACCCTGTACATGCTAATCCTGAAGATATAATGTAGGTGTATACAAACACAGAAAATCCGGGACAGGCAATTACACAGACTGAACGACTTGGAGATATCTGAAAGAATAGGACGGCTGAGATAATGCTCCACGAAACTGGACGTGTATTGATGAAGTTCAACTGACCATGTTGGGTGTGTGTGTGTCGGGGGGGGGGGGGGGTGTACTAGACTTCGTGACGCCTTCAATGGCAGTTTGTACTGATTTCTCTGTCGTTGGTTAAAAAGAAGAGGATGGAGAACAAGGAGGATGGGATGCAGAAGATAGTTTTGGTGACGACAGTGATGGTGACGACGGCAGTGACGACTGTCGGTGATGATGACGAAAACAACGACTGAGGATAAGACTACGACTGACGTGGTGATGACGAAAACAACGACTGAGGATAAGACTACGACTGACGTGGTGATGACGAAAACAACGACTGAGGATAAGACTACGACTGTCGGTGATGATGACGAAAACAACGACTGAGGATAAGACTACGACTGACGTGATGGTGACGACGACTTTGACGACTGGCACTGGTGGTGACGACTGGCACTGGTGGTGACGACTGGCACTGGTGGTGACGACTGGCACTGGTGGTGACGACTTACATGTGGTTGTGACTACTGACGGTGGTGGTGACGAAGACGACTGTGGATTAGACTACGACGACGGTGATGGCGACGACGACGCAAAATAAGAATAATATAAACATTAATTCTCACATAGTTTGCACTGACAGTGACGAATACAGTAACCACAATATATATAATAAATCAACAATCTTCACGACAATCTTCATATCTGTTGTGCGCGACTGCTTGCAGGCCCAACAACAGCATGAGCAAGAAAGATCAGGATCTCGTGTCCCACTTTCGAATTACTGAGAAAGAGTCCACCAGGATGCTCATTATGGAGGGATCTGTACAGTTTGCAATGGTAAACAGGAACTTTCTTTTTAATAAACAGGATTTGCTTCGAGATGTACAAAGTATTTTAAAGGGAATGTTGCAAATAACTTAGATTACTGAACAATTAAGTATAAACAGTCTGCACAAGGAGACACTAAAATAATCTAAGCTGTTTCTTCTTCTTCTTCTTCTTCTTCTTCTTCTTCTTCTTCTTCTTCTTCTTCTTCTTCTTCTTCTTCTTCTTCTTCTTCTTCTTCTTCTTCTTCTTCTTCTTCTTCTGCTCCTTCTCCTTCTCTGTCTCCTTCTCCTTCTTCTTCTACTTGTCCTTGTCCTTCTTCTTCTTCTTCTTCTTCTTCTTCTTCTTCTTCTTCTTCTTCTTCTTCTTCTTCTTCTTCTTCTTCTTCTTCTTCTTCTTCTTCTTCTTCTTCTTCTTCTTCTTCTGCTCCTTCCTTCCTTCCTTCCTTCCCTCCCTCCCCCTTCCTTCCTTCTTCTCCTCTTCTTCTCCTCATCTTCTCTCCTCTTCTTCTCCTCTTCTTCTTCCTCTTCTTCTTCTTCCTCTTCTGCCTTTTACCCTCCATTGGAGCATAAGCCCTCAACCATCTCATGCCCCACCACCTTTCATTCATTCAGTAGTATGTCCTTTGCAGAACCTCGCTCCCACAACAATCTCCTGGAAAACCCCTCGATCATAAGCAAGATGTCCTGCGTCCGGTACACCCATCTGGAGATCATTCATCACAACCTGCACCCATCTTCTCTTTGGCCTTCCTCTTCCTCTCTTCCCAGGCATATACCCCTCCATTATTGTTCTTTCCAAACTTTTGTGACGTTTTAAGTGACCAAAATATTTCAATTTTCTTTCTTTTATTGTCTTTAATAGCCAACCGTCTTCAATATTCAGCTTTTCAAGAATGGATGCATATGTTCTTTTCTTTCCCGCCATCCTACCTCTTGCTATCTCCTGTAGCTCCCTGTATCCTATCATGCATGTCTTAAGGGAGGGGGGGGGGGCTGGGTGTTCTCGAGGTATGGTTTCCGCCTCGAGTGCTGGTGGTCCCGGGTTCAAGCTCCGGTGAGGGCTGGGATATTTTCACATGGACTTGTAGTAAAAAGAAATTTTCCCCTGGTCTCTGGGTAGTGAGATCGGATGCTCGTGTGTATTATTGCGCACGTAAAAAATCCCTTGGTAATTGGAAATCGAAAGAGTAGCCTAACAGCGCTCCCCAGGCAAAATTTTGAGTTAAAAATCTACTCAAAGTATTTCAGGACCCTCGTTGGTGCTACAGAGTTCGTGCACTGAGCTGAGATTATCTGAACTCAGGCTTGAGTTAGGAGTAGATCAGAGCACTTATGGGTTACACCCATGTGCTGTAATGTTGATCCATGCACTAAACTAAACTAAACTAATGCATGTCATAAGAGGCAACAATCGAGGGTTTGCGTGGGACTGGTTTTCACATCCCATAGAAGACCAGCTGTAAAATCTCGCCAAATGTGAACAAGTGTAAAGATAAGAAGCCAAGAATAACTAAGCCAGCCAAAATTAAAGGAGGAGGCTCTAGAAGTGCTAAGAGATTTTTTATAAAGTACCTAGGGATTCATGGCGAAGGTTGGTGTGTGGTGTTTGGTGCAGGAGATCCTGGTGTATGATACTGCAACAACTAGTCTGAGGATGGAGGTGGTGGTAGTCACGGCGGCGTTCCACAGGCTGGAAGACAAACAGCACATGCATGTCATGATTCTAACAATCTCACACAGTATCTATCTGTTACTGTCATGTGTCAGTTATCTATCTGTTACTGTCATGTATCAGTTATCTATCTGTTACTGTCATGTGTCAGCTATCTATCTATTACTGTCATATGTCAGCTGTCTGTCTGTTACTGTCATGTATCAATTATCTATGTTGCCATAATGTGTCAGCTATCCATTTGTTACTGTCATGTGTCAGCCATCCATCTGTTACTGTCATGTGTTAGTTGTCTATCTATTACTGTCATGTGTCAATTATCTATATGTTGCTGTCATGTGTCAATTATCTATATGTTTTGGTCATGTGTCAGTTCTCTATATTTTGCTGTCATGTGTCAGTTATCTATCTATTACTGTCATGTGTCAATTATCTATATGTTTTGGTCATGTGTCAGTTATCTATATGTGGCTGTCATGTGTCAGTTATCTATCTATTACTGTCATGTGTCAATTATCTATATGTTTTGGTCATGTGTCAGTTATCTATATGTTGCTGTCATGTGTCAATTATCTATATGTTTTGGTCATGTGTCAGTTATCTATATGTTGCTGTCATGTGTCAATTGTCTATATATTTTAGTCATGTGTCAATTATCTATATGTTGCTGTCATGTGTCAATTATCTATATGTTTTGGTCATGTGTCAGTTATCTATATGTTGCTGTCATGTGTCAGTTATCTATCTATTACTGTCATGTGTCAATTATCTATCTATTACTGTCATGTGTCAGTTATCTATCTATTACTGTCATGTGTCAATTATCTATCTATTACTGTCATGTGTCAGTTATCTATCTATTACTGTCATGTGTCAATTATCTATATGTTGCTGTCATGTGTCAGTTATCTATCTATTACTGTCATGTGTCAATTATCTATATGTTTTGGTCATGTGTCAGTTATCTATATGTTGCTGTCATGTGTCAATTATCTATCTATTACTGTCATGTGTCAATTATCTATATGTTACTGTCATGTGTCAATTATCTATATGTTACTGTCATGTGTCAGTTATCTATATGTTGCTGTCATGTGTCAGTTATCTATCTATTACTGTCATGTGTCAATTATCTATCTATTACTGTCATGTGTCAGTTATCTATCTATTACTGTCATGTGTTAATTATCTATATGTTTTGGTCATGTGTCAGTTATCTATATGTTGCTGTCATGTGTCAATTATCTATCTATTACTGTCATGTGTCAATTATCTATATGTTGCTGTCATGTGTCAATTATCTATCTATTACTGTCATGTGTCAATTATCTATATGTTGCTGTCATGTGTCAGTTATCTATATGTTGCTGTCATGTGTCAATTATCTATCTATTACTGTCATGTGTCAATTATCTATATGTTGCTGTCATGTGTCAATTATCTATCTATTACTGTCATGTGTCAATTATCTATATGTTGCTGTCATGTGTCAGTTATCTATATGTTGCTGTCATGTGTCAATTATCTATCTATTTCTGTCATGTGTCAATTATCTATATGTTGCTGTCATGTGTCAATTATCTATAAGTTACTGTCATGTGTCAATTATCTATAAGTTACTGTCATGTGTCAATTATCTATAAGTTGCTGTCATGTGTCAGTTATCTATATGTTGCTGTCATGTGTCAGCTATCTATCTGTTACTGTCATGTGTCAGTTATCTATCTATTACTGTCATGTGTCAGTTATCTATAAGTTACTGTCATGTGTCAATTATCTATAAGTTACTGTCATGTGTCAATTATCTATAAGTTACTGTCATGTGTCAATTATCTATAAGTTACTGTCATGTGTCAATTATCTATCTGTTACTGTCATGTGTCAGTTATCTATCTATTACTGTCATGTGTCAATTATCTATAGGTTGCTGTCATGTGTCAATTATCTATCTGTTACTGTCATGTGTCAGTTATCTATCTATTACTGTCAGGTGTCAATTATCTATATGTTGCTGTCATGTATCAGCTATCTATCTATTACTGTCATGTGTCAATTATATATAAGTTACTGTCATGTGTCAATTATCTATAAGTTACTGTCATGTGTCAATTATCTATCTGTTACTGTCATGTGTCAGTTATCTATCTATTACTGTCATGTGTCAATTATCTATGTGTTGCTGTCATGTGTCAATTATCTATCTGTTACTGTCATGTGTCAGTTATCTATCTATTACTGTCATGTGTCAATTATCTATATGTTGCTGTCATGTATCAGCTATCTATCTGTTACTGTCATGTGTCAATTATCTATCTATAACTGTCATGTGTCAATTATCTATATGTTACTGTCTATAAATTATCTATCTGTTGCTGTCACTTGTCAGTTATCTATCTGTTACTGTCATGTATAAATTATCTATCTTTTACTGTCATGTGTCAATTATCTATCACACATTCAATCTGTCTTTTTTTTCTGGTTTTCCCCTTCCTCCCACCCCTTGTCCACTTTATTGTGTTGTGCACACAATTATGCATTGTATTTTGTTTGCAACTATATAGCTTTATGTACAATTATTGTATTTGCAGCCAGTCCCAGCATTTATTAGTCATTTGTGATTTACTAGGTAATTTTTTGTTCAGTAGTTTGCCATTGCTTTACGAACGGTGGAAATCAACAGAGAGTTATCTGCTTCCACATTGCCTAATCAAACCCTTAACTCAGTATGTCAGGGAATAGTGACACTGCACTTCATTAGCCATTTAGCCAAAGATGTCGGTAATGATGTGATATATTTAACAAAATGATACAGGTATATGAACAATCATGTCACGTAGTAGTTAAAGTTAGTTGCATATCCTTTGCAGGACATCGCAGTCAACACCAGCATTTTTGGGCTGTTTGTGATTTCTTGGAAAGTTTACGTTTGCCATTAATTGCTGAACGAGCAGTACTTATACCATTGTATGACAGGCATAGTATATTTAAAATTATATAGTCGTATACACTATCACGTAATATATTTAACATGATATAGTTGTATGCACAATCACGTAATATATTTAACATGATATAGTTGTGTGGTCATTGATATACTCATACGTGTGAACATATTCCAGGGGATGCAGATACAAGAGCGCTACCTGTTTCTGTTTACTGATCTGCTGCTTGTGACTAAACAGAAGTACGTGTTTTCTTATCTGAACTATAATTCATTGTGTTGTATTGCCATAATGTCTGTCTGTCTGTCTGTCTGTCTGTCTGTCTGTCTGTCTGTCTGTCTGTCTCTCTCTCTCTCTCTCTCTCTCTCTCTCTCTCTCTCTCTCTCTCTCTCTCTTTCTCTATCTATCTGTCTGATTAGCTCTGTCTGTCTCTCTCTCTGTGTCTGTCTATTTGTCTGATTAGCTCACTGTCTGTCTGTGTGTGTCTCTCTCTCTGTCTCTCTCTCTGTCTCTCTCTCTCTCTCTCTCTCTCTCTCTCTCTCTCTCTCTCTCTCTCTCTCTGCTTGCCTGCCTAATTAACTCTTGCTCTCTTCTGCTTGCAATCTTTCTCTCTTGCAATCTTTCTCTCTTGCAATCTTTCTCTCTTACAATCTATCTCTCATGCAATCTTGCTCTCTTGCAACCTTTCTCTCTTGCAATCTCTCTTAAAACATGTTTCCATCCTCCTTGCTTCAACTTCCTCTCTGGTGAACTAACCATCTGCCATTCTCCTCACCTTCCCCTCCTAGATGAGTATATTAAACCTTGTAAACCAACTTAGCTCAACCACAGACCTGCCCAGAAAAAGTAATTCCTTCCAGTGATAGCATTGAACTTACACCCAAGTCTAGACCAGCAAGCGAATTATCCACATTGCTAACGTAGCCATTATATAAAATCCATATAAAATACACGTTTATTCTGCAGGTCAAACACAGCTTTCAAGTTAAAGAACAGAGTGCAGCTGTGTGATATCTGGCTAGCTTCGTGTGTAGAGGAAGTTGCAGAGACCACTCGACCCGTGGACCAGTCTTTTGTCATTGGGTGGCCCACACAAAACGTTGTTGCTACCTTCCCGCGGGCTGATATAAAAGAATATTGGCTGACCAAACTTAAAGAGTAAGTCCGTGTGAATCAGTGCATGCGTGTTATTTTTATGCTCGCAGAATAATGGGATGTCGGAATTTTTTCTTCTTTTTTTTTTGCTGCGCTCAGCTCGTTTTAAACTCAAGAGTAGTCCAGACAATTGCTACTACTTCTAGTGTATTGGACTGAGTTTTGCGTGTCGATTAACTTTCCCTATTACCAGTGTCCCTCGCCATCATGTGAACCCACTCCAAGTTCAGAGGTACTTGTAATTTACGTCCCCAAGTCAAGGACGAGAAGTCAGTATTCAAGTCCAACTGACTGGTGTAAGAGGTTGAACGTGCTACCTCGCTATCAGCACACCGGAAGTTTAAGAGCGAATGCTCTTATCCATTCGTCCATGCCCTTCAAATTATGTAGTTTTAACTTTTATTATCGGTATTAATATACGCTTGAAAGGGAACGCACTCATGTCGCTGAAAACATCCAGTAATTCATGAGTTATTTCCCATAACTTCAGTTTCCCATCGCGTTATTGCGTTATGTTAATACTGTATTCAGGTTATTTGTCAATGTTTATCTTTCCACATTGTTAATCTTTTCAGTTTCCATAACACGTGGACAAGTTAATAAATGTATACTTTTTCACTTTGTTAAATCCAAATTTCTTCTCCATATGAAGGTATTGATATTAACAATGTGGAAAGGTATAAATTAACAAAGTATACAATGCATACTGGCTATTACCTTCTTTGGACAACAATCATCTTAATTTAATACTCTATTTTGTGGTTGAAGCTGTCACATAATTATTAATATGAGCCAGGGATGGACCTGATATACTTCTCTTTGATGTTGAAAGGGTAGGGCTAATGCATAATCTTGGGGGGGGGGGGGGGGGGGGGGGGGGGGGGGGAAATAGTATGCGGTATAATTAATATGGCACGTTTTTTAATGGCGTTTTTTCCCCCACATTATTAATTTCAGTAACATCTATATGGAAAAGGTGAAACATTTATATCTTTACACGTTTTATTCAAGTTTTTAAAAACATGGTACAGTTGAAAATCATACCTTTCCACATTGTTAATTTCAGTTACAATATCATGGATATGTTGGTTAATTTCAGATATATTAACATGGAAAAATTGAAGGATAAAGATAAACAGATACAGCTCAAAGTAGCTTCAAGAGACATGGAAACTGTAAGTCTGATTATGTAAAATATATTCATCATGTACTTTGTGTAACTGTAAGTCTGATTTCGTAACATACGTTCATCATGTCCTTTATGATGAATAAGCCAAATTATTAACATATAATTCATCATGTATTTTAAGTAACTGTAAGTTTGGATATGTAACATAGTAACATTTATATTTATCATGTATTTTATGTAACTGTAAGTCTGGTCATGTAATAAACATAGTCATCATGTATTTTATGTAACTAAGTCTGGTCATGTAAGAAACATATTCATCATATATTTTATGAAATGAAAATCGTAGATTGATTAGAGAAATTAGACGTAGACAGTCAAAATTTTTTGGACATGTTATGAGAAGAAATGGACTGGAGAACTTAGTGACAGCTGGCAAGATCGAAGGGAACAGACAAGAGGAGACCGAGAGGAAAATACCTGGTTTGCTTGGCCACATGGCATGGACGAGACAGGAACACTGAGCTGATCCACGCTTGGTGATCGAGTGAAAGGGCGAATCATCCCCCCACGTTTTCCCGGGCAGGGCACATGATTGTTGATTATTGATTTTATGTAACTGTAAATTTGGTATGTAAAAACTTACACATGATTTTTGAAACAAAGTCTGGTATGTAACAAACTATTCATCATTTTTTATGTAACTGAAGTTGGTATGTAATAACATATTCATCATGTATTTATGTAACTAATCTGGTCATTAAAACATATTCATCATGTATTTTATGAATGTAAATCTGGTCATGTAAAAAAACATAATCATTATTTATGAACAAAGTCTGGCATGTAACAAACATTTTCATCATGTATTTTAGAAACCCTAATCTGGTTATAAGCTTTTATAAAAAAGATCTACACCTTTGCTTTATTGACTCACAAAAGTTTTCGAAAAAGTGAGACAGTCGAATGATAAGGATGTTTGAAGATCTAAAATTGAGGGAAAAAGCCCTTTAGATTTGTAAAAAAAAAATTTTGGGAAAAACAAGTCCATAAGAATTGATAATAAGTAGGCCAATATCCCCTATTAAGAGAGGTGTGAGACAGGGATGTGTAATTCTCCAGATTGTTTTCCCTTAATTTAAAGTTTTTCAGAAAAATTGAAGATATGGAAGGGAAACAAAATTGGGGGGCGATGCATCAAAAAAAAATTTGATATGCAGAGATACAGTCTTTACTGCAGACAATTAAAAGGACCCGCAAAATTTTGATGCTTGTTACACACATGAACAACGAGGGTTGAATTAAATTGTAAAAAGACAAGATTAGCCGTCCTAGGGAAAAACGAAATACCCCAAAGTAATATACAATAAATGGAATATTCTTAACAAGTGAAAGGTACAATTATTCGGGAAAAGTGAAACATCTGATGGGAGATGCTTGAAGAGATTAGAACAAGAATCGCCATGGCAAAAGTACCTTTAGCAAATGAAAAACTACTGACTAAAAAAAAGAGCAATTGAAAAGAGAAAAAGAGGTTTTAGGTCTACATAAACCTGTACTTTTTCATGGAGTGAACTGGGCAAGAGCAGTCAAGCTAAAAAAATCTGATGGCTGTGGAAATGTGGTTTTTGAGGAAAAAAGCAAAGAATACCCTGGGCAGAGAAAGAACAATGAACAAGTCCTTTTAAGAAACAAATGAAGTGTAAAATTAGAGACATTAGACCAGACAGTCAAAAATTTTTTGGACATGTTTGAGAAAAAATGAATTGGGGGAACTTGGTGGAAAAGGCAAGAATTGAGGGAACAGACTAAAGGGGAGACCTAAAAAGATATCTATTACTGTCATGTGTTAATTATCTATATGTTTTGGTCATGTGTCAGTTATCTATATGTTGCTGTCATGTGTCAATTATCTATCTATTACTGTCATGTGTCAATTATCTATATGTTGCTGTCATGTCAATTATCTATCTATTACTGTCATGTGTCAATTATCTATATGTTGCTGTCATGTGTCAGTTTTCTATATGTTGCTGTCATGTGTCAATTATCTATCTATTACTGTCATGTGTCAATTATCTATATGTTGCTGTCATGTGTCAATTATCTATCTATTACTGTCATGTGTCAATTATCTATATGTTGCTGTCATGTGTCAGTTATCTATATGTTGCTGTCATGTGTCAATTATCTATCTATTTCTGTCATGTGTCAATATCTATATGTGCTGTCATGTGTCAATTATCTATAAGTACTGTCATGTGTCAATTATCTATAAGTTACTGTCATGTGTCAATTATCTATAAGTTGCTGTCATGTGTCGTTATCTATATTGCTGTCATGTGTCAGCTATCTATCTGTTACTGTCATGTGTCAGTTATCTATCTATACTGTCATGTGTCAGTTATCTATAAGTTACTGTCATGTGTCAATTATCTATAAGTTACTGTCATGTGTCAATTATCTATAAGTTACTGTCATGTGTCAATTATCTATAAGTTACTGTCATGTGTCAATTATCTATCTGTTACTGTCATGTGTCAGTTATCTATCTATTACTGTCATGTGTCAATTATCTATAGGTTGCTGTCATGTGTCAATTATCTATCTGTTACTGTCATGTGTCAGTTATCTATCTATTACTGTCAGGTGTCAATTATCTATATGTTGCTGTCATGTATCAGCTATCTATCTATTACTGTCATGTGTCAATTATATATAAGTTACTGTCATGTTCAATTATCTATAAGTTACTGTCATGTGTCAATTATCTATCTGTTACTGTCATGTGTCAGTTATCTATCTATTACTGTCATGTGTCAATTATCTATGTGTTGCTGTCATGTGTCAATTATCTATCTGTTACTGTCATGTGTCAGTTATCTATCTATTACTGTCATGTGTCAATTATCTATATGTTGCTGTCATGTATCAGCTATCTATCTGTTACTGTCATGTGTCAATTATCTATCTATAACTGTCATGTGTCAATTATCTATATGTTACTGTCTATAAATTATCTATCTGTTGCTGTCACTTGTCAGTTATCTATCTGTTACTGTCATGTATAAATTATCTATCTTTACTGTCATGTGTCAATTATCTATCACACATTCAATCTGTCTTTTTTTTCTGGTTTTCCCCTTCCTCCCACCCCTGTCCACTTTATTGTGTTGTGCACACAATTATGCATGTATTTTGTTTGCAACTATATATTTATGTACAATTATGTATTTGCAGCAGTCCCAGCATTTATTAGTCATTTGTGATTTACTAGGTAATTTTTTGTTCAGTAGTTTGCCATTGCTTTACGAACGGTGGAAATCAACAGAGAGTTATCTGCTTCCACATTGCCTAATCAAACCCTTAACTCAGTATGTCAGGGAATAGTGACACTGCACTTCATTAGCCATTTAGCCAAAGATGTCGGTAATGATGTGATATATTAACAAAATGATACAGGTATATGAACAATCATGTCACGTAGTAGTTTAAAGTTAGTTGCATATCCTTTGCAGGACATCGCAGTCAACACCAGCATTTTTGGGCTGTTTGTGATTTCTTGGAAAGTTTACGTTTGCCATTAATTGCTGAACGAGCAGTACTTATACCATTGTATGACAGGCATAGTATATTTTAAAATTAATAGTCGTATACACTATCACGTAATATATTTAACATGATATAGTTGTATGCACAATCACGTAATATATTTAACATGATATAGTTGTGTGGTCATTGATATACTCATACGTGTGAACATATTCCAGGGGATGCAGATACAAGAGCGCTACCTGTTTCTGTTTACTGATCTGCTGCTTGTGACTAAACAGAAGTACGTGTTTTCTTATCTGAACTATAATTCATTGTGTTGTATTGCCATAATGTCTGTCTGTCTGTCTGTCTGTCTGTCTGTCTGTCTGTCTGTGTCTGTCTTCTCTCTCTCTCTCTCTCTCTCTCTCCTCTCTCTCTCTCTCTCTCTCTCTCTTTCTCTATCTATCTGTCTGATTAGCTCTGTCTGTCTCTCTCTCTGTGTCTTGTCTATTTGTCTGATTAGCTCACTGTCTGTCTGTGTGTGTCTCTCTCTCTGTCTCTCTCTCTGTCTCTCTCTCTCTCTCTCTCTCTCTCTCTCTCTCTCTCTCTCTCTCTTGCTTGCCTGCCTAATTAACTCTTGCTCTCTTCTGCTTGCAATCTTTCTCTCTTGCAATCTTTCTCTCTTGCAATCTTTCTCTCTTACAATCTATCTCTCATGCAATCTTGCTCTCTTGCAACCTTTCTCTCTTGCAATCTCTCTTAAAAACATGTTTCCATCCTCCTTGCTTCAACTTCCTCTCTGGTGAACTAACCATCTGCCATTCTCCTCACCTTCCCCTCCTAGATGAGTATATTAAACCTTGTAAACCCAACTTAGCTCAACCACAGACCTGCCCAGAAAAAGTAATTCCTTCCAGTGATAGCATTGAACTTACACCCAAGTCTAGACCAGCAAGCGAATTATTCCACATTGCTAACGTAGCCATTATATAAAATCCATATAAAATACACGTTTATTCTGCAGGTCAAACACAGCTTTCAAGTTAAAGAACAGAGTGCAGCTGTGTGATATCTGGCTAGCTTCGTGTGTAGAGGAAGTTGCAGAGACCACTCGACCCGTGGACCAGTCTTTTGTCATTGGGTGGCCCACACAAAACGTTGTTGCTACCTTCCCGCGGGCTGATATAAAAGAATATTGGCTGACCAAACTTAAAGAGTAAGTCCGTGTGAATCAGTGCATGCGTGTTATTTTTATGCTCGCAGAATAATGGGATGTCGGAATTTTTTCTTCTTTTTTTTTTGCCGCGCTCACTCGTTTTAAACTCAAGAGTAGTCCAGACAATTGCTACTACTTCTAGTGTATTGGACTGAGTTTTGCGTGTGGATTAACTTTCCCTATTACCAGTGTCCCTCGCCATCAGGTGAACCCACTCCAAGTTCAGAGGTACTTGTAATTTACGTCCCCAAGTCCAAGGACGAGAAGTCAGTATTCAAGTCCAACTGACTGGTGTAAGAGGTTGAACGTGCTACCTCGCTATCAGCACACCGGAAGTTTAAGAGCGAATGCTCTTATCCATTCGTCCATGCCCTTCAAATTATGTAGTTTTAACTTTTATTATCGGTATTAATATACGCTTGAAAGGGAACGCACTCATGTCGCTGAAAACATCCAGTAATTCACGAGTTATTTCCCATAACTTCAGTTTCCCATCGCGTTATTGCGTTATGTTAATACTGTATTCAGGTTATTTGTCAATGTTTATCTTTCCACATTGTTAATCTTTTCAGTTTCCATAACACGTGGACAAGTTAATAAATGTATACTTTTTCACTTTGTTAAATCCAAATTTCTTCTCCATATGAAGGTATTTGATATTAACAATGTGGAAAGGTATAAATTAACAAAGTATACAATGCATACTGGCTATTACCTTCTTTGGACAACAATCATCTTAATTTAATACTCTATTTGTGGTTGAAGCTGTCACATAATTATTAATATGAGCCAGGGATGGACCCTGATATAACTTCTCTTCTGATGTTGAAAGGGGTAGGGCTAATGGCATAATCTTATGGCGGGGGGGGGGGGTGGAAATAGTATGCAGGTATAAATTAATATGGACACGTTTTTAATGGCGTTTTTTCCCCCACATTATTTATTTCAGTAACATCTATATGGAAAAGGTGAAACATTTATATCTTTACACGTTATTATTCAAGTTATAATAACATGGTACAGTTGAAAATGCATACCTTTCCACATTGTTAATTTCAGTTACAATATCATGGATATGTTGGTTAATTTCAGATATATTAACATGGAAAAGTTGAAGGATAAAGATAAACAGATACAGCTCAAAGTAGCTTCAAGAGACATGGAAACTGTAAGTCTGATTATGTAACATATATATTCATCATGTACTTTGTGTAACTGTAAGTCTGATTTTGTAACATATGTTCATCATGTACTTTATGAAACTATAAGTCTAATTATTAACATATAATTCATCATGTATTTTAAGTAACTGTAAGTTTGGATATGTAACATAGTAACATTTATATTCATCATGTATTTTATGTAACTGTAAGTCTGGTCATGTAAGAAACATATTCATCATGTATTTTAAGTAACTGTAAGTTTGGATATGTAGTAACATAGTAACATTTATATTCATCATGTATTTTATGTAACTGTAAGTCTGGTCATGTAATAAACATATTCATCATGTATTTTATGTAACTAAGTCTGGTCATGTAAGAAACATATTCATCATGTATTTTATGTTATGTAACTGTAAATCTGGTCATGTAACAAACATATACATCATGTATTTTATGTAACTAAGTCTGGTCATGTAACAAACATATTCATCATGTATTTTATGTAACCATAAGTCTGGTTATAAGCAGGTTATAAACAAAGATCTACACCTTTGCTTTATTGACTACACAAAAGCTTTCGATAAAGTGAGACATGTCGACATGATAAGGATGCTTGAAGATCTACAAATTGATGGAAAAGACCTTAGACTTGTAAAAAACATATATTGGAAACAACAAGCTGCCATAAGAATTGATAATGAAGTAGGCCAATATCAGCCTATTAAGAGAGGTGTGAGACAGGGATGTGTAATGTCTCCAGATCTGTTTTCCCTATACAGTGAAAGTATTTTCAGAAATATTGAAGATATGGAAGGAATCAACATTGGGGGACGATGCATCAAAAACATTAGATATGCAGATGATACAGTCTTGACTGCAGACAATGAACAGGACCTGCAAAATTTAGTAGATGCGGTTGTTACACACAGTGAACAACGAGGGTTAGAATTAAATTGTAAAAAGACACAGATTATGACCGTCACTAGGAAGAACGAAATACCACAATGTAATATACAAGTAAATGGGAATATTCTTCAACAAGTGAATAGGTACAATTATCTCGGAACAGTGATAACATCTGATGGGAGATGCCTTGAAGAGATTAGAACAAGAATCGCCATGGCAAAAGTAGCCTTTAGCAAGATGAAAAACATACTGACCAATAAAAAGATGTCAATTGAAACGAGAAAAAGAGTGTTGAGGTGCTACATAGAACCTGTACTTTTATATGGATGTGAAGCTTGGACAATGAGCAGTCAAGCTGAAAAACATCTGATGGCTGTGGAAATGTGGTTTCTGAGGAAAATGCAAAGAATACCATGGACAGCCAGAAAGAACAATGAACAAGTCCTTCAAGAAACAAATGAAGATCGTAAACTGATTAGAGACATTAGACGCAGACAGTCAAAATTTTTTGGACATGTTATGAGAAGAAATGAATTGGAGAACTTGGTGACAACTGGCAAGATTGAGGGGAACAGACCAAGGGGAAGACCTAGAAGCAAATACCTGGATGGCTTGGCCTCGTGGCATGGTCGAGACAGAAATACTGAGATGATCCACGACTCTGGTGATCGAGTGAGATGGCAAAACATGACCGCCCATGCTTACCGGTATGACACGTGATGGATGGATGGATAAGTCTGATTATGTACCAAACATATTCATCATGTATTTTATGTAAGTCTGGCTATGTAACATACATATACATCATGTATTTTATGTAACTGTAAGTCTGGTTATATAACAAACATATTCATCATGTATTTATGTAACCATAAGTCTGGTTATATAACATATATATATTCATCATGTACTTTATATAACTGTTATTCTGGGTATGTAACATACGTAGTCATCATGTATTTTATTCTGGTACATCCATTGAGACACTTTTCTGCTTGTATTCGCTGGGTAGTGCAGGGTCTCAGTAGCCAAGTGGTAAAGCCACCTGTTTCACACTATGAAGGTTGTGGGTTTACTTCTGGATGCTAGGGGTCGTAGTTGAAGGTGCAAAGTTCATGCTCTATGTGGTACTTTCAGCAGGCTCTACGAGAAAAGGCTGAGCCATCTAGGAAGAACCAGGTGCAATAAAGTTGATTTTCTTAACTTTTTATCCATTGGGTACAAAGAAACCTGTTCATCTTGGATTCCATTGGTATGATTAGTAATCACTGATCACATACATGCTATCTTTATTTAGTGCTCTTAAATAGGCAGTGTATTTCAGCTTCATTACAACATTAGAATTTCCTATTCAACTACCATGTCAGTTTCCTTCCATTGTTTGTGTCAGTTAAACTCAGTAATTTAAAATATAATGACTCAGTTATTGTTATTTTATAGCAAAGTGTTTTCCCCCTTATTTTAAGTCATTGGTTTTCAATTTTGTCTGTCTTCCACACCTTTGCAATGATAATTAGATGGTGTCACAGACAAGTGTCCCTTGTGTGTTACCAGAGCCCATAGGGGATAAGGGGAGCAAGGAATAGTAACCTACCATGCATGTCATAAGAGGCTACTAAGGAAGGTTGTCATGGGGCTGGTTACCACGCCCCCTAGAAAACATTAGCTGCAAACTCCAACCAACCTTGGACAGGTCTAAAGATAAAGAAACAAAAAGAACTCAGCCAGCCTAGATAAAAGAATGCTTGTCTAGAATAGATATAACATGTCGCAGGAAGGAGTCTGAATTGCCAACTTCCTCCTTTGACCAAGGAAAACCCCAGAATTGGCACCTGGAATGTGGAATTGCCAGTTTCCATGGCGATGGCTTTGCGGGCTCGATTCGTAATGCCACTTACCCGAGTTCCAAACACAGTAGTGACCGATTTGGCAACAGACCGTGTCTCACTGGTTTTAATGTGTTGGTATGGGAGCCGGGCATTCAGAAAGCAACGGCAAACTACTGAACGTAAAAACTTGCCAAGACATCAACAACAGCAGTAAAATGCTGGTGTTGACTGCAACGTCCTGTAAAAGGATATTCAACTTTTTTTTTTTAAAGTGGACCTAAGTACAGGGTAGTAGAAGAAATGAAATATAATATTAGAATTTTGGGATTATTAGAAAACGGAGCATTTAGAAGAGAATTAGAGATGAATAATATGGGGAAGACATTGAGGGAATTGTTAGCAACATATAGGACAGCTGGGTGTCAGTGGATTGAGGATCTTCTTCTTCTTCTTCGTTCATCCGGAGTTTTTTTTTCGGATGTGATTGCGTTGTGCCTGTTTACAGCAGAGCTGCGTTCTTGCGCCGTTAGGCCGACACATCCAACTTCTGCGGGCATTTGTTGACCGGGTTAACCTTCCCGGGGGTTTCTTAGGACGTTTGACTCTCACTGTTGTGGTGTTATCCCCCATCCCAGCTGGTCCATATAGAACAGCCAAAGATCCTGGTCAGCCCTCAAGGGAAGGCAGGGGCAGACCATGGGCATTCCCCCGCCATCCAAGGAGGCTTCCATACTTGCAGAGCCGATACATAGCGCTCTGGTACTGGGCTCACCCAAGGAATCGTCACGTCCTGCACATGGCTGCTTAGCCTCACTTCCGTATATTGGGCCTTCCGTTCACCATAGGCTGTTCTTCCGGAAACCAGAAGTATGCAGTCTGCAGATGACATCCACACAGTGAGCTTTCGATTCGGACTTTCCACGTAATGGATTTGCTATCCAAGCAATATTCCATTTCATGCCACTAGGACACTTTTCCACCTTTTATGAAGCCCACATAATGGGCTTTTGATTCGGACTTTCCACGTAATGGATTTGCTATCAAGCAATATTCCATTTCGTGCCACTAGGACACTTTTTCCACCTTTTATGAAGCCCACACAGCGAGCTTTCGATTTGGACTTTCCACATAATGGATTTGCTATCCAAGCAATATTTCATTTCATGCCTCTGGGTCTTCATGCACCTTTAGATGTCAACCTGAATGTAGTTAAAGTAAGCTGCGGTCAACTTGAGCTTGTTGATATCTCCATAGAGCTTGTCCTCAAACGAAGCAGGTGTGGGCCAAAATATCTTTCTCTGTTCTGCATACTTTGGGCAATCCTGCAGCAAATGTTTTGCTGTCATTTTTCCAGTTCTACAATTACATTCATCAGTATCTCCTATCTTTAGTTTATTGAACAAGTGGTATTTCAGTCTGTTATGTCCTGTGCGGAGTCTGAAGATTGCTACTTGTTCTCTTCGGTCGAGTTTGTAATATGCATCATCCTTCTGATGGCCTGGATGCTCAGATTCCCATTTGGTTCTATAAGTGCTTTTTATCAACCTCTTTGCCTCATTATAGGTTATGTCTATGTCAGGCTGTGGTAGTCGTCCGCCCTCTTTTGCCAGTCTGTCAGCCTCTTCGTTTCCAGGTATACTGCAATGTGATGGGATCCACTGTATTACAACTTTTTTGGATTTCTGGCATAGACCATGGAGTGCTGCTCTTAGGTCAGTTAGTTCTGTGCTGTTATTGCTCTTGAGTATTGAGACAGCTGACTTTGCATCTGTGAATATAGCTATTTGCTTCTCTTTATTTTCCTCCATCAGGAGCATTTCTGCCTGCAGTTTTCAAAGCCTCTACCTCCGCTTGAAGTTACTTGACAATTTTCCAGTTGCCATTGAATGTGTTTTTTTCACTCCATTTTTTAAATTTAGAAGAATTCCTCCTCCTCCATTCTCTATTGAATTTTTGGCTGATCCATCTGTATATGCATGGGTCCAATTTCTGCTTGGGTAATGTTCTTTTATGTAATTTAGGGTTATTTCTCTTCTTTTCGGTTTCATGCTGAGTGTTCTTTTCTCAATACCAGGAATGTTTTCCATCATCTCAGGCAGTTGCTGCTGTCTCCAAGCTGAGAAGTTGTGTGCATTGTGTATGGGCTTGACTGTTGATATGTTAAGTATAGGATCTGCCCTAATCCTTCGTTTTGCAGTTTCTACAAAGTGTGCTACGCTTCAGTCTTCCCTTTCCAAAACCATTAAATCTGTTGTACATAGGGTGTCTGTCAATCTTCTAAATTTTTCTGCTTGTTGCTGGGCTCTGCTATCTCTTCTATCCTGCATTGGTTGTAAACAATTGATCTTTTCTAGTTCATTAATAGGCGTTGTCTTCAGGCTTCCAGTTATGATTCGCATTCCTTGGTTTTGGACTCTACTTATTTTGTTAAAGTTTGACTTAGCTGCTGTTGCCCAAGCTGCAATGCCATATTCCAGTACTGGCCTCACCCGTCCAGTATATAACTTCTTGAGAACTTTCTCATCTGCTCCCCACGTTGTACCAGCAAGCTTTTTCATGATTGCCATTCTCTGCCTTGCTCTTGTTCGATTTTTCTCAACCTGTGTCTTCCCATGTCAGGCGACGATCAAAGGTGACTCCTAGATAGTTTGGATTTTCTTCATGGCGCAATATTTTTCCATTCAATACCAGCTTAGGTTGCTGAGTTTTATTTGAGAGGGAGAACACTGTGCATGTTGTTTTCTCCTCACTTATCTTCACTAGCCATGATTTTGACCAGTCCTCTAGCGCTAATAAGGCTTGCTGTATTCTGCTGTTAGCTGTACTAATATATTCTTCAGATGTCCATATGGCTAGGTCATCTGCAAAGGAGGATGTGTGTACTCTGGCTGGAAAATTTTCTGTGATGTCATTTATATATGCTAGGAATAATGTTGGTGAAAGAACTCCTCCTTGGGGGACACCTTGCTCCAGCAGCATCATTTTGCTTGTTTGTCCTTGTACTTTTGGTCCTGGCAGTTCTGTTCTCAAGGTAGTGGCTGATCCATTATACATTTTCCAACAAACATGCATGTTTTGCAGTTTTACTTTCAGTCCTTCCTTCCATACTTTATCAAATGCTTTTTCTAAATCTATCCAGACTGCTAGTGTGGTGCTTTTTCTCTTGGAAGGCATCCTCTATTTCCTGAGCTATATAGGTTATTTGATCTTCAGTGGATCTGTATTTTCTGAATTCCTGCTTGGTGTGGTGTTAAGAGTTTGTTTTCTTCCAGATGCCATGTTAGCCTGCCATTGATAATTGCGTTCCATTAATTTTCCTACACAGCTCAGTAGACTGATAGGTCGATAGCCATTTGGTTCTTCCAGGTCTTTTCCTTTCTTTGGGACTGGTATTAGTATAGCTTCCTTCCATGCCTGTGGGACTATTCCTCTCTTCCAGCTGTTATTTAGGACTGCTAGTAGTTTCTTCTTTGCCTTGGTGCCTAGTCCTATTAGCATTTCATTTGTGATTCCATCCTTTCCTGGTGATTTCTTCTTTTTTAGGGTATTCATTGCCTGTTCCATTTCTTCCATTGTTAGATTTGCCATCATATATTCTGCTGCTGTCTCTGTATTTCTATGATGTATCTGTTTGTCTTTGATTGCTTTCTTCTGTTCGGTTGTAATATCAATGTGGTTTGCATTTGCATAGTGTTCCATTAGTGCATTTGCAGCCTTTTGCCTGTAAGCAAGGCATTTCCTTGTTTAATTGTTATTTGTTTGTTTCTAGGTCCTTCATTGTTCATGGCTTTCACATAGTTTCCATAGTTTGTTTCCATCCCTGTCAAAATTCAGGTTTTCTGTTTTTTCCCTCCAACAATATCTTGTTGTTTGATTTACTGTTCTTTTATATTTTGCTGAGATGGCTTTGAGAGAGATGTTTGCTTCAATTGTTTGTTCTCTCTCTGCTGTCTTCCTGGCATCTTCAACTTTGTCCTCCAAACTTTGTAGTTCTTCAGTCCAGTATGGTTTGTAATTTTTCCTCGCTCCTCTTGGAATGGACTCAGTGGCTGCCTGTATTATCGCTCTGTTTAGACTTTCCACCATTTGCTTTATGTTGCCATATCGTGTATTTATGTTTTCACAATATTTGTCTGTTAGTATGGCAAATCTGTCCCAATCTGCTCGTTTGTAATTCCAGCGGGGCAAGGGCTTTTGCTCCTGTGGAACATACTCCATATTCATTTCAAGCTTGATTGGTCTGTGGTCACTACCTGCTAATTGGTCCAGCACATGGCGATCGATTTTGTGGAGGATGTCTCCTGTGCAGAAAGCTAAGTCTGGAGTAGAAGTGGTAAGCCATCTTCTGGAGTAGAAGCTCGGTGTGTCATCCGCTTTGTTGAGTAGATGGAGATTTGAGTCTATTTCCCAGTCCCTCCAATTCATCTCCTCTTTTGTCAGTATCTGGGTATCCCCATCTTTCTGAACGGCTATTAAAGTCTCCGACAATAATGCAGTTTGTGTCAGTTATTTTCATGTTTGAGAGTGTAAGGTCCTTATCTGCTGGGCTATACAGATTGTAGATTCTTATTTTCACGTCCTTTATCATTATATCAACACCTATAATTTCCGTTTGGTTGTTAGAGATCACAGATACTTCGCTGCAAGGTATTGTATTTCGTGTAAGTATTAGAACTCCTCCTTTGTGTCCTTCGCGGTCGAAACGTGTGGCCTGATATCCTCTGACTGAGAATTTGTGATTGGCGTTTGAGGTGTGTCTCTTGAATGCATGCCACAATCTATTCTATCTTTATGAAGACGCTGTGTTAGGGAGTCTTTCTTCTTGTAAACTCCTTCGGCATTCCACTGTAGTATGTTGAGTGTCCCGGGGTATTTGGTCAATAGCTCTTAACCTACTCCTCTGTGCCTTGACTCCACAGCACAGGGGAAGGTGACCACCAGTAGTCATGGGTGGACCCCCTCGAGGCAGGGGGCCCGGCACTATCACCCGCCTGATGGGACTTCACGGGATTAGCACCATATCGATTAATTTTGATTTGTGACATCATGAATTAAGTTACGTTGCACTCCTTTGTCAAGCCTGTGGCTCAGTACATCCGATTTCGACAAGCATTTATTCGGGATGCTTTCCCTAGCCTTTGACTGTCCCCAGTCTACCTACAAGGCAGCAGGTTTCACGTTGCACTGCTTTGTCAAGCCTGTGGCTCAGTACATCCGATTTCGAACAAGCATGTATTTGGGGTGCTTTCCCTAGCCTTTGACTGTCCCCAGTCTACCTACAAGGCAGCAGGTTTCACGTTGCACTGCTTTGTCAAGCCTGTGGCTCAGTACATCCGATTTCAACAAGCATGTATTTGGGGTGCTTTCCCTAGCCTTTGACTGTCCCCAGTCTACCTACAAGGCAGCAGGTTTGTGTGTCTCTTCGTCTGGTCCCTCTCCCTTGACCTGTCCGACATGGGTGGCCCTACCAGTAGCTGTGCTACCGTCGGCATAGCTCTTGGGGTCATTGGGACGCACAAGCCCCTCTACCTCGTCACGGTGGACACACAGCAGAGGGGGGATTGAGGATCTATACTGCAATAAAAAATAAAGGGCAGATGAATAATGGGATTGAAAATGACGACTGTGTTAGTGAATCAGGGAAAAGTATCCACACAGAAATGTTGGCCACCTGTCCAGTTTGTAGTTTTCTTCTCTGATGTAGCTCACACTCCAGAATGTATCACTGTCCCAGCTTGTTGATTCTTAACTTCTCTGATGGATCTCACACTTCAGCATGTATCACTTGTACCAGCTTATAGATCCATCACTTCACTTCCTTGATGTGTCTCACACTCCAGAATGTACCACTGTCCTGGTTTGTAGATCCATCACTTCACTTCTCTAATGTGTCTCACACTCCAGAATGTATCACTGTCTATGCTTGTATACTCTTCACTTCACTTCTCTAATGTGTCTCACCCTCCAGAATGTACCACTGTCTACTTTCAGACTACACAGAACGTGTGCCATGTGACAATCAATAACTTCACAGAAGCCAAGGATGTCTTGCTGGCCTGTCTCAACCAGTTCAATATCTCAGTAAGTATACCTTTGTGAACATAATCACCATTAATGTCTGTGTGCTTCATGATAAAGCTGGTTACATTGCATTGTTTTGTCAAGCCTGTGGCTCTGTGCATCAATTCCAACAAATACGTTTCCTTATTTGTCTTCCCGGCCTTTGACTGTCCCCAGTCTATCTGCACGGCAGCAGGTATGAGTCTCTCTTACTAAGGTGCCTATCTCTAGATCTATTTGACATTGGAAAACCTACCAGTAGCTATACTGCTGTAGGTATAGTTCTTGGGAAATGTTGTTTATCATGTCTTAGTGTTTAGGTTAGTGTCTGTGTTTATGTCCCTGTCTATATCATGTCTTAGTGTTTAGGTTAGTGTCTGTGTTTAATGTCCCTGTCTATATCATGTCTTAGTGTTTAGGTTAGTGTCTGTGTTTAATGTCCCTGTCTATATCATGTCTTAGTGTTTAGGTTAGTGTCTGTGTTTAATGTCCCTGTCTATATCATGTCTTAGTGTTTAGGTTAGTGTCTGTGTTTAATGTCCCTGTCTATATCATGTCTTAGTGTTTAGGTTAGTGTCTGTGTTTAATGTCCCTGTCTATATCATGTCTTAGTGTTTAGGTTAGTGTCTGTGTTTATGTCCCTGTCTATATCATGTCTTAGTGTTTAGGTTAGTGTCTGTGTTTATGTCCCTGTCTATATCATGTCTTAGTGTTTAGGTTAGTGTCTGTGTTTATGTCCCTGTCTATATCATGTCTTAGTGTTTAGGTTAGTGTCTGTGTTTATGTCCCTGTCTATATCATGTCTTAGTGTTTAGGTTAGTGTCTGTGTTTATGTCCCTGTCTATATCATGTCTTAGTGTTTAGGTTAGTGTCTGTGTTTATGTCCCTGTCTATATCATGTCTTAGTGTTTAGGTTAGTGTCTGTGTTTAATGTCCCTGTCTATATCATGTCTTAGTGTTTAGGTTAGTGTCTGTGTGTATGTTACTGTCTATACTATCTTAGTGTTTAGGTTAGTGTCTGTGTTTATGTCCCTGTCTATAT
>JACEFZ010007919.1:20000-80893 GCA_014155875.1 Cepaea nemoralis | reverse complement strand
ACAGACAGACAGACACAGACAGACAGACAGACAGACAGACAGACAGACAGACAGACAGACAGACAGACAGAAAGGTAGGTTGGTAGGTAGGTAGGTAGGCAGAAAGGTAGGTGGCTGGCTGGCTGGCTGGCCTGCTGGGTGGGTGGGTGGGTGGGTAGGTAGGTAGGTAGATAGGTAGGTAGACAGACAGACAGGTAGACAGACAGACAGACAGACAGACAGATAGATAGATAGATAGATAGATAGATAGATAGATAGATAGATAGATAGTTAGTTAGATAGGTAGGTAGGTAGGTAGGTAGGTAGGTAGGTAGGTAGATAGATAGATAGATAGATAGATAGATAGATAGATAGATAGATAGATAGATAGATAGATAGATAGATAGATAGATAGATAGAAAGATAGATAGATAGATAGATAGATAGATAGATAGATAGATAAAAAGCATGCTGAGAAGGGTGAGAACAGGCAAGCTTCGTGCAGAGTGGCTTGCTTCGCTTCGGAGGTCACGGGTAGCAAGCATCACCTGGATCTTTTCTCCTGGGCATGCCGGTGTGCTGGGAATGAACAGGCGGACAGATTGGCTGGCTCGGCAAAACTTGGTGGAGTATTGATGCATGACAAGGCAGGCGTGGTTGCGGCCTTGTGGGAGCACGTGTACACCTCGGAGGAGCAGATGGATCACCATAGTCTGGTAAGAATGAGACAGCGAGGTGTGACGAGGGGGTCTGGCCAACGCTCGACGCTCAAAGGAAAGGCGAGACGGACATATAATCAGATTGCTACTGGAACTATTAGTGTTGGAACTCTTCGCTGGCTGCTGGGGATGGGGACGGAGCGCTTATGGGAATGTCCCGAATGCTGTGATGTCGGTTCCTAAATCAATCAATCAATAGATAGATAGATAGATAGATAGATAGATAGATAGATAGATAGATAGATAGATAGATAGATAGATAGATAGATAGATAGATAGATAGATAGATAGATAGATAGATAGATAGATAGATAGATAGATAGATAGATAGATAGATAGATAGATAGATAGATAGATAGATAGATAGATAGATAGATAGATAGATAGATAGATAGATAGATAGATAGATAGATAGATAGATAGATAGATAGATAGATAGATAGATAGATAGATAGATAGATAGATAGATAGATAGATAGATAGATAGATAGATAGATAGATAGATAGATAGATAGATAGATAGATAGATAGATAGATAGATAGATAGATAGATAGATAGATAGATAGATAGATAGATAGATAGATAGATAGATAGATAGATAGATAGATAGATAGATAGATAGATAGATAGATAGATAGATAGATAGATAGATAGATAGATAGATAGATAGATAGATAGATAGATAGATAGATAGATAGATAGATAGATAGATAGATAGATAGATAGATAGATAGATAGATAGATAGATAGATAGATAGATAGATAGTTAGTTAGTTAGTTGCGGTTCCAACCTCACAGCAACGGGTTGTCCCCATTTTGCTCCATTCCTGTGCCAGTTAATATCACACAAAACGCCTCCCACTGCCCAGTGTGAAAAGTGGAAAAGACAGGAGTCTCGACAAACAACAGCCCGCACAGATACACTGTGCATAATGCCGCCGCCAGAATGTCAACACAATAGTCCCCCACGAAACATCCAAATTCATCTCTGATGGAATCGGCAGTCTGGATGTTTCCTAGATGTTCACCCACACAGTACCCCAAAAAAAAATAAATACAGTTCATCGTCGATGGCAGTGGCAGTCAACCAGAAGCCCAGCAGCCACGCATTTCTGCATAAGGCAAACACCGGTCAACTCTGGGACATAGCCAGCTGCCATCGCTCCGAACATGCAGTCACGTTCCAAAAAGCCTCGGGCAGATTCAGAAGCATTTCACACGAAATTCACAGCTCACAGTGTCGCGCCACGCACTCACTCAGTAGCAGGGCGGCGGAACCATCAAGCCTCCTTAGTCGCCTCTTACGACATGCGTGGTAGGCTACAGTGTTGCTATTCTTTGCTTCCCTTATGGGCCCCGGCAACACACGGGAGAGATAGATAGATAGATAGATAGATAGATAGATAGATAGATAGATAGATAGATAGATAGATAGATAGATAGATAGATAGATAGATAGAACGAACGAACGAACGAACAAATTTTATTTTCAAAGGGTTAAGAATTGGGCACGCAGGCCCGTCTAACATTCTGCCCTTCTATCACTCTCTTTCATACATTATTTCATTCACACATCATTCAAGGCTAACAGAGAACAACAACAATATAAAGGATATGCATTATAAAGGCATAGGCAAAATGCGAACATCAAAACTACCCGACACAGTAATATTAGAATATGGTCTGACACTTGTTGTTAGCCATGTGGAATATACTGGCCTACAAAAAGGGGACTGGCTGTTATACTAGGGTTTTGTTATTATTATTATTATCTCTATTATTAAGGGGGAAGGTAATCCATATTGAGATAGTGTTCGAATAATTTGCGATTATATGAAAAGGGATTGGTGATGTCTTTGATTTCTTGTGGAAGATTGTTCCACAGCTGAGCTGCAGAGTACGTTAAGCTTGTTTTGTACAAGTCAATCCTAGGCTTCGGAATGTGTAATATATTTAAACGTTTACTGTGTCTAGCATTATATTTAAACAATGGCCAAAGGTAATTTGGGGCATTCCGATGCAGGATTTTGTGAATTAGTTTAGTTTTATTGAAAAGCAGGCGTTTACGGAGTGGTAGTAACTGAAGACGTTTATACAGGCTAGGATTGTCAGTTAAATGTTTGCTATCAATTAGACTCATGGCCCGTTTCTGGAGTGAGTAAAGTCGCTTTGTGTTTGAATTAGAACAACCGTCCCAGATCGTAGAGCAGTAGTCAAAGTGTGTCTGTATATGAGAAGTATAGAATAGTTTCCTTGTGTCCTCATCAAGGAAGTTTTTAATTTTGGCGAGTTGGTAGACTTTTTTCGCTGTTTGTTTAATGAGCACTTGAACGTGGGGATTAAAGGTTAGGTTTCTATCAATGATTAGGCCTAATGTTTTGTGCTCATTTACACTTTCTACTGGCATGTTATCGATGTGAAGTTGAAGTGTTGTGTGTGAGCTTAGAGTCTGAAGTCTTTGTCTGGTTGTTAATAACATTGATTTTGTTTTAGTGATGTTAATTTGCATACGGTTTGAATAGCTCCACCTAACTACATTATTTAATTCTTGTTGTAAATACGACTCAAGTAAAATACAGTTTTCAGCGTTTGTGTACACTGTACAGTCGTCTGCAAATAGATCACAGGACGACGAAAGATGCAAAGGTAGATCGTTAATATATATGGCAAATAGTAGAGGGCCAAGAATAGAGCCTTGCGGTACTCCAATATTGAAGGTAGTGGTTTCAGACAGAGATTTATTATGTGATACTACTTGCTTTCTGTTTGATAGAAAAGATGATATTAGAGTGACTACATTAGGGCCAATTTTCATTGTCTCAAGTTTTTTAATTAAAATAAGATGATCTATCATATCAAATGCTTTCTTGAAATCAATAAACACAGTTCCACATAGACTGTTGTTGTTTATATTCTGGTGCCAATTTTCTATCATGTTTGTTAGGGCCGTATGGCAAGAATATTTTGGTCGAAATCCTGATTGGCTGTCCACAATAAGCTTGTTGCGAACTAAATACTGTAATGTTACTTTATGGATGTGTTTTTCTAGTGGCTTAGATAGTGATGATAGTAAAGAAATGGGTCTGTAATTGTTCGGGAGACCATTGTCTAATGAACCAGATTTAAGAAGATAAGAGGATTTAAGAAGAATAGATAGATAGATAGATAGATAGATTGATAGATAGATAGATAGATAGATAGATAGATAGATAGATAGATAGATAGATAGATAGATAGATAGATAGATAGATAGATAGATAGATAGATAGATAGATAGATAGATAGATAGATAGATAGATAGATAGATAGATCCCCGCCAGGAGCCGGGCCGAGTCAGCTAGTTTATTTATATAATCATGTTTCATGAAAGAACCCTAATTGGAGACACCTCTGAACAAACCCATTTAACTTCGCGTTGTTTGTGCCAAAACGAAAACCGCGAGTCAATTTCGAAAAGAGCGGGGGTGTGTCTTGCTGAAGCTGTAATACCTTTTAAATGATGGTATTAATGCCGGAACCGTAAATTATATACCGCATATAAACAAACATTGAAATCTGCTGTACAATCTCCAGAACAAAATTTTTTTTGTTGGGTGGACATAATGATAAGGTTATATGCTAACTCTCATCATTTTCCCTCAGTTGGTTACTGAGATATTGAATTTTATATTGAGACAACAACAACAAAAAATACACACACACACTATAAATATATCTAATTGTTAGCAATTCATATCAAAGTATGAGGTGGGGTGGTTAGATGTCTCTAAATTTTGTGTGGCCCCAGGAGGCCAGTAAAAAATTGTTTCCCCAAATAGGGGACTTTCGTTCTATGAGTTATGTTCTCATCATTAAAAGTACAATCTTAAGAATTAAATATAAATGACAAAGGCCAAAATGTGATTATAAAATGTAATTGCCTAAAGATCACAAACATATTTTATAATAAAGTTAATAGACTTATTATAATGAATATTAAATCTGACTCCATTACTAACTGTTTTAATTACACAAGTAAAAAGGGAACATTTATAAGTTAGATTATGATAGTATACTAAATATATTATTTACTTTTTCAAATTAAAGTAATCGCCCTTATCTCAATATTAGATGTTTATGTCCCATACTCATTGTGTATCTAGGGGCTTTTCTTTTAGATGACTAGTAATTCCGAAGAATGCTTGAAAATAAGTATTAATAAGCGTAGTGCTCAATCTAGGCATTACTATCATGTTATTATATTTTAAATATTCTCTATGCAAACGTAATTGCACCAGTATTTGGCATAGAGAGAGAGAGAGAGAGAGAGAGAGAGAGAGAGAGAGAGAGAGAGAGAGAGAGAGAGAGAGAGAGAGAGAGAGAGAGAGAGAGAGAGAGAGAGAGGGGAGAAGGAGGAGAGGAAGAGAACTATTTGATCAAAAGGAATGAAATTTACAAACATAAATGACACTTCCTTTAAACATAATATTTGTCTACATAAACTCCATAAACTTGCACGGCCTTTCGCCAGTGCGAAAATAAGTGGATGCAGGCCTTGACTGTGCCAGACCAGGTTTTGTCCTTCTCACTTCGCCTATTAGTCGTCATCTCTCTCATCCCTTACACCTAGTTAGTTAGTTAGTCAGTCAGTCAGTCAGCCAGCCAGCCAGCCAGCCAGCCAGGCAGTCAGTCAGTCAGTCAGTCAGTCAGTCAGTCAGTTAGTTAGTTAGTTAGTTAGATAGTTAGTTAGTTAGTTAGATAGTTAGTTAGTTAGTTAGTTAGTCGTGGTTCCATCTTCACAGCAACAGGTCGTCCCCATTATGCTCCGTTCCTGTGCCAGTGAATATCACACAAAATGCTCCTCACTGTCCAATGTGAAAAGTGGATCGGCAAGCCAACAGCCCGCACAGGTACATTGTGCATAATGCCGCCATCAGAATTCCAACGCAAAAGTCCTCCATGAAAAAGACAGTTCATCGTCGCTGGAATCGGCAGTCACCAGAAAAACTTCACTGACCCGGGTTTCATCCCACGTGGCTCAGTTTCTTTCCGCAGGGCGACCCGCCGAAAGCGCCGCACAAAGCACGAATCCTATCACCTAGAGTATGTCCCACAAAGAATGCCTTCATTCACGATCAATTATTTTGAAAACTGTCTGTTGCATCGTTATGAAATTTTTCCAGCCGTCTTATATTTACCCCCATCTTTGATAGGTCGAAAAACAACTTAAATCATCGAAAGCGACGACATTCCTTTGATGTTTTGCTGAACAACTAGTGATTTCTCGCTAACAAATTTATGTTTACAGTAATGGGAGACTCGCCAATTCAGATGACACACATAGGCGTATCAGGATTCGTATGGGAGTGGGTGCAATGAAAGAAGTAGCTTAAAATCGACAGGGTCGGCTGCATTGCACTGGGTTTTTATCCCATATGGCTCAGTTTCTTTCCGCAGCGCGGAAAGCGACGCACAAAGCACGAACTCCGTAGCTCCAGCGACGACCTTCTGGAGTCTCCGAAAAAATGCACTCTTGAAATGATGGACGCGGCCCGGAATCGAACATACAACCTTCGGAGCCCGAGTCAGACGGCTTGACCACTTCACCACGGAGATCCCGAGAGGGGTGCAATGTGTAATATTAGTAAAGACAGAGAATTTACAGAGTTTGTAAAAGACTGTCTACTCTGCTGTTTACCGTTCAGAGATGGAACATGATTACTTGTTTTGGACTATGAAAATAGTTGTCAGTGTCTCTGTAGTGGGCTTTCTTCTTAACGACGAAGATGTTGGTCCTCTTTTCATTGAAGTTTATAGATTGATTCGTATGCACGTGTGTTGTCCCCTAATTTGACAAAGTGTTTGCTCTCACGTTTCTTGTTATGCCACAATATGTCAGTTTCCACCGCAATATTACTCTTCTGTTGGTATTCAATGCATTTAGTGTGTGTGTGTGTGTGTGTGTGTGTGTGTGTGTGTGTGTGTGTGTGTGTTTTAATACAGTTGTTTATCACCGCTGAGGGCTTGCGGAATTGAAAATTCATCACTATGGAATACAAACTGTTGCCATTGACATTATGCTGATGCTGTAATGTTTAGGGCCTGCAATTCGTCTGAATAGTTGGAGCAAAATATCCCAGACCTTAATCTGTGTCGGACGATTCCAGTAGGTTGATGATTGCTCTCGGTTGCTTCAATCCATCCTTTCTCCAATAGTCCTCTTCCTCTTTCAACACATCGTCCTCACATTTTTTCCAGTAACTTTTATCAATATTTAATAGAGCGCACTGGTTGACAGACAGACAGACAGACAGACAGACAGACAGACAGACAGACAGACAGACAGACAGACAGACAGAAAGGTAGGTTGGTAGGTATGTAGGTCGGTAGGCAGAAAGGTAGGTGGCTGGCTGGCTTGCTGGGTGGGTGGGTAGATAGGTAGATAGGCAGGTAGATAGATAGATAGATAGATAAATAGATAGATAGATAGATAGATAGATAGATAGATAGATAGATAGATAGATAGATAGATAGATAGATAGATAGATAGATAGATAGATAGATAGATAGATAGATAGATAGATAGATAGATAGATAGATCCCCGCCAGGAGCTGGGCGAATCCGCACCGTGTCAGCTAGTTTATTTATATAATCACGTTTCATGAAAGAACCCCAATTGGAGACACCTCTGAACAAACCCATTTAAATTCGCGCTGTTTGTGCCAAAACGTGTGTCTTGCTGAAGCTGTAATACTTTTAAAATGATGGTATTAATGCCGGAACCGTAAATTATATACCGCATATAATCAAACATTGAAATCTGCTGTACAATCTCCAGAACAAAAATTTTGTTGTTGGGTGGTCATAATAATAAGGTTATATGCTAAATCTCATCATTTTCCCTCAGTTGGTTACTGAGATATTGAATTTTATATTGATGCAAAAAAAAAAGGAAAAAAAAAACAAAACAAAAAACTATAGATTCTATTTCCTTACTTTCAGAATGAGAATGTAATACAAAGACTAGTTATATTAATAGAGAACGCAGCTAATGGGGAGAAAGACATGTGTATTATTTGGTAGTTTGAAGAAGTAGGGATAAGAGGACAACATAAAAATGGAAAGCTATAGTCACAATTGTTTTGGCAAGTTAAGAGAAGAAATAAATTGGAGAAGTTGGTGCCAACTGGCAAGATTGAGGGGAAGAGAACAAGGGGAAGACAGAGAAGTAAATACCTGGATGAACTTGGGCGAGACAAGAACACTGAGCTGATCCACGACTCTAGTAGTTCCGTGAGATGGCTACACATGACCACCCACGTTTACCAGCACGTCACATGATGATGATGATGAGGGGAAGAAAGCCGAGAGAGATAATTATGGTTTGTAAAATCACACATACTTAAACTAACCACGCATTCTATACAGAAAAAAAAAAAACCAAAAAAAAAAAACACAGCGTTAAGTATTAATGCAACAGGCTGCGGACACATGGGAGTCACGCCGAGGGATGCCTAGATTCCTTACACTATTGTTCACAAGACACCCGCATACCCAGGCTAACCAGACGTCGTGGTAAGTCCTGGTATTAGATCAGTGGTTCTCAACCTTTTTTGGACCATGTCCCCCTCTTCCATATGTTCAGAACGTCATTCTCCCCCCCCCCCCTCCTTTTAGAATTTCCTTCCTATAAATCCCCCCACCACCACCCTTACACAGTATACATAAAAATGAAAGCTAAATTTAATAACACACTAGAACTAGTCTAAATATCTACATACAATGTGGTCTACTTACGTTATAAAACGAATTTCATGAGGGCGAGAAGTACAGAACAGTAAAATTTAGAGGGAAAAACAATATCAAGTAACTGGTTCTTGTATTAATGCGATCTTGAAATAATCTTAATTCCCCCCCCCCCCCCCCACTGGAAACCCTAAAATTCCCCCCTGGGGAGGGGGATTCCCCACCAGTTGAGAACCACTAGTTTAGATGCTTTGTCCCCGTTCTCAAAAACTTATTTTCGGTTTTTAAAAATCGAGCAATTGCTGATTATAAAAGTATTTTACTTGGTTACATCAGCGAAGAAATAATACACGTATGCAGCTCGTCTCTGAAAAGTCAATTACTTCTTGAATATTAAGAACAAGATGGTGTTGACCTGTTCATACCAAAGAGCACTGGTTCTGACACACTGGTATTTGTTGTGGAGAAGTGTGCAGAAATATTTGTTTCTCAGGACATCATTATCAGCATCATCATGTATAGCATCATAATCGTTTATCATCATCACCGTCATCATCATCATTTATCATCAAAGTAATTGTAAACATCATCACAATTTTAGGGTTTAAAAAAATTTTTTTGTGCGACACTACGTTTATTTATTTATAAAAATCAATGTGGCTGACTGATTGATTGACATGTTCTCTGAAACTCTTGGTAGATACCGGAGTCGGTCACTATGTTCTCACAAACCCTCGCTAGATACCGCAGTAAGTCACTATGTTCTCACAAACCCTCGCTAGATACCGCAGTAAGTCACTATGTTCTCACAAACCCTCGCTAGATACCGCAGTAAGTCACTATGTTCTCACAAACCCTCGCTAGATACCGCAGTAAGTCACTATGTTCTCACAAACCCTCGCTAGATACCGCAGTAAGTCACTATGTTCTCACAAACCCTCGCTAGATACCGCAGTAAGTCACTATGTTCTCACAAACCCTCGCTAGATACCGCAGTAAGTCACTATGTTCTCACAAACCCTCGCTAGATACCGCAGTAAGTCACTATGTTCTCATAAACCCTCGCTAGATACCGCAGTAAGTCACTATGTTCTCACAAACCCTCGCTAGATACCGCAGTAAGTCACTATGTTCTCACAAACCCTCGCTAGATACCGTAGTAAGTCACTATGTTCTCATAAACCCTCGGCAGACACAACTGTTGATTGCTGGCGCAGCACAATAATTGTAGATGCACTTATTTTGTCCCACGTGTGGTCACGCCTGATTCTGCGGGTAGTGATGCCAAATTACAGCAGTTGTGGTCGGACTCAGTCACCAACCTCTGTGTCAGCTTGCTACAACCTGTCATATGTGACATATGTTATGTGTTTGTGGTCCATCCTTAGTTCTCCCATAACTCATGCTTTTAATGCCATAATATCACTCACTAACTGACCACTGTATCGACAGCCATGGAGAAAAGATATATATGATAGACACCTTGTCATCTTGATGGACGATAGTTTGTAAAGTGGAGCTATAACTCTCCACGGCACAAAGCCTGGGCTGAATTTAGAGAACATATGTTGCCCATGCAGCATGACCCCTGTCTCGGTCTGCCGAGTGTACTCCAGAGGAAAGGCAACGCCAACACATCTGTAATAAGACAAGCTGTAGAAGCTTCCGGATCAGCAAAGAACTGCGTCTGGTGGAGCTTCCATCTTAGACCAGTCTTAGGTCTAGGCTTAGTGCCTGGTCTGCCCTGACATGAAATTAGGTCTTTAGGGTGCATTTCTTCGCACTATGGTAAGGCGTGTACCCTCCTAATCGGGCTCCTCCGCCCGAAGCCGTTGGCACAATGTGGCTTTTCGTGTGTGTGTGTGTGTGTGTGTGTGCGTGCGTGCGTGCGTGCGTGTGTGTGTGTGTGTGTGTGTGTGTGTGTGTGTATTAGGGACGTTCATTTGAAACCCGTTCCAATGGCTTTATTACAAAAGCATGAAAGAAACATTAACAGGTGTGGTAGAATTAAACAAAGCATGGGTTGGTCAGAAGAAGTCGCCCTACGCATTCAGGCAAGCATTCCATTGCTTAGGTAAGCGGCAAATGCCGTCAGCAGAAAAAAGATTGTTATGCCGGCTTTCTGGCCTAGAGGTTAGCGACTTTTCTCCGTAATCTCTTATACTCTCGTAAGTAACGTGACGACGGTGAGAATCAGCAGTGGTTCGAATCGCGTCGGTAACTTACGGGGTACGTGACCCGGTCGCTCAGAAAGCAATGGCAAACTACTGAGTGTAATATTGCCAAGAAATCAACAATCAGCTGAAAGATGCTGATGTTGACAGCAATGTCCCGTAAAGGATATGCAAACATTTTTTCTTTGCTAATGCTTCTTGCACAACCTTTGCGACGTGCGGACGAGCATTTGTGTATGTGCGTGTGTGTGTGTGTGTGTGTGTGTTGCGTATCCTTTACAGGACGTTGCAGTCAACACCAGCAGTTTTTAGCTGCTGTTGATGTATTAGGCAAGTGTTACATTCAGTAGTTTGCCATTGATTTCTGAACGACCGGCTCCCATATCAGCACGTTATAGCACAACGTGACACAGTCTGCTGTACAAATCGGTCGCAGCTGAGCTTCGAACGCCTGATACCCGGCTCACGAACCGCGTTCGTAAGCCTTTGGCCACGGAGACCGGACGAGCATTATCGTGCAACAAAATCACACCGCAAGAAAGCATGCCTGGTCGTTTATTCTTGATGGCTTTTTGCAGCTTGTCTAGTGTTTGCAAGTAGTGGGTAGAGTTGATGTTGACACCAGGTTCTTTAAAGTCGGCCAACAATAGCCCTTTATGGTCAAAAAATACTCTCAGCATACCCTTACAAGCGGAAACCTGTAACTTGAATTATTTGGCTTTGGGTGATCCAGCATGCTTCCAATGCATGCTTCTCTCTTTTGCTGCTCGGCTCAAAGTGCTCAAAGTAACACCATGATTCATCGCCTGCCATTATGCGGAAGAGAAATGCATCACCCTCCACCCTGTAACGCAACAAGTGGTTCAAACACCATCCCATGCGTTCCTCTTTTTGGTGTTCGGTCAACACCCGTGGTACCCACTGTGAACACACCTTCCGATATTGCAGTTTCTTACGAACGACCTTTTGAATTGTCCCAGTTGACTCATCACATTCTTTCGCTAGCGAACGTATGCTTCGACAATGGTTCACCTGTACTGCTGAATTAATTTTGGCGATGGTTTTTGCTGTTGCAACAATATGCGCTTGGCCCGGCCGTCGAAGATCTGTCGTGAACTGACGTCCTTTCCGAAACACTTGTGCCCAGTCTGTTACTGTTGTCTTCGACACGCATTTGTTTCCGTACGCTGCTTGCATTCTTCAATGAATGCCCACTAGTCGACATCCTTCAAATGAAAGAACCAGAATCACCGCTCTTTGAGCTTCTTTGGACGGATTTTGGATCAAACCGGCCATTTTCTCAACGGTCAGAAACAGAACTTATGCATCATGGGACGATAAGCACGTTCTATTTTATTCATTGTTCAGTACTTATCACATGAGTATGACATGATCATGTCCAACGTACGCAATTACGTGATGTGCGATATATATATATATATATATATATATATATATATATATATATATATATATATATATATATATATATATATATATATATATATATATATTGTGACGAAACGCGATTATCTGTCTTGGGTCGTCAAGATTCCGCACTATTTTGGCGCGTCATCGGGGACTTTCCCAGCTAAAAATAGACTGAGGGAAGCCGATGAAGGACTTACGATCTAGAATATTCTCGAAACACTGAAATTCGAGTAACCCGTGATGCTGGGTATCGCTCTAAATTCTCGTGCAGAGAGATCTAGAAACTCTAGGCGGGAAATGACGGTTTCCCGAGAAAGTATCTTTTCGCAAGAAGCACTCGCTTCTAGTGCGCATTGAGTTGGCACGAAGCGGGAATGTGGCTAAATCAGTCATTCACTTACTGTTGTTGGAACAGAACGGACGCAGGCCAGATGTGAGCCAATTTTGTTGTGTTGCGTCTCACCTCAACCATGATTCGGCTGACTGTTAACGAAAGGAAGCTGAGAAGCCCTTGAACAGTTCGGAGCTGACTGGAGATCTGGTTCACCAATGCAGGTAGATATTTGTTTAAATCATTTAGCTTTGTACGTGTGTTCCACACGCCATTGCTCTAACCTCATTACCTATGCGGATGTCCTTGCATACTAATTAGCAAACCGATCGATAACGCAGTTGACGGCGAATCGTGGGTTTGTTTACCGTGTGCTTGCGAATCAGCTGTTAGAAACGCAGTAATGTGATGTGGGCGATTTGGGTTTGAAATAATATGTACCATATATTGCCAATCGTTGCATCTATTAGGTTGCTGTGTTAGAATAAAACTTAGTTACTTGGGCCGGATGGAAACTTAGATTATGTCAGTCAGTTGCTGAAGCCAGAAGAACGGTTAGAAAACCAGGTAAGTTGGTAGGTGGAGTTTCAGACAAAATTGTGCTTAGTTACTAAGTAAAGGAAGAACGTAGTTCTGTGCCACCAGGAATGATGTAACTATTGTGTAATAACTTAATAGTGAATTCATTGTGTGGAACAGCGGATTTCTGTGTAAAGGTAAGTTGCTTTGGTGCTATATATATATATATATATATATATATATATATATATATATATATATATATATATATATATATATATATATATATATATATATATATATATATATATATATATATATATATATATATATGATGTGACATTGTGTGTATATATAGTAGGTCATGGCATGTGATACTTCCTGGGGTAATTCCGAACGCCGAATAGCTCGTCGCGAGATAACACTGCGTGCCGTCGTGATATAAATATGCGTTCTGTAATCTTGTCTGAGCTATCCTGTTTCTTTCATACTGGCGCTAGGGTGAGTGAATGCTCAGGTGCTGGAAGTATGGAAGGATGCAAGGAGGCTGTATGAGACTGGGGAAATATAGGATATGGGGGATGTAAAAGCAAGTTATTAAAGTATGTGTTGGTAGACCAAGCCAACGATGAAGTTCAGTCCATGCCAAGGCTAAACCACTTGGGGAGGACAGAATTGGAACATTACCCTTGGAACATGTGGGGAACATGTATTCTCAAGAAGGCTTCTTGACTCTAAGGCAGAGTCTGATAAGAAGAGTTTGCTATGGCAGGGACAGGTGGTCCCACCAGCAAACAGGCTTGTGTACATAGTGGATGTGATCATGTCCTATCCCTATATCCCGAGGGATGGTATATTGATCAAGATTATGTTTCTTAATGAACATTGATGATGTTAGGAACGAGTCCAGGGACTCTTTACCTATGTTTAGTTCGATTAAATTAGAACTATAATAACAGCCTTGTATCGCTACTGACGTTAGCGACGACTGGTAGATGATTAGGGATAGGTGAGACCTATGATCAGACTCGTCATTCTGATTTCTTGCTCTGTTTGACGGGCTGTTCTGTGAGGCCAGCTGACATTTGTGAACCCATGCTGTACTACTCTCCATATAGAGATAATGCTTTGGTTATATGCATAACTAAGTAGCATGACTGAGGGTTGAGTAGTTATTGGTAGGATGCATGTGGACTAATGTTTGGGCCAGTATACTCTCACCGGTCGCTCTTCCTTTTCAGGAGTTTGCCTGTTGAGGAACCAGTCAACTATAATTGTTGTTGGCAGGAAACCACTTCGTGTGACAGAGCGAAGGGTTCAGTTCTTTACTTATCACGCCAGACTCAACCACACCAGATACCCAATGTGCTGCACCATGAGTGAAGAGTGCTTCAAGAATTACCACCGCCCTGAAGGTGCACGTGTGGGAAGTGAGGGTTTGTGATCGTTTTGATAATAAACGACACTCTGTTTTGCCAGGAACCTTTCAGCATGTTGAGTAATCATGCTCAACGACAGGGAACACCGGTCCGTCTAGTTTGACGGAGGTTCTGCCTAAACGCAGAAGTAACTGATCTTCAGACACTTGAATGGTTCTTTGGACAGCTCTAGTGGCAGGTCTTGAGAAGAATTACACCAGTTATTGACGTGTGTCAAGTGTAACCCGGTGGAAGGGACTATGGGGTTATAGTCCAACCTGAATTGTTTCCGTGAAAGAGATGTCTGATTCTATTAATGTACTGTCTCAATATCAAGATTATCAACTGTGTTCTAGAAGGACTCAGTAACATTTTCAGTAGCCATATCTGATACTACAAGCAGGGTAACTGTAAGAGACCATTGGATTGGTCCGTGACATTTTTCCATCCATGTTCCGGTGCTGTGACGAAGGGACCATTGAATTGGTCAATGCCATAGCGGTTCTGCAGTGGGACTGTGTTATGAGTGACAGACCATTAGATTGGTCAGTGTTTGTTTGAGTTCATCGAAGTGACTAATACTTGGAGTCAAGTCCAGGAGGATTGTCTCCCAACCAGTATTGTTCGAGAACTGTCTTAACAGTGACTCCGTGGGAGTGATATAGATGCAGTTGGTCCAGTGAAGTGTTGTCCAGCAGTGAATCTAGTGTGGTGGATCCACGCTCTGGAGACAGAGTGGTCTCCAAAGTTCTAGTCATCTCACTGGAAGGAAGCCGGGTGAGTGGTGGACCGACTGGACGGGACGTCTGCATCCAATCTACTTCTCAACTCGATGAAGACACCTACATCTCTGATTCTATCTCTACTCTATCTTCTATTTGTGTAAATAGATTATTCTATCAGGATGTTCATTTCAGTTCTATATTCTCAAGGGTAGAATAAACTTTATGTAAGTTGACTTGCTCTTTGTATAATGATTGAGTGTGGTCTCGGACGATGCCTAAATGTTCATTGTTCCACAGATGTAGGTAGTTAGTGGGGGTCTAGAATCTGGAGGGGCTTGTAGACGTAATCAACTAAATTGGAGATCAACCACAGAGGAAAAATGTGTATCTGCTCGTCCAACCCCTGGGGCTAGAATACACGGGAGTGCCAGAGACACCTCGGGTGTGGTTCACTCTCACTACCCAAGGTGAACTCGTTACACTCCATACAGAGTGGGGGCTCGTCCGGGATTATTCCAAGATCTCTGTGTGTTGTAGACCTCTCACATAGGGATAGGGACTTAGTCTTTATCCTCTACTTCAGTCTACATAAGATTCTACTACTTCTACCTATCTCCTAACTGTCTGACGGACATTTGTGTTGTGGTGTTTAGTTAGTACTATTGATTATTGATTCATTGTATTGCTTCACCCACACATACTGGAGTACCCACCTATCATAAGTCAACATGTCTACCCAAGAGTTAGACTTAGACAAAGTTCAGGAAACTGGACGTAAGTCTGGTCTTGAAGGAGATGCTTTGAAATCCTATGTGCAAGAGGTGGAAAGAAATTTTCGCCAAGAGGAAAGAGAGAGGAGGAGAGCAGAAAGAGAACTGGAAGCCAGTAAAGTGGCTCTGGAGGAAAAGAGGATAGCGGCTGATACTGAAATGAAACGGCTTGAGTTGGAAGCCGAGAAAGAAAAACGTGACCATGAGTATCGAATGAAGCTACTTGAGGCACAAGTGCCTGCTACAGGTGTAACTGATGGAGCTATGGGAGGAGGTGTACCTCCTGGCTCAGAGTCAACCAGTAGACGTGACTACCAGGCTATGAAATGGCCTTTACAGCCGTTTGAACCCGAGAAGGAACGGATAGACCAATACTTAGAGAAGTATGAGGCCATGGCTATTGCAATGGGATTAGACAAACAGAAATGGTGTTTAAAAACTCTCCCAGGGACTCCGTGCCGAAGGTTATGAGGTGTATGCACGCTTGCCACCGGGTCTACAGAATGATTACCCGGCACTGAAAGCGGCTCTCTTGAAGAGATTCGAGATCACAGCGCACTCATACCGAAGGAAGTTTCGGACGGCGAAGCGAGAACCTGGTGAACTGTTTTCATCATACAGTGTGAGATTGAACTCATACCTTCTTAAATGGATGGCCTTGGCCGGATTTAAAGAGGAGTATGAAAGTTTGCGTGAGTTGATGGTTGTAGATCAGATGCGAATGCAAATGTCTAAACCCTTGCGAAACTTCTTAGGTGAGAATGGGGCTGAGAGATTGGATATAGTCACCAAGTTAGCCGAAAGATACGTTGAAGTCTATGGCGAGACTGGGGATACCAGTCCAACAGATCCGAGATCGAAAGATAAGGATCAAGGTAAGTCAAAGAAGAAGTCAAAGACCAAAGGTTCGGATGAACCAAAGAAACAGGTAAACTCTTTAGAGAAAATCTCTAACGTCAACCAAGGTAAGAATACCCCACCTAGTTCTCCAAAGAGGAAGTGGAGTGAACGATGGTGCAAATTCTGTAAGTCCAGCACTCACAATACGAGTGAGTGTAGGAGTAAACCCAAGGACTTTCACTTTGCTTGTCTTGCAGAGGTTAGGGATAGACCTTGCAGGAAAGTGAAGTCGGTTGATGGGAATGGAGAACCAGAGCGACCTCCAGTGGTTGAGGAAGTAGAAGTGAATGGGCAACAGGTGTTGTGCCTCTACGACACGGGATTGCAATTTTCATCTGTAATTGCATCCCACCTGACAGGCCCAGAGCAACTCACCGGGGAGATGACGGAGATACAGCCAGCCAGTAGGAGTGCTGTAGCGTTACGTTGCCCGATTGCCAATGTGGAGATTCGGAGCAAGTACGTTACTGGACGCATTCAGGCGGCAGTAGTACCGGATCCTCTCTATCCCCTAATTCTCGGCCGGAAGTAGGTGTTTCTGGGCGAACCAGAACACCATAGCATCCATAAGTCTAGGCAGGTCAGAGATACAGAGGAAGAGGGTCTAGAAAAGGTAAGTCTCCGAAATACTCACCCGGATGGAATGAGTAATGCTCGGAGCAAGGATGCGACGGAGTGTCCTTGTTCAGAATGGTTGCCCAACAATAAAAACCCGTTAATTCAGGCTAAGTTCGAATCTGACAACCGGTCACCGTTAATTCAGACCGGATCAGAGAAAAGGCAGAGGGAACGTAAGTTGGTTCCTGAGAGCTTCAGAGCTAATCTGCTGCGAACGGTACATGTCAGGTCCCCAACCGGACATCTGACTGTAGGGACAACCAGTAAATGTCTATCCCGGTACTGTTGGTGGCCGGGAATGACAGGCGACGTGCGCAGGTATATTAGGTCTTGTCCGGAGTGCCGTAAATGCACACTTGAGAAACGGACGAAGACGAAGATATCCTTAGCGGTTGGAGACCGAGTTCTAGTACTCCTCCCAATCGAGGGGAACGAATTCGAAATCGGGTGGCAGGGCCCATTCCTAGTGGATAAAGTGGGGCTCCACAAGCACTATGGAGTGGTGATCCTGGGAAAGTCTTCTACTTTCCATTCCAGTCTCCTCATGCGCTATGAGGGGAAACCCGATGATAAGTCCACCAGCCCAAGGGCGCAGAGATTCGCTGAAAGAACGGTTCGGGGTTCAGGTCAGGTAGCGGAAAGCCTGTCACACCATAGGAAGTCCTATATGTATGTGCAGGTACCTTCTTCGGTTCAGCCCGGTGCTCGGGGGAACATGACCGGCCAAAGGAACACCCGCAGTGCTAGCTACACTGAGAACCGTGGTCGGAAGAGGTGGGTTGTGTCGGAAAGGACACAGACCCATGGTCCCTCAATCCGACCGACTGCACTCCAGCTGGGTCCTCGAAAGGGGAAGCTGGAGTTGCAGAAGTCCAGTAAACTCTGGCAGGAACGATCGTTAAATCAGATCGAGACGGGAGCTCTGGTCCGCAAGACACTGCGAGATGCCCGATCGCAGTAGCGGAGTAGGCGTTGATCACCCGTGATACTGAGTAGCTTGTCTCCCCACTTAATGTGGTAAAAGTATTCTATACAATATTGACGGGTTAGACTTCCTCACCCGCCATCCGGTCTCTAAGAAAGAAGAACGAACGACATAGACAGCTTCTGCGTAGAAGTGGAACGACGGGGTCGATCCTCTTAAAGTGGGGGCCTATGTGACGAAACGCGATTATCTGTCTTGGGTCGTCAAGATTCCGCACTATTTTGGCGCGTCATCGGGGACTTTCCCAGCTAAAAATAGACTGAGGGAAGCCGATGAAGGACTTACGATCTAGAATATTCTCGAAACACTGAAATTCGAGTAACCCGTGATGCTGGGTATCGCTCTAAATTCTCGTGCAGAGAGATCTAGAAACTCTAGGCGGGAAATGACGGTTTCCCGAGAAAGTATCTTTTCGCAAGAAGCACTCGCTTCTAGTGCGCATTGAGTTGGCACGAAGCGGGAATGTGGCTAAATCAGTCATTCACTTACTGTTGTTGGAACAGAACGGACGCAGGCCAGATGTGAGCCAATTTTGTTGTGTTGCGTCTTACCTCAACCATGATTCGGCTGACTGTTAACGAAAGGAAGCTGAGAAGCCCTTGAACAGTTCGGAGCTGACTGGAGATCTGGTTCACCAATGCAGGTAGATATTTGTTTAAATCATTTAGCTTTGTACGTGTGTTCCACACGCCATTGCTCTAACCTCATTACCTATGCGGATGTCCTTGCATACTAATTAGCAAACCGATCGATAACGCAGTTGACGGCGAATCGTGGGTTTGTTTACCGTGTGCTTGCGAATCAGCTGTTAGAAACGCAGTAATGTGATGTGGGCGATTTGGGTTTGAAATATATGTACCATATATTGCCAATCGTTGCATCTATTAGGTTGCTGTGTTAGAATAAAACCTAGTTACTTGGGCCGGATGGAAACTTAGATTATGTCAGTCAGTTGCTGAAGCCAGAAGAACGGTTAGAAAACCAGGTAAGTTGGTAGGTGGAGTTTCAGACAAAATTGTGCTTAGTTACTAAGTAAAGGAAGAACGTAGTTCTGTGCCACCAGGAATGATGTAACTATTGTGTAATAACTTAATAGTGAATTCATTGTGTGGAACAGCGGATTTCTGTGTAAAGGTAAGTTGCTTTGGTGCTATATATATATATATATATATATATATATATATATATATATATATATATATATATATATATATATATATATATATATATATATATATATATATATATATATATGATGTGACATTGTGTGTATATATAGTAGGTCATGGCATGTGATACTTCCTGGGGTAATTCCGAACGCCGAATAGCTCGTCGCGAGATAACACTGCGTGCCGTCGCGATATAAATATGCGTTCTGTAATCTTGTCTGAGCTATCCTGTTTCTTTCATACTGGCGCTAGGGCGAGTGAATGCTCAGGTGCTGGAAGTATGGAAGGATGCAAGGAGGCTGTATGAGACTGGGGAAATATAGGATATGGGGGATGTAAAAGCAAGTTATGAAAGTATGTGTTGGTAGACCAAGCCAACGATGAAGTTCAGTCCATGCCAAGGCTAAACCACTTGGGGAGGACAGAATTGGAACATTACCCTTGGAACATGTGGGGAACATGTATTCTCAAGAAGGCTTCTTGACTCTAAGGCAGAGTCTGATAAGAAGAGTTTGCTATGGCAGGGACAGGTGGTCCCACCAGCAAACAGGCTTGTGTACATAGTGGATGTGATCATGTCCTATCCCTATATCCCGAGGGATGGTATATTGATCAAGATTATGTTTCTTAATGAACATTGATGATGTTAGGAACGAGTCCAGGGACTCTTTACCTATGTTTAGTTCGATTAAATTAGAACTATAATAACAGCCTTGTATCACTACTGACGTTAGCGACGACTGGTAGATGATTAGGGATAGGTGAGACCTATGATCAGACTCGTCATTCTGATTTCTTGCTCTGTTTGACGGGCTGTTCTGTGAGGCCAGCTGACATTTGTGAACCCATGCTGTACTACTCTCCATATAGAGATAATGCTTTGGTTATATGCATAACTAAGTAGCATGACTGAGGGTTGAGTAGTTATTGGTAGGATGCATGTGGACTAATGTTTGGGCCAGTATACTCTCATCGGTCGCTCTTCCTTTTCAGGAGTTTGCCTGTTGAGGAACCAGTCAACTATAATTGTTGTTGGCAGGAAACCACTTCGTGTGACAGAGCGAAGGGTTCAGTTCTTTACTTATCACGCCAGACTCAACCACACCAGATACCCAATGTGCTGCACCATGAGTGAAGAGTGCTTCAAGAATTACCACCGCCCTGAAGGTGCACGTGTGGGAAGTGAGGGTTTGTGATCGTTTTGATAATAAACGACACTCTGTTTTGCCAGGAACCTTTCAGCATGTTGAGTAATCATGCTCAACGACAGAGAACACCGGTCCGTCTAGTTTGACGGGGGTTCTGCCTAAACGCAGAAGTAACTGATCTTCAGACACTTGAATGGTTCTTTGGACAGCTCTAGTGGCAGGTCTTGAGAAGAATTACACCAGTTATTGACGTGTGTCAAGTGTAACCCGGTGGAAGGGACTATGGGGTTATAGTCCAACCTGAATTGTTTCCGTGAAAGAGATGTCTGATTCTATTAATGTACTGTCTCAATATCAAGATTATCAACTGTGTTCTAGAAGGACTCAGTAACATTTTCAGTAGCCATATCTGATACTACAAGCAGGGTAACTGTAAGAGACCATTGGATTGGTCCGTGACATTTTTCCATCCATGTTCCGGTGCTGTGACGAAGGGACCATTGAATTGGTCAATGCCATAGCGGTTCTGCAGTGGGACTGTGTTATGAGTGACAGACCATTAGATTGGTCAGTGTTTGTTTGAGTTCATCGAAGTGACTAATACTTGGAGTCAAGTCCAGGAGGATTGTCTCCCAACCAGTATTGTTCGAGAACTGTCTTAACAGTGACTCCGTGGGAGTGATATAGATGCAGTTGGTCCAGTGAAGTGTGGTCCAGCAGTGAATCTAGTGTGGTGGATCCACGCTCTGGAGACAGAGTGGTCTCCAAGGTTCTAGTCATCTCACTGGAAGGAAGCCGGGTGAGTGGCGGACCGACTGGACGGGACGTCTGCATCCAATCTACTTCTCAACTCGATGAAGACACCTACATCTCTGATTCTATCTCTACTCTATCTTCTATTTGTGTAAATAGATTATTCTATCAGGATGTTCATTTCAGTTCTATATTCTCAAGGGTAGAATAAACTTTATGTAAGTTGACTTGCTCTTTGTATAATGATTGAGTGTGGTCTCGGACGATGCCTAAATGTTCATTGTTCCACAGATGTAGGTAGTTAGTGGGGGTCTAGAATCTGGAGGGGCTTGTAGACGTAATCAACTAAATTGGAGATCAACCACAGAGGAAAAATGTGTATCTGCTCGTCCAACCCCTAGGGCTAGAATACACGGGAGTGCCAGAGAGGTGAACTCGTTACATATATATATATATATATATATATATATATATATATATATATATATATATATATATATATATATATATATATATATATATATATATATATATATATATATATGGTATATACATTCACTCACGCTCAGATGGTGGCCTCTATAATGCTCAGAGATTGAAGACCAAGACCAAAATTAGCAGGGTACTAATCAGAGAGTTGCTTTTTGCGGATGATGCTGCGATTACGACCCACTCTGAGGAAGAATTACAACATCTACTATCTGCATTCTCCAATGCTTGTTCTGAATTTGGTTTAACAATTAACAAAAAGAAGACACAGATTATGTCACAAGGTGCACATGGTGTACCATCAATCTTTATTGACGACGCCGAACTGGAGATAGTAGACCATTTTACATATCTAGGATCAGAGGTAAATAGCACATTATCCCTCGATCAGGAAATCAACATCAGGATTGGCAAGGCAGCAACAACAATGAACATGTTAGCAAAAAGAGTCTGGGAGAACAGGAAGCTTACTGCCAAAACAAAAGTCCTCGTCTACCAAGCCTGTGTCCTTAGTACTCTTCTTTATGGCAGTGAAACCTGGACAACTTACTCACGCCAAGAGAAACGTTTAAATAGCTTTCATATGCGGTGAGAATACTTGGTATTAAGTGGCAAGACAAAATCACAAATACTGAAGTATTGGAAAGATCAGGTTGTGTGACGGTGTATTCCATGCTCAGTCTTCGTAGACTTAGATGGATAGGACACGTTAGGAGGATGGATGATGGTAGAATACCAAAGGACATCTTTTTTGGTGAATTACAGACGGGTAGGAGATCTCAGGGTCGGCCTCTACTACGATACAAAGATGTGTGTAAGCGGGAATGATTGATACAGGCATTGATAATGCACATTGGGAGCACGTCGCCGCTGAACGTGTTGCATGGAGGGCAACTATCAGAAATGGAATAAAGACAAAGGAGAAAATGATTGCAGATAAAGCACACACAGAGCGTGAGAGACGTAAGATTGTGCAAAATGGTGGAAGTGACCATGTTTTCACATGCACCTACTGTGGGCAAACATTTGCAGCAAGAATTGGCCTTACCAGCCACACTCGCCACCGCCATGGATCGTGGTTATTAAGCCTTTTTGAAGCACAATGTACCAAACTATCGTCTGTCAAGACGGAAAGGTGCCAATGTATATATATATGCATTGGTGGCATAGAGTTGGGAGGGAGATTTTTTTGTTGTTGTTATGCGTTTGCTCGTTTGAACTCTAGCGTTGTCCTAAAAGAACTTGACTTAATTTTTTTTTTCCGTGTAGATTAGCTTTCCCTATTACATTACTAGTGTCCCTCGGCATCAGACGAACCCACTCCGATTTCTGAGGTATTTATTATTTATGTTCTCAAGTCAAGGATGAGAAGTCAACATTTTAGTCCAACTGACCGGTGTATGGGTTGAATCAGCATCAGCATACTGAAAGTTTAAGAGAGAGCGTACTTATCCATTCGGCTATGTTGATCTTGTAACTCCAGGTTGATTTTCAAAACAATTTTACGTTATGTAGTTTGCCATAGCTGTCTGAACGAGAAGCCGACGTTAATGTCCAACTGACCGGTGTGTGGAATGAACTCACTACGACAAGTCAGCGCACAGGAAGTTTAAGCGCGTGTCATAACCTCTCGGCCACGCTGACCTATCTATTTATACATTTATGCCTAGAAGCATTGAGATCATCAACAGCAAACAGCAATACTGACAGTGTGGACACGATTCAAGAGAGTACAAAATATTGAGCACTGGACTGGAAAATTAAAACTTATTTAAAGAATCCATCATTTTAAGCGTCATTTTTAGCGTCATTTAAAAGACATTAAGTGCGGGATATTAAAATTGTAAGAAATAAATTAATTTTCATAAACAAGAACTCCCAAACACTTGCAACATGTCATATATAACACTTATACCCAAAGACAACACAGACAAAACACAGCTGAAAAACTATAGACCCATCTCTTTATTAAACACAGACTACAAAATTCTAGCAAAATCACTTGCAAACAAAATAAAAAACTTCATGCCATCACTCATCCACCCAGACCAACAGTGCCGTATTCAACACAGAAACATCATCAACATATACATTTCATTAGAGATTTCATTACATACACCCACCAGAAAGACTGTCAATCCTCCCTCTTATCTTTAGACCAGGAGAAGGCCTTTGACAGAATTTCACATTCATACTTACACAAAACACTAGCGCACTGTAACATAGGACAATACTATAGACAGTGGATAGGAATATTGTATAAAAATCCTGAAAGTAAGGTACTGGTGAATCATTCACTCACTGCCAGTTTCAAAATCAATAGATCTGTCAGACAAGGGTGTCCACTATCATCAGTCCTATATGTACCACACTAGAACCACTCTTAGAAGCAATTAGACAGGACACTAACATTAAAGGTACATTTATACAAGGGTCTGGGGAGCGGAAATTAGTTGCTTATGCAGATGACACCGCTTTCTTCCCTACAACCAACACTTCCATAACGAACATACTTCACACCTTCAGAGAGTTTGGTGAAGGAAGTGGGGCCAAAATAAACATACAGAAGTCTAAAATAATGGGTCTGGGGAAGTGGAAGAATAAAGCAGATTTCCCCCCCCCGGATCTAACAGTCACAGATAACATGAAAATATATGGGATCACATTTCCATCCAATCCCAGAAAAACACATACAGAAACATGGCAATCACTGACAAAACAAATTATAGACATACTACATAGGTTCAAATACAAGACATCAACAATTTTTTTTAAGAAGCACAATTGTAAACACCTTCATCATTCCTAAAATAATATATTTAGCCACAGTGTTAGACCCCCCAAAACAAACAGTCACAGACATAAACAAAAACATCACACAATTCATCTTCAGCAACACAATCCACAGTATAAAACACAAGACTTTAATACAAGATAAGAAACGAGGGGATGTCGCATTACAGGACCTACACACAAAAATACAAGCATTAAGAATCAAGCACATATGACGCATCATCAATCATCCAGATCAACACTCGCTAGCATTATACTATATTGCAATTAGATTACATAGACTTAAGGAAATAGACAAAACAACACCGCACTATTACGGCACACTACCGCACTTCTACAGAACATGTATGCAAGCAATTCAAGGCAATGAACATTTAATACAACAGACAACCAAGCAGATATACAAATATTTAGTGAAACAACAAGCCCCACCACTGCATCTGAGAATCAAAAGAGGATACAAATATTATATGAAAGACTATAGCTGCACCTTCACTAACTTACACAACAAACATATCACATCGAAATCCAAATAAGTAACATACAGGCTAATTTATAATATGACCCCGAGAGAGAGCACAGACATCCAAGCAAATAGCCCCATGCAAATTATGTAGACACAATATTCAGGGAACAGAGGACCATCTCTTCTATGAATGCCCAACAATCACAGCCACTAAGACTGCACTACAACAGTTAATAGAAACACACACAAACAAGAAAACTGACGCTTACAAAGCGATTTTCCTAAATACAATACCCACAGCCACAAAAGACAAACACACTAAACTTCTCGTTGCACTAGCGGAGTATAGAAACATAATATGGTCTAGTCGAAACTCGGCCACCTACAATCACCACACAATATACCCACACATACTAGTAAAGATTTTTCAACAGAAAACCGCCCAGCTATTCGCAGATTAAGCAAGAGCCACTCCCATCAAGTTCACACTACATAACATACATGTTCAAAAACACACTCTCACAGATATTTCTATACTCCGAATGTGTACCACTAAGCCCAACCATTGGGGAACAAAGGGCCAAATAACTGAATAAATGTCCCTTCTTTGTTACTGAGTCTATTGGCCCAACCTAGACAGAACGATGGGAAAGTGCCCTTTGTGAGTCAGTGGTCTTGTCGACCGAGGTTTGACCTCGGTCGGAAGACAGCTAAACTCTCTATAGTTGTGGAAAATTTGCCATCTTTTGTAGTGAACTAAATAAATTCCAATCTGTTTACGCTCGCTCTCTCTCTCTCTCTCTCTCTCTCTCTCTCTCTCTCTCTCTCTCTCTCTCTCTCTCTCTCTCTCTCTCTCTCTCTCTCTCTCTCCTCTCCCACCCCAAGCTCTCTCTCTCTCCCTCTTTGTTGAGATCTTTCCCGGTCTCAGCCCAGGCCGCCACAAACAAATCCTTCGCACTTGTGATTAAGTGGAATACCGTGATTCAGCAATACTATGGGACTCGCTTACATGAAACTAAGCTTGCATGAGGTGCCTGCGGTGTGAAAGTCTCAATTAAATGGTTTGGTATGCATGGGAGCAAATGATTACTACACCATGTCAAGAATATAATGTCACATGTGCATGAATGTATACGCTATATTCGCAATGTAAAAAGACTGTTTTGTACATAATACAACAAGCATCCATCCATCCATCATGTGCCATGCCGGTAAGCGTGGGCGGTCATGTTCTGCCATCTCACTCGATCAACAGAGTCGTGGATCAGTTCCGTGTTTCTGTCTCGACCATGCCACAAGGCCAAGCCATCCAGATACTTGTTTCTAGGTCTTCCCCTTGGTCTGTTCCCATCGATCTTATCAGTTGTCACCAAGTTCTCCAAATCATTTCTTCTCATAACATGCCCAAAAAATTGTGACTGTCTACGTCTAATGTCTCTGATCAGTTTACGATCTTCATTTGTTTCTTGAAGGACTTGTTCATTGGTCTTTCTGGCTGTCCATGGTATTCTTTGCATTTTCCTCAGAAACCACATTTCTACAGCCATCAGATGTTTTTCAGCCTGGCTGCTCATTGTCCAAGCTTCACATCCATATAAAAGTACAGGTTCTATGTAGCATCTCAACACTCTTTTTCTCGTTTCAATTGACATCTTTTTATTGGTCAGTATGTTTTTCATCTTGCTAAAGGCTACTTTTGCCATGGCGATTCTTGTTCTAATCTCTTCAAGGCATCTCCCATCAGATGTTATTACTGTTCCGAGATAATTGTACCTATTCACTTGTTGAAGAATATTCCCATTTACTTGTATATTACACTGTGGTATTTCGTTCTTCCTAGTGACGACCATAATCTGTGTCTTTTTACAATTTAATTCTAACCCTTGTTGTTCACTGTGTGTAACAACCGCATCTACTAAATTTTGCAGGTCCTGTTCATTGTCTGCAATCAAGACTGTATCATCTGCATATCTAATGTTATTGATGCAACGTCCCCCAATGTTGATTCCTTCCATATTTTCAATATTTCTGAAAATATTTTCACTGTACAGGGAAAACAGATCTGGAGACATTACACATCCCTGTCTCACACCTCTCTTAATAGGCTGATATTGGCTTACTTCATTATCAACTCTTATGGCAGCTTGTTGTTTCCAATATATGTTTTTTACAAGTCTAAGGTCTTTCCCATCAATTTGTAGATCTTCAAGCATCCTTATCATGTTGACATGTCTCACTTTATCAAAAGCCTTTGTGTAGTCAATAAAGCAAAAGTGTAGATCTTTGTTTACTTCTATAGAACGTTCGATTACGGTTCTCAGTATATACACAGCATTTACTGTACCCTTGCCGACTACAAACCCACATTGTTCTTCTCCTATTTCAGGTTGTATTTTCCTCCTAACTCTTTGCATGATAATTCGTAGCAAAATCTTCGTGATGTGACTCATTATACTAATTGTTCGATGTTGATCACATTCCAAAACTCCTGATTTCTTTGGGATTGCAATAAATACAGAATTACATAACTCATTAGGTATATTTCCAGTATCATATATTGTATTAAGCAGACTGGTAACTTTATCTATTCCATATTCTTCTAAAGCATTAATCATTTCTGTTGTGACGCTGTCTGGACCGGGGGTTTTTCCAGATTTCATATGATCAAGAGCATTCTGAACCTCTATCTTCAAAATTGCTGGCCCTTCATTGTTATTATGAACAATATATTGTTCGTCTCTGTTATCGTCATAAAGGTTTTTCACGTAATCTGACCATACATGTAAAATCTGATCTTTTTCTATTATGACTCTTCCATCTTTTGTCTTTAGGCAGCCTGCTGATGTACGTGTTCTTTGATTAGTAATCTCCTGAATTCTTTTGTGCATTAGTTTCGCATTTTTACTGTTGTGCTGTTTTTCACTTTCTCTGCAATTTTTCTCAAGCCATGTTTCTTTAGCCTGCTTACATAAGGTTCTGACTTTTCTGTGAATTTCTTCATATTTGGCAGGATTATTTTTGGTCTGTCTTCTTGTTTCCATTAGTTGTAAAATTTCTTCAGTCATCCATGTCTTACGGCCCACTTTCTTTACTTTTGGAATAGTTTTGTCTGCTGCACAACTGATTGAATTCTTCAGCATTTCCCATTGATCATCTACATCTTGAAATATGATCTCTAGATCAGACAATAAATCAAATTTGTTCTTTACTTCTATGTTAAAATTATCTTGTATTTCTTTGTCAGTTTTCAATTTGCACAAGTCATATTTAGGGTTTCCTGTTGTATACTTGACTTTCTTTAACTTTACCCTCAATGTGCCAGTAATTAATCTGTGATCACTGTAACAGTCTGCATTTGGAACTGTTTTTACAACTGTTAATGCATTTCGAAACCTTTTGCTTATCAGGATGTAATCTATCTGGTTTTTAATCCTGCTGTCTGCACTCCTCCATGCCCATAATCTTCTAGGATGTTGTTTAAACCAGGTGTTTCCTACAACCATTTCTTGTTCTTTTGCCCATTCTACAAGTCTGTAACCTCTTTCATTTCTCTCTCCCAAACCATGGTTGCCTACACTGCATCCATCGCTTTGCTTTCCTATTTTTGCGTTGAAATCACCCATTATGATATTTATTTCTGATTTTTTACAGTTCTTCAAAGCAGACTCCATGTCATTATAAAATTCCTCTATACTTTCTTCACTGCTTTCACTTGTTGGGGCATATACTTGAATTACATTTATTTTAAAAGGTCTTCCGTTTAATTTTACTAATATAACTCTGTCTGACACAGCCCAATATCCTTTGACATAATTTGATGTTTGCTTATCTAATATAATGGCTACACCTCTTTGCTGTTCTTCTCCCCCCCCCCCCCCCCCCCCCCCGAGTAAATAATCTTACAATCCTCTCCTGTCCTTATCCCTGCTCCTCTCCATCTCGTTTCCGATATTCCTAATATGTTAATCTTCTCTCTCTCCATTTCTTTTTTGATGTCCTCCAACTTTCCATCTGCATTCATTGTTCTAACATTCCAAGTTCCTACTTTCAATGATATTAATCTTTTGCACATAGTATACCTGTTGACGGTCTGGAGTCACCTGGTGCGCATGACTATCCCTACCGGGCGAGGCTGCTCCGATGGAGCACCCATTTACGCCGTTTCTCTGATTATCAACAAGCATGCCATAAATGTAATATTATCGCATATGTGTATATTAATGCATTTGTTGTATTCGGAATTTTAAAGGAAAACATGAATTAAAAAAAAACACTTTTTTTTTACTGGCCTCCAAAGGCCACAAACAGGAAACAAAAGTGATGCAGCAATATTGTTGACACATAAGTGCGAATGAGAATGCCTGAAGTGTGAAAGGTTTCTATTAAATGGTTTATTATGCATGGGAGCGAATGATTACTTAACCACCATCGTCAACTCGTAATATGTATGTAGTTACACCATGCCAAGAATATAATGTTGCCACACGTGTATGAATGTATATGCTGTATTTGCTGATGTAAAAAGACACTGTTTTAGTATATAATAAACTTTTTACCCAAAAAAAAATAATAATAAAAATTTTTTTTACTGGCCTCCTAGGGCCACATAAAATTTAGAGACAATTAACCACCCCACCTCATACGTTGATATGAATTGCTAACAATTAGATATATTTATAGTGTGTTTTTTGTGTTTGTTGCCTCAATATAAAATTCAATATCTCAGTAACCAACTGAGGGAAAATGATGAGATTTAGCATATAACCTTATCATTATGTCCACCCAACAAAAAAAATTTTGTTCTGGAGATTGTACAGCAGATTTCAATGTTTGTTTATATGCGGTATATAATTTGCGGTTCCGGCATTAATACCATCATTTTAAAAGTATTACAGCTTCTGCAAGACCCCCTCCCCCCCCCCCCCCCCCCCCCGCTCTTCTCAAAATTGACTCGCGGTTTTCGTTTTGACACAAACAGCGCGAAGTTAAATGGGTTTGTTCAGAGGTGTCGCCAATTGGGGTTCTTTCATGAAACGTGATTATATAAATAAACTAGCTGACTCGGCCCGGCTCCTGGCTAGTATCTATCTATCTATCTATCTATCTATCTATCTATCTATCTATCTATCTATCTATCTATCTATCTATCTATCTATCTATCTATCTATCTATCTATCTATCTATCTATTATCTATCTACCTACCTACCTACCTAACTTCCTGTCTGTCTGTCTGTCTGTCCGTATGTCCGTCCGTCCGTCCGTCTATCTATCTATCTATCTATCTATCTATCTATCTATCTATCTATCTATCTATCTATCTATCTATCTATCTATCTATCTATCTATCTATCTATCTATCTATCTATCTATCTATCCTTCCGTCCGTCCGTCCGTGTGTCTATCTGTTTGTCTGTCTCTCTCTCTATCTATCTATCTATTTATCTATCTATCTATCTATCTATCTATCTATCTATCTATCTATCTATCTATCTATCTATCTATCTATCTATCTATCTATCTATCTATCTATCTATCTATCTATCTATCTATCTACCTATCTACTTACCTACCTACCCACCCACCCACCCACCGAGCCAGCAACCTATTGTTCTGCCTACCTACCTACCTTCCTACCTACCAACCTACCTTTCTGTCTGTCTGTCTGTCTGTCTGTCTGTCTGTCTGTCTGTCTGTCTGTCTTTCTGTCTGTCTGTCTGTCTGTCTGTCTGTCTGTCTGTCTGTCAACCAGTCCGCGCTATTAAATATTGATAAAAGTTACTGGAAAAAATGTGAGGACCATGTGTTGAAAGACGAAGAGGACTATTGGAGAAAGGATTTATTGTATTTTATGCAACCGAGAACAATCATCAACCTACTGGAATCGTCCGACACAGATTAAGGTCTGGGATATTTTGCTCCAACTATTCAGACGAATTGCAGGCCCTAAGCATTAAAGCATCAGCATAATCAATTCCGCAAGCCCTCATCGGTGACAAACAACTGTATTGAAACACACACACACACACACACACACACACACACACACACACACACACACACACACACACTAAACGCAATGAATACCAACAGAAGAGTTATATTGCGGTGGAAACTGACATATTGTGGCATAACAAGAAACGTGAGAGCAAACACGTTGTCAAATTAGGGGACAACACACGTGCATACGAATCAATCTATAAACTTCAATGAAAAGAGGACCAACATCTTGGTCGTTAAGAAGAAAGCCCACTACAGAGACACTGACAACTAATTTCATAGCGCAAAACAAGTAATCATGTTCCGTCTCTGAACGGTAAACAGCAGAGTAGACAGTCTTTCACGAAGACTCAAAGCGGGTCTGCCACCCATGTGTACGTGTGAACAAACTACACAGGCAGCCGAACAGATCCTTAAAAATGGAAACATGATGACTAAATTGCGGTATCATTTCTGGTCACTCCATACGCACAGCTATTTGGAAGCTTTCACGAACTCAATATAAAAAGCTAACATGAATACTTGTGTAAACTTTATTAACCAGCAGCTGAAGAAACAAGAAGGAAATGAAAAATAAGGTAAGAAATATATTCCTTCAACTTTCCTGTTAATTTACAAATTATTTACCCCGCGCCTGTGTAAATTCTATGTCTTTACTAATATTACACATTGCACCCCTCTCGGGATTCTCCGTGGTGAAGTGGTCAAGCCGTCTGACTCTGGCTCCGAAGGTTGTATGTTCTATTCCGGTCCACGTCCTTCATTTCATGAGTGCATTTTTTCGGAGACTCTCGAGGGTCGTCGCTGGAGCTACGGAATTCGTGCTTTGTGCGACGCTTTCCGCGCTGCGGAAAGAAACTGAGCCATATGGGATACAAACCCGGTGCAATGCAGCCGACCCTGTCGATTTTAAGCTAGTTCTTTCATTGCACTCACTCCCATACGAATCCGGATACGCCTTTGTGTGTCATCTGAATTGGCGGGTCTCCCATTACTGTAAACATAAATTTGTTAGCGAGAAATCACTAGTTGTTCAGCAAAACACCAAAGGAATGTCGCCGCTTTCAATGATTTAAGTTGTTTTTGGACCTATCAAAGACATATTCCTTGGGTGGGGGGTAAATATAAGACGGCTGGAAAAATTTCATAGGGATGCAACAGGCAGTTTTCAAAATAATTGATCGTGAATGAAGGCATTCTTTGTGGGACATACTATACTGATAGATTTGTTCTCAACAAATTAATGCGATCGTTTCCCCTTGATAGCTGAAAAAGATGTGCATGTGTTGTCTTTTCAAAATTAGTTGCTTGCCCTTTACAGTATACGGCAATCAAATACAGCAATTTTTTTTTGACTCATGCATGGGGCAGTTTTTACGTTCAATAGTTTACCATTATGCCCACTCCATGGCGAAGTGTTATTGACGTTGGTTTTTTACAAAATGGTATGGGTGCCGGTCATTTAGAAAGCAGTGGCAATCTACTGAAAGTAACCTTGCCAAGAGATCACAACAGCAAAAAATGCTGGTGTTGACTGCAACGTCCTGTAAAGGATATGCAACTAACTAGCTAATTTACCATTCATTGCATTTTGAACAACCGTCTGTTCATATCAACAAAATAAACGCAAAGTGGTCTGCTTCCAAGTCGCCCGCAGCTGATTTTAAACCATCGACTTGTTGTGTCCGGAAATTGTGAAACGAGCTCACTTCCCTTAAGCTACAGCGCGGCTATGTCTCATCATCTCATCTCATCTTGTTCCTCTTGTACCTCACGGTGCCGAAGTGAAGTATAAACAGCGGGAGTGTGCCCGCTTATGGGCTTCACATGTCGAGATTCCGATGGTCTCTGTAATTCCCCCTATCCATCGTTTACATAGTCGGCCTCTTCTTCAGGTTGCGTTTGATTTGTACATCATAGCTTGTGGTATACTGTCAGTTGGTAGCCTAGTATCTGGCCAGACCATTTCATTTGCTGTTTTCTAATGAAATCTAGATCTGTTATTACCCCCAATTTAGTCCTGATTTAATCATTTCTGATTGTCCCTCTTCTTGATACGTTGAGTATCAATGAATGTGTATGCATTACATAGTATATGAGGAATCAGAGGTCGGGCGGAAGATGTCGTCATACATGTCTGCAGTATCAACCCCGGCAAGGAATGGGTGCCGGTGCCTCCAGCTTTTAAGTGCACTTTCTCCTGCATTATCACACTCGACAGACGGTGCAGAGAGCAGAACCCTGCCGCTATCAACTCATAGGTGTTTCCAAGGCATCAGGGCTAGGTTTTATACTGGCCAAGACCTATTAACACGTCCTAGCCGTGCGTCCTGGGCAACAGGTCCCTTCGGGGTCCTGGCTAACGTAGTAGGATCGTTGATTCTTCCGAAGCCGGAGAGTATCTGCCTGCACGGCGAGGAACCACCAGTCTGCACACCAATAAGCCTGACATGGGACAACGGATACTCACGCAAACCTCAGTCCGGTATGACATCATCTGGTGTTGGACAACAGGGTGTCTTCATCCGACATACAGGACTTCGCGCTGGAGTTCACAGCCAGCAAGCAAGCAATACCAGGAAGCCGTGGTGGCGCAGTGACTAGGATACTTGCCTGCTGGGCCTGTGGTCGTGTACTCAACAGCGGTTTTTATTTTCACAATGACGTGGGCTTTTAGTTCGACCCACCCTTAACCAGGGGAGTTCAGGCGGCGGGGAGTAATATTAACTGCATCACACATCGAGTGCCGATTGGTCTATAACAATATGGAGGCAGCACAATATACCCAATAAGCCTCAAAGTGTTGAAAAGAGTCTGTTACTTACTTTACATAATATATTGTTGGTAGGTTTTATACATGCGCATTTTAGACAGATCGCTATAAAAACTTTATCATGTATATACATGATACAGTTTTTATAGCGATCTGCCGAGTGGCAAGAATGCTGGGTTCTCCTTTTGGAGACTCGGGTTAGAATCCTCGGTAAGGTGTGGATTTTTTCTGTCGGAGGCGAAGAGAAATTCCCTAACCTGCATAATTCGTAGCGACTGCACTCAGACTCAAGACCCGCCTGTACTACACCGCAAGGTACTACAGACAGGCAGTAGATGGTAGGTAGGTAGGTAGGTAGGTAGGAGTAGTTAGAAAGGCGCAATTCGGGTATGATTTGGAGGAGCCTCCTCAAATGACCTTGACCTCGGGTGATTTTCACTCCTCCTCGGTCATGTAGTTGGGTGGGTATGTAGGGGTGGTATCTAGGTCATATCTAAGGGCGATAATTCTAAGATTTTATGTTTCTAAGGGCAGATAACTATTGAGTGGGTGTATACAAATTTTAACTAATTATTATAAAATAAAATAAAATAAATAAAAAATAAGAATAAATAACGACGGGGTGCGGGTGGTGGCGAGGGGGTGGGCGCGTGGGGTGAGGCTATGCGGTTCGGGTTTAAACACTATCAGGTATATAATAATTTTTTATTAAATCATTTATAAACAATACAATGCATATTAAATAAGTAGCGGCATTGTGGAAAATTCTGGAAGGTAGTACCGGGGAGTTATACGTCGGCAAGTGTGGGAAAATCTCCGGCGGGTGTGACGGTGGTCGGTTCATAACAGACGTGGAGGGGGTGCATACGGAAAAGTCATTAAGTAAAGGGTTGTAAAAACGTGGGTGAGTGGTGTGTTAAAATAATTTGAACTGTTAGCGCATTGGTGGTGTACATTAGTACGAATAGAAGGAATAGGTGCGGCGGGGATAGTAGTGGGTATGGGTTAGTGAAATTAGTTGATAAGGGTGGTTATTAGTGCTATGTAGATGTTCATAGTAGCTTATTCACTAACATAACACGTGTTACAAATGAAACCTTGAAAGCTAAAGATCGCTGATTGTAATGGATATAGTGTAGTATCATTCGGTGATAAGGGGTGGGTACCAGGTATTAGTGGTCAACAGATGGTCAAGCAGTGGTCAAGTGGTGGTCAAGTAAGGAAAATTTTAGGGAAAATTGGTTATAATGATAGGGTGATGCTTAAAGGGTGGTAAATTAGTGGTCAAGTAGTGGTCAAGCAGTGGTCAAGTAGTGGTCAAGTGGTAGTCAAGTGAGGAAATTTTAGGGAAAAGTAGTTGTAATGATATGGTGATGGTTAAAGGATGGTAAATTAGTGGTCAAGTAGTGGTCAAGTGAGGAAAATTTTAGGGAAAATTGGTCGTAGCGACATGGTGATGGTTAAAGGATGGTAAATTAGTGGTCAAGTAGTGGTCAAGTAGTGGTCAAGTGAGAAAATTTTAGGGAAAAATGGTTGTAATGATATGGTGATGATTAAAGGGTGGTAAATTAGTGATCAAGTAGTGGTCAGGCAGTGGTCAAGTGGTTGTCAAGTGAGGAAATTTTAGGGAAAAGTAGTTGTAATGATATGGTGATGATTAAAGGGTGGTAAATTAGTGGTCAAGTAGTGGTCAAGTAGTGGTCAAGAGGTGGTCAAGTGAGGAAATTTTAGGGAAAAGTGGTTATAATGATATGGTGATGATTAAAGGGTGGTAAATTAGTGGTCAAGTAGTGGTCAACCAATGGTCAAGTAGTGGTCAAGTGGTCGAGTGACCACTTAAATTGTAGAGGACGATGTCCCTAAGATTATGGTAGTGGTTAAAGTGATCGATGACATGGTCAAGTAGCGGTCAACTAGTGGTCAAGGGGTCGAATGAACACTTAAAAGGTAGAGAAAAGTACGTATATTGAAACGGTGATGGTAAAATGGTCGACAACGTGGTCAAGCAGTGGTCAAGTAGTGCTTAACCAGTGGTCAACCGCTCAAGTGAGACAATTGTAGGGTATGGTACGTGTAGTGAAACAGAGATGGATAAATTAAGTTGTGACGTTGTCAAGTAGTGATCAAGTAGCGGGCAAGTACTGGTCAAATGGTCGAGTGACTACTTAAATTGTAAGGGAAAGTACGTGTAGTGAACCTGTGTTGGTTAAAGTGATCGATGACGTGCTCAAGTAGTGGCCAAGTAGTGGTATGTAGCAGAATATGTATGATTAGGTGGGCAAAGCTACAGCACGCTTGAGCATCAGGATGGAATGGGAAGAAAGATGCTCAAGTCGTGACGTAGTTTGTTGTTAGGAGTTAGTAAACATCTGGGACTGGAGGAGAGAGGTCACCATAATGTCGGAAATGAAATAAGATTGTTGTAGTGGTCATCAATGTGAAATAAACCTCCATTTATATTTAACCAGAGATCTCGTTAGTCCTCTATGTGTCTGCTTTGGTATAGAGGACGAAATGGTGCCCACGACTCAGGATCGGAACATGGAGTGTCGCGGAATTTCAATACGCTGTCCATGTAACACATCAAAGTAACTGCAAAGTTTTGAAGATCTTTGTTCTGCTTGCATCAATTACCCAGAGACAGGATTACGGCACGGTTCTATACTTGTATTGAACGTTAAAACGAAGTTGATAAATGGCCACTACGTCGTCTGTGAGAGTTACAGCAGCCAAAAGCCCGGCTAGGGGTGGTTGTCTGTAAATATTCTTCAGAATCCTGGCTATAAGGACCTCTTGTCAAGAATCCTCACTGTACAGGCAGTCGTTATCAGCTGAGATATGAAAACCGGCTTGCCAGGGCGAGTTGCTGTACAATGGTCATCATCTTGCCGAGCAAAAGAGTGAGAAAAACCTGCACGTTTTTTCTGGATCCTTCGAAATAAGAGGCTCAGGAAAAAGAAACTTCAAGACAAATCGAAGTAGCAGTTATCTACTTCGCATCAAGATTGTCTGGAGCGAACTGAAAACCGTTGGATCGTGACCTTGAGAGTTTGAAGAAACAAGTCAATCACTCATTTGAAGAATAAAAGGAAATGAGAAGGTCATCAACAGCAGCGATATCGTCAGGGGACTCTCGGAAGTGGGAGGGGCAGACTGGGCTGCCGACCTACTGAAGAGGGGACCCAAATTATCGCTTTAGTGAAGTACTTCAGTTCTCAAGACGTCGCTTTGATGTGCCCTGTTATAGGGTGAAAAGAAGTCAGAAGTCTGGTAGGGGCTCAACCAGGGGCTGAAGTTACTGAGACGTTGGAAGAAGAAACTCCCTAACTACCTGAAGTGCGTGATCGGTTGGAGGAGCATTTCAACTAACACAGACTCCTAGTGTTTGAATTCTACCTGACAGCGAACATAGAGGAATCCGTCTTTCTTGGATCGGGAGCAGAAATTAGGGTAATTTGTAAACCTTAAATATCATTTTAAGTACTATTGACTGGGTGAACAATTCTTAGTGTGTAAAATAACAACGGTCATGTCTTTAAATTAGATAGTTATAAATGTGATTTTGATTTTATTGGTATATACATAAATATTTCAGCATGACAGAACAAGATTCATTGGCACAAGTTTTGACGGGGGTAGGAACAGTGATAGATAGACTTAATACGGTCATGAAACAACAAGGATTGACAACTGAAATTGTTAAGTTTAGTGGACACGCAAGAGATTTTAAGAAGTGGATAACTTCCATAGAGAAATATGCATATTTGGTGTCAGCATCAGATGAAGAGAAAATGAGACTTGCTTATCAGGCAGCGACAGAACCGGTTTCAGATCATATGCGAAGAAAATTAGAGGCTAGAGTAGATGAGACATGGGAGCAGTTCAAAGACGACCTAGCCCATAAGTACGCGGAAATAACGGACCCACAACATGCGTTTTCGGTGTTGAGACAGTCTAAACAAAACAATGGAGAGACGGTACAATTGTTCAGCGATAGGTTGATTAACCTGGCTGAAGAAGCATTCTTAGGACAGAATGTACGAGGAGAAGAAGTGGAGAGGATGTTAGTCGGGATTTTTGGTAGATGGCATAAATCCGATGGACTGAAATTTAAGCTGATGAGAGAAAACCCCGAGAGGTTATCAGAAGCTGTAGATATTGCGGTACAAGAAGAAAATTTGAGACGTAGATTTAGATTGAGAACAGGACGAGAAATAGGAACTAGTCGAGAAGACAGGATTGAGGAGCCTATGGAGATAGGACAAACAAGGTTCGGATGGAATAGGAGAGGAGGTATACAGACGTTACAAGGTAGAAATAGAAATGCTTATGATGAAAGAAGACAATTGAGGTATCCTACAAGTGAGACAGTAGGTAACACAAATAACACAAATATAGTCTGTTGGTTTTGTGGTCGACGCGGACACGTTTCTCGTTTTTGTGATAACAGGCGTATCCAGTCGAATACACATAGTAGAAATGGCAATAGCAGGTTGAATAGGAATGTTGAAGATAGACACAGAAATTTTACAGGTACAAGAATGCAGGAAAACCGGCGCCCTACCTATTAAATAGGACCTATAGTAGGAGGGAAAATAACAAGGTCCCAAGGGTTAAAGAATATGTTAATAACAGGCATAGTAGGACGAGTAGAGAATACTTTCAACTAGATGAAATCAAACAGTTTACAGAAAATAAAACAGATCATAGCTCATGTATCATAGAAATAGGAAAATATAGAGTTCGTAAATTAATTGATTCAGGAGCTCAAGTTAGTGTAATTAAAGAAAGTTTTTTATATAAAAAAATGAGAAATTGTAGAATATTTAAGAGTCATAATAATCTTCACTCTGTTACAGGACAGAATTTACAAGTAATTGGACAAACAATGATCAATTTTAAATTAGGAGGGATCAACGTAAGACATCTTTTTCATGTAGTGAAAGATCTAAATAGAAACATGCTTATAGGAAGAGATTTTTTAATAAAAAACGGAGTAAGACTTTTCTTTGATTTACACAAATTAAAATTCAAGGACGTATATGTAGATATGGAAGAAGACATGCATATATCAGCACTAGTTAGAGTTAAAATGTCTACGACGTTAAAACCACAGTCGGTTAATTTGATACAAGCAAAAGTAAAGAGAAACCCATATTATGTGGCAGGACACACAGTTAGAATCACTCAGTTGCAAAAGGAAGTAATTTATGAGCCTGGTCTAGAAGTTCCGGATGGAATAACATCATTAGATAAACATTTAACCTTTCCAGTAATGATTATTAACAACACAGGTAGAGAAATTAAATTATACAGAGGATGTGTAATAGCCAAACTAGAACATAACATTAGTGACATATTGGCAACGGATAGAGTAGAAATGCCGGGAACAAATTATTCAGAAACTTCTAGTGAAAGAATTAATAACAGACGCGGACGCGGAAGAAGGGGGAACGTACAAAAGGATGAATTGATCCATCCATTCAGAAGAAATACAGCCCAAATACATTCACTAGACAAAATGACAAGGGAACAAGAATTGTTGGCACAGTTAAAAGCTCCACCAGAAAATAAGAAAGTATTAGAACAACTTATAAAAGAAAATCAGGATGTATTTGCAATTAATGATTTAGAATTGGGAAGGACAAAAACAGTTACAATGGAAATAGATACGGGAGACCATCCACCAATTAGTTTAAAACCGTATAGAACTCCCTTAAGAAATAGAGAAATTGTTGAAAAGGCAATAGAAGATATGTTGAAAGCAGGAATAATAACAAGATCGAAGTCAGAATGGTCATCTCCGATCGTCATCGTGACCAAACCTGATGGTTCACATCGATTCTGCTGTCACTACAGGGCGTTGAACAAAATCACTAAGAATGTAGCGTACCCACTGCCGGTGATTGATGATATTTTGGGGTTGCTTAATGGCTCTACATTCTTCACGACGCTAGACGCAAGATCAGGATTCTGGTGTATACCGATGTCGGAAGATGCTCAAAAGAAAAGCGCTTTCTGTACTCATATGGGTTCTTACGAATTCTTACGAATGCCATTCGGGGTTCGAACGGCTCCATCTCACTACATGCTGTTAATAAATGAGGTATTAGAAGGTATGCAAAAGTTTGCATTGGCATACATAGACGACATTCTAATTTATACAGCAGGGGATGTGGATGATCACTTAAAACATGTAAGATTAGTATTCGACAGATTAAGAGTACATGATGTTAAATTAAAGCTTAGTAAATGCGAGTTTTTAAAAACAGAAACAAAATATTTGGGGTATATTATTAATAGAGACGGAATTAAACCAGACCAAGACAAAATAAAGGTTATTAAAGAGTTACCTCCTCCAACTAACGTAAAAGAAGTGCGTGCTTTTATTGGAACCTGTGGGTATTATAGGCGCTTTATCCCAGGGTTTTCAAAAATAGCAGAACCTATTACAAACTTAACGGGCAAATACGCTAGATTTAAGTGGGATGATGAGTGTCAAAAAGCGTTCGAGTTTTTAAAAAACATCTTAACAGTGGTACCACTATTGACGCATCCAGATTTGAATAAACAGTTAATACTATATACAGATGCTTCAGATAATGCTATAGGAGCGTGTTTGGTTCAACCATATGAAGGAAAAGAATCTGGAATACCAGGAGTTAAAAATGAAAGGCCAATTTATTTCTTGTCTCATAAACTTAGCAGGTCGCAGCGAAAATGGTCGACTATCGAGAAGGAGGCTTATGCCATTCATTATGCTTTACAGAAACTTAACTACTATTTACATAACGCAAATTTTGTTATTAGAACTGACCATATGCCTTTAAAATCTCTGTTAGAAGCTCCAGTGCAGAACAGGAAAATACAGACGTGGGCATTGAATCTGCAGGGATACAATACAAAAATTGAATACATACCAGGTAGGATTAACACATGTGCTGATTTATTGTCTAGGATCCCGTATCCACAGTCATCAGGAGACACAGAAGATGAAGGTGAACCAGAGATCGACGACCGAAACTGGCAAGTAAATATATTAGATTCTGCCATAATAAATAGAGAAGAGTTTGAGAGTTTACCATCGGATCAAGAGTCTGAAACTAGAGCAGAAGACCCACATTTAGCACAACTTAATATGAAAGAAGAACAAGAATTAGATCCAAAAGTCTTACAAATAAAACAGAAAGTAAAAGAAACGGAGAAGAATAAATATAAGAAGAATTATTTAGTTTTGCAAGAGGATGAACAGTTATATTATATGAGTGAAAGGAACGATCAGCTAAGGAAATATATTCCAAAACATATGGAAAATTAAGTTTTAAAAGCATATCATGATGAGAATGGTCATCTCGGTCGTGATAAATTGGTGAAAGCACTTACGAGTAAATATTATTGGCCGAACTTATTTAAATCTGCTTGTAAATATGTAGATATGTGTGAAAGATGCAGATTAAGGAATATGAAAACAATTAAATGTCCCTTACAAGATACAGATATTCCTCAGTTTCCTATGCAAAAAATTAGTTTAGATATATCGGGTCCTAACCCTAGAACATTGTCAGGGAACGTGTATTTAATTCATATAGTAGACGTATACAGTCTTTGGCCGGAAGTTTATGCAATCCCAGATAAGAGCGCAGATACTGTCATTAATATTTTTTTTACAAGAATTCGTACCAAGATTTAGTTGCCCACAAAGTATACTTACGGATAATGGTAAAGAGTTTGTAAATAAAAAATTCGAAAAGTTATTAAAAGATTTGAATATAAAACATATAAAGACCTCATACTATAGACCTTCTTCAAATGCTAAGAACGAACGACAACATAGGACATTATACGATATTATAGCAAAGATTGTTGATGAACATGAAAAAGATTGGGATCTATTCTTAGGACCTGCGCTTAGTGCTATACGCACAAATCAAAATGAGAGCACGGGGTTTTCACCATTCTATTTAATACACGGGAGAGAACCAGTACTACCTATAGATAAACTGTTAAAACCAAGACTGAAATATATTGGGGAAGACTTTCAAGAGACCATCATACAGGAAATGCATAAAGCACACGTAAGATTAAAGAATAATATAATTAAAGCTAGAGAAAGACAGAAAAAGTACAAAAACGTGAATACAAAATTACAGGAGTTTAAAGTAGGTGATAGAGTTTATTACAAGAAGCATAGAAGGAACTCTAAGTTTGATGCTCGTTGGGTCCCAGGTTATTACGTTTTGGAAAAGCTAGGAAATGTATCGTATAGTACAAGAACCAGATCACGGGACATGTGGCAAGGGCACACGTGGAACACTTAAGAAGGGATGATGATGAGAAGGGAAATAATAATAATAATAATTATTATTATTCAGACACCGGATTCTTAGATGAACAAGTCGTCAGGGGAGCTACAATAACCCCAGGTTTTAGAAAAGATCCAGCACAAAATCAGTTAATAACAACTCCAGTTTACGATGATACTCAAGAACAGACAATACCGAAAACGATAGAAGAAGAAAATGTGAATGAGAGTCATTATGATAGTATAGAATCTATGGAAGAGGAAATAGGTGCTCCATTTAAGAATACTAGACAAGCAACGAAAAGAAGAATGGATAAACAAAGAGAAAGAGAAGTAAAAAGACAGAGAAGAATTAGAGATTATTCAACAAGCGGTGAAGATATGCCTCTACTAGAAAGGTCCTTAAGAAATAATGATAGACAAATTAGATGGGATATTGAACGGAAGAAATTAGCGGCTGCTAGCGAGGGACATACAGATGAAGAAGAGGAAATGGATGAAAAGTCAGAATCAAATAGTAGTATGGAAGAAACTAATAATTTATACGAAGAAGAAGATATTGATGTGGAGATAGCACTTATTCAAAGAAACTTGGAGTTATTGAAGAAGTGGAAACGTAAGAAGTAAATGGATAGAAAATACTGCAGATAGCAAGATATAAGTTTCATGATTTAAAAAGGAAAGAGATACTTGATGAAGTATATGAGACGGTGGAAATGGAAAAGGTTTCTATTGATATTTTTCATAAATGGTCTTGAGGAGTAGTTAAGCATTAAGATAACTAAAATAGATGTAGGTTCGAGTGAGGTATATATTTTTTTCTCTCTGTGATGGAATTGCTGGTCGATTTTATGTTTCAACTTCTTGAATTTTCTTAGATAGATAAGTTAGTCAATGGTACAGCAGGTAGATATACTCTATAATAAATAGACAAGTTTTTATTGGTGCTAGAAATACCGTGGTTAATGGTAATGATTAAGAAGTTGCTACAAATGAAGGGGGAAACAATTGGTGTGTCGAACCACAGGTTCTATTGGTAGATAGTACGCTCATTGTTAGCTAAAGACTTTTATGGAAAGAACAGATATTGTTTTAAGTTAGGAATTGGTCTGTGGTAACAGATATATATACTTGGCAGTGAGTTGTTTTCTCGGTTATAAAAATAGTGGAATGACTTGTATGAATAGATATGTGTTACATTGGTTCGTATAGGAGGCCAATGTTGATGGGTCACTTTACGTAGTTAATTTTAAGTGAATTATATTTTTTTGAAAACCTTCTCTTTAGCGAGAAGACACTTGTTTTATTGAATCTGAGTTTTTATACCTCATATATAATATGTTTTTTTTGCTTGATTTGGTCCTGTAAAATGATTGTTATTATTTGATTTTAGAATAGGATTATTGTGTTCTTAGACTTTTGCGTACAAACTATTGGTCCGTAAAAGAGACCAGTAGTGTTAGGTAATACTAGAATATTTTCTTCTGATTTGATAAGATGCATGTTATATTATTTTAAAATGTGTTTTTCTTTGAATGAGTTGATATCTTTAATTAATATGAGGGGAAACATAAATTTGTGGAGAAAAAAAACTACTTGGGGGGTATGATGTCCTGTTTTGATTTTATTTCGCTTCACTCATAATTTAAATAAGTTGTTTTGTGTATTACGTTACCTTGTTAGTAAATATGTTACAAATTTAATTAAGTAAGTTTAATTTTCAAATAGTTATGGTGTTGGCTAGAATAAAGAAAATACATGGGGCTTTATTTAAGACCCTTCGTTCAGAAAAGAGTTAATAAAACTACTGAGGGCTAATAGGGAGACACATTCTCTTTGTGAATATTATGTGGCTGTGATAATCGGCATGAAGAGGTTCTTATGGATATGAAGTATTAGAAAGTTAAATAGGAGCTGCATTATAGTCAGCATTATATGAAGATATAAGGTTGGGTATATGAAAAAAAAAGAAAAAGGGGGGGGGGGAGACTGTGAATGGCAGCATATAAGCTGGGGTATATATAGGTAGACAAGGAAGCAGATCATGGGATGTGAGGGGGCAAGATATAGGAGCTGTGAAAAATCAGCGTTAATTAAATTAAAAATGTTCATGGAATATGAACATTGGCTCGTGGTCAAAGATGAGATAACGGAAATATAGACAAGATTGTGGATGGCAATATAAATGTTGAATATATAAATGTTGAGAAAACTTATATCAACTTGATTTATAGGGAACAAAGATATATTTCATAAGATGTATGTTTTAAAAAAAATTTTTACAAACAATTTTTTTGTTGGCAAGAGAGGTAAATGTGATTGTGTTGACTATTCATTCCTTTATGTAAATGTGATTGTGTTGACTATTCATTCCTTTATGCTTTTCACTGGGTGCGAACCCCTTCTTTACTTTTTCTAACTACATTGTTTTCTGTCTATTCTGTGTTGTGAAAGAGTGAGGAATTTCATAATGTCAAGTGTACGATAACGATTATACGAGCTGTTCTTATGATATATATATTTTGTACAGGAACTTTGAAGAGCCAAGAACGAACAAGAAATGTATAGTGGTTTACTATATGGCAGGGGAAAGAGTTACGAATAGATTGTTTTACTTAAAATAAAGTTGGTTTGGGGAAGATTAGAGGAGTTATGGGAGGTAAGGAAAGAGAGGGAAAAGAATAGGGGGATTGGGAGTAAAGACTTTTTAAAGGGAAAAAGTCTTTCTGAAACATAGGAAGGTGTAGCAGAATATGTATGATTAGGTGGGCAAAGCTACAGCACGCTTGAGCATCAGGATGGAATGGGAAGAAAGATGCTCAAGTCGTGACGTAGTTTGTTGTTAGGAGTTAGTAAACATCTGGGACTGGAGGAGAGAGGTCACCATAATGTCGGAAATGAAATAAGATTGTTGTAGTGGTCATCAATGTGAAATAAACCTCCATTTATATATAACCAGAGATCTCGTTAGTCTTCTATGTGTCTGCTTTGGTATAGGTAAATGGTCGAGTGACTACTTAAATTGTCGGTGAAAGTAGGTATAGTGACATGGTGATGATCAAGAGTTGGTCAAGTGGTGCTCAAATAGTGGTCAAGTAGTGGTCAAGTAGTCGAATGACCACTTAAATTATAGGGTATGGTACGTGTAGTGAAACGGTGATGGTAAAATAAGTAAGGACATAGTCAAATAGTGGTCAAGTACTGGTGAAGTAGTGATCATGTGGTCAAAGGATCACTTAAATTGTAGGGTATGGTATGTGTAGTGACATGATGATGGTTAAAGTGATCGATGAAATGATCAAGACGTTATGCCGACTGCTAAGTTCAAAAAGTAATGTCCTTACTATCGGCAATTTCCCTGACAGGAGCGCCTCGAGCACTGATTTTGTATTGATCAATAGCACCTAGTGGTACAGTCAACACACATGGACAATAGTTACATCCGGTCAAAGATGGCGTCGCACCCTATCACACATGGGTAATTGCTACAACCAAAATACGTCTCATTCACTAAAACTGGTCAAATATGGTGTCACATCCGGTCACAGGGGTAATGGGACATCTGAGACACGTGGTTAAGAGGGAAACTATAGAAAAAGGGTGTCCTATCGGTTGTCGAGTCAGGGAACCTAACGTATGATGATCACTGTGTATAGGAGTGAATACACTGCATCATCAACACTGCATCATCAACACTGCATCCGAAGGGTAAAATGGTCACCCCCTTCTCTCTCTTTTCTATAACTGTGTAGTCCTAGTGTTATCCGGTTACACCAAAGGACACCCGAGCATCAACACAACAAACTGCCCCGATTCAACCTTAGGCAATGCACGTAACATGACAGGTCACATGTCCGTCGTCATAACCAGCGACGTTATCACGTATCAAATTAGACATCCACACTTTCATTTCCTTTCTATGTGGCCATAGTGTCTTTACATCTTTCTCCGGAAAGCCATTTCCAAGACCAATATATGTTTTTTCAGTGTACCTGCTCAGTGCCACACTTCACAACCAGACAAAAGTACACCTTCTATGTACCAATTCAACCGTCAAATAAGAAAATATGTTAAACAAAATATTAAAATTATTGGTCAAATACAGAAATATCGCAACCAAACTTATAAAAAGAAGGAAAATATTGACCAAGTAACGAAATTTCTCGTCGAAACTTATAAAAAGTACGAACATTTGTTAACCTATTGGGAAAAATATCAATCAAGTAGGAAAATTTGTTAGTCAAATAGAAAAAATATTGACCACATAACGATATATCTTGTCCACACTTATGAAAAGTAGGGAAATTTGTTAGTCAAATGAGAAAAAAAAAAGATTAACCAAGTAACGAAATACCCCCACCAAACTTATGAAAAGTACGAAACTTTGTTAAGCAAGTATGAAAATGTATCGACCAAACAGAGAAATATATCACCCAAACTTATAAAAACTAGGAACATATGTTAACCAAATGGAAAATATCTTGGCCAAATAGGAATATTTGTTAGCCAGATGGGGAAAATATTGTCCAAGTAACGAAATACATCGTTCAAACCTACGAAAAGTAGGAAACTTTGTTAATTAAATGTGAAAATTTTGGCCAAATTTCAACCAAACTTATAAATATTTCAACTAAACTTATAAAAAAGTAGGAACATTTTTCAGCCAAATGGGAAAAAGGTCGGCCAAATACAGAAATATCGCAACCAAACTTATGAAAAGAAGGAAAATATTGACCAAGTAACGAAATATCTCGTCGAAACTTATAAAAATGTAGGAAACTTTGTTAACCAAATGTGAAAAAAAAAACAAAACAAATATTGATCAAGTAAAGAAATAACTCTTCCAAATTTATGAAAAGTACGAAACCTTGGTACCCAAATGCGACAAATGTAGGTCAAATACTGAAATATTTTGTCCAAACTTATGAAAGGTAGAAAATTGTCTTAACCAACTGGGGTAAATATTGCTCAAACTAAGAAACATGTCGACAGAAGTAGGAAATTACGTGAACCAAAGTAATAAAATTGTTGGCCAAATAGGAAAAAGTATCGGTCAAACTTATAGATGTCTCGTTTAAACTTATAACATGTATGAAAATTTGTTAGGTAAAGGTGAAAAATATTGGCCAAGTAATGAAATATCGCATCCGAACTTTTAAAATGTACGAGTTAACCAAAGGCGAAAAGGCCAAAATACAAAATGTCTCGACCAAGCTTATAAAAATCTAGGAAAAAATATTACAACTAAAATATTGATCAAAAATTATAACTTCAAACATTATAAAAATAACCAAATGTGAAAAACATCATCCAAAGACAGAAATATTTCAACTAAACTTATAAATAAGTCACCAAAAGGGAAAAGGTCAAGTACAGAAATAGCTATGGAAAAAGTAAGTCCACAAAACTAAGAAAAAAAATGTAACTTCTGTAGTCAAATGTGTCTTGAAGTTTTATCTGAAAAGACATTTCACAATACATAATCACCACCACTTTCCTTGTTTTACGTTACCGAAGGCCTTCACCGTATCTGGTACAGAAACCCTTATACATCACTCATCTCTCCACACTCTTGGTTTCTTTCTAATACAAAGTGGTCACATCACCAAGAACTTCAAACCTCCATTGTACACGTGCTCCATTGAAACACCCATAACAGTTAACAACATGTATGGCCATGTAATATGTGAGTCCATCGGGGATAGTTCATCCGAGTACTCGTCACCAAAGATCCATTTCCCATGGCTGACATCTTCAACTGGCTATACCACATCTTATTCTAACATATACTTTATATGAAATTTCCCAAATTTGGGGCTCTATTAAAGAATACGTAATGAGATACACAAAGACACCAAGAACATATCAGACAAAACAACTCACAAACCAGACTTAGAACTAAAACTTAAACCATATCAGATGAACCACCCAACAAGTACCACTAGAACTCAAAACATAACGATATTAAGGAAACGCATACTTACACATTGTCAGACATTAGATTTAAATCCCCTACTACTAACATATCACTGGTGTCGAATTCCCGTTTCACAAAAACACCCTCTTGTCAGTTGTTAGTGAAAACCATTACACCAGTCCAGATTTGTGACTCGTAGAATCTACACTCACACAGGATCTATTAAAGAATACGTATGAGATACACCAAGACAACAAGAACATATCATACAAAACAATTCACAAACTAGAACTTAAAACATATCAGATGAACCACCCAACAAGTACTACTAGAACTCAAAACATAACGATATTAAGGAAACGCATACTAGTTTATTTCTGTTTATAACTGTTTTAATATGGCAGAGAGAAACATGGTAATTAGACTATATCTGCCTTCTTCACTGCTGTCCTTTGTTCGATGACTTTTCTTCTGTGCTTGTCCTTCAGGACTGGATTCAAAATGTGTTTTATAAATTTAGTTGAAATATTTCTGTCTTTGGATGATGTTTTTCACATTTGGTTATTTTTATAATGTTTGAAGTTATAATTTTTGATCAATATTTTAGTTGTATTATTTTTCCTAGATTTTTATAAGCTTGGTCGAGACATTTTGTATTTTGGCCTTTTCGCCTTTGGTTAACTCGTACATTTTAAAAGTTCGGATGCGATATTTCATCACTTGGCCAATATTTTTCACCTTTACCTAACAAATTTTCATACTTGTTATAAGTTTAAACGAGACATCTATAAGTTTGACCGATACTTTTTCCTATTTGGCCAACAATTTTATTACTTTGGTTCACGTAATTTCCTACTTCTGTCGACATGTTTCTTAGTTTGAGCAATATTTACCCCAGTTGGTTAAGACAATTTTCTACCTTTCATAAGTTTGGACAAAATATTTCAGTATTTGACCTACATTTGTCGCATTTGGGTACCAAGGTTTCGTACTTTTCATAAATTTGGAGGAGTTATTTCTTTACTTGATCAATATTTTTTTTTTTTTTTTCACATTTGGTTAACAAAGTTTCCTACATTTTTATAAGTTTCGACGAGATATTTCGTTACTTGGTCAATATTTTCCTTCTTTTTATAAGTTTGGTTGCGATATTTCTGTATTTGGCCGACCTTTTTCCCATTTGGCTGACAAATGTTCCTACTTTTTATAAGTTTGGTTGAAATATTTATAAGTTTGGTTGAAATTTGGCCAAAATTTTCACATTTAATTAACAAAGTTTCCTACTTTTCGTAGGTTTGAACGATGTATTTCGTTACTTGGACAATATTTTCCCCATCTGGCTAACAAATATTCCTATTTGGCCAAGATATTTTCTATTTGGTTAACATATGTTCCTAGTTTTTATAAGTTTGGGTGATATATTTCTCTGTTTGGTCGATACATTTTCATACTTGCTTAACAAAGTTTCGTACTTTTCATAAGTTTGGTGGGGGTATTTCGTTACTTGGTTAATCTTTTTTTTTTCCTCATTTGACTAACAAATTTCCCTACTTTTCATAAGTGTGGACAAGATATATCGTTATGTGGTCAATATTTTTTTCTATTTGACTAACAAACTTTCCTACTTGATTGATATTTTTCCCAATAGGTTAACAAATGTTCGTACTTTTTATAAGTTTGGACGAGATATTTCTGTATTTGACCAATAATTTTAATATTTTGTTTAACATATTTTCTTATTTGACGGTTGAATTGGTACATAGAAGGTGTACTTTTGTCTGGTTGTGAAGTGTGGCACTGAGCAGGTACACTGAAAAAACATATATTGGTCTTGGAAATGGCTTTCTGGAGAAAGATGTAAAGACACTATGGCCACATAGAAAGGAAATGAAAGTGTGGATGTCTAATTTGATACGTGATAACGTCGCTGGTTATGACGACGGACATGTGACCTGTCATGTTACGTGCATTGCCTAAGGTTGAATCGGGGCAGTTTGTTGTGTTGATGCTCGGGTGTCCTTTGGTGTAACCGGATAACACTAGGACTACACGGTTATAGAAAAGAGAGAGAGAAGGGGGTGACCATTTTACCCTTCGGATGCAGTGTTGATGATGCAGTGTTGATGATGCAGTGTATTCACTCCTATACACAGTGATCATCATACGTTAGGTTCCCTGACTCGACAACCGATAGGACACCCTTTTTCTATAGTTTCCCTCTTAACCACGTGTCTCAGATGTCCCATTACCCCTGTGACCGGATGTGACACCATATTTGACCAGTTTTAGTGAATGAGACGTAGTTTGGTTGTAGCAATTACCCATGTGTGATAGGGTGCGACGCCATCTTTGACCGGATGTAACTATTGTCCATGTGTGTTGACTGTACCACTAGGTGCTATTGATCAATACAAAATCAGTGCTCGAGGCGCTCCTGTCAGGGAAATTGCCGATAGTAAGGACATTACTTTCTGAACTTAGCAGTCGGCATAACGTCTTGATCATTTCATCGATCACTTTAACCATCATCATGTCACTACACATACCATACCCTACAATTTAAGTGATCCTTCGACCACTTGATCACTACTTCACCAGTACTTGACCACTATTTGACTATGTCCTTACTTATTTTACCATCACCGTTTCACTACACGTACCATACCCTATAATTTAAGTGGTCATTCGACTACTTGACCACTACTTGACCACTATTTGAGCACCACTTGACCAACTCTTGATCATCACCATGTCACTATACCTACTTTCACCGACAATTTAAGTAGTCACTCGACCATTTACCACTACTTGGCCACTACTTGAGCACGTCATCGATCACTTTAACCAACACAGGTTCACTACACGTACTTTCCCTTACAATTTAAGTGGTCACTCGACCATTTGACCAGTACTTGCCCGCTACTTGATCACTACTTGACAACGTCACTACTTAATTTATCCATCTCTGTTTCACTACACGTACCATACCCTACAATTGTCTCACTTGAGCGGTTGACCACTGGTTGAGCACTACTTGACCACTGCTTGACCACGTTGTCGACCATTTTACCATCACCGTTTCAATATACGTACTTTTCTCTACCTTTTAAGTGTTCATTCGACCACTTGACCACTGGTTGACCGCTACTTGACCATGTCATCGATCACTTTAACCACTACCATAATCTTAGGGACATCGTCCTCTACAATTTAAGTGGTCACTCGACCACTTGACCACTACTTGACCATTGGTTGACCACTACTTGACCACTAATTTACCACCCTTTAATCATCACCATATCATTATAACCACTTTTCCCTAAAATTTCCTCACTTGACCACTACTTGACCATTGGTTGACCACTAATTTACTGCCCTTCAACCATCACCATATCATTACAACCACTTTTCCCTAAAATTTTCTCACTTGACCACCTCTTGACCACTACTTGACCACTACTTGACCACTAATTTACCACCCTTTAATCATCACCATATCATTACAACTATTTTTCCCTAAAATTTCCTCACTTGACCACCACTTGACCACTGCCTGACCACTGCTTGATCACTAATTTACCACCCTTTAATCATCACCATATCATTACAACCACTTTTCTCTAAAATTTCCTCACTTGACCACTACTTGACCACTAATTTACCATCCTTTAACCATCACCATGTCGCTACGACCAATTTTCCCTAAAATTTTCCTCACTTGACCACTACTTGGCCACTAATTTACCATCCTTTAACCATCACCACATCATTACAACTACCTTTCCCGAAAATCTCCTCACTTGACTACCACTTGACCACTACTTGACCACTGCTTGACCACTACTTGACCACTAATTTACCACCCTTTAAGCATCACCCTATCATTATAACCAATTTTCCCTAAAATTTTCCTTACGTGACCACCACTTGACCACTGCTTGACCATCTGTTGACCACTAATACCTGGTACCCACCCCTTACCACCTAATGATACTACACTATATCCATTACAATCAGCGATCTTTAGCTTTCAAGGGTTCATTTGTAACACATGTTATGTTAGTAAATAAGCTACTATGAACATCTACATAGCACTAATAACCACCCTTATCAACTAATTTCACTAACCCATACCCACTACTATCCCCACCGCACCTACTCCTTCTATTCGTACTAATGTACACCACCAATGCGCTAACAGTTTAAATTATTTTAACACACCACTCACCAACGTTTTTACAACCCTTTACTTAATGACTTTTCCGTATGCACCCCCTCCACGTCTGTTATGAACCGACCACCGTCACACCCGCCGGAGATTTTCCCACACTTGCCGACGTATAACTCCCCGGTACTACCTTCCAGAATTTTCCACTATGCCGCTACTTATTTAATATGCATTGTATTGTTTATACATGATTTAATAAAAAAAATTATTATATACCTGATAGTGTTTAAACCCGAACCGCCTAGCCTCACCCCACGCGCCCACCCCCTCGCCACCACCCCGCACCCCGTCGTTATTTATTTTTATTTTTTATTTATTTTATTTTATTTTATAATAATTAATTAAACTTTGTATACACCCACTCAATAGTTATCTGCCCTTAGAAACATAAAATCTTAGAATTATCGCCCTTAGATATGACCTAGATACCACCCCTACATACCCACCCAACTACATGACCGAGGAGGAGTGAAAATCACCCGAGGTCAAGGTCATTTGAGGAGGCTCCTCCAAATCATACCCGAATTGCGCCTTTCTAACTACTGGTAGGTAGGTAGGTAGGTAGATAGATAGATAAATAGATAGAAAGATAGATAGATAGATAGATAGATAGATAGATAGATAGATAGATAGATAGATAGATAGATAGATAGATAGATAGATAGATAGATAGATAGATAGATAGATAGTCCCCCACGAAACATCCAGTTCATCTCTGATGGAATCGGCAGTCTGGATGTTTCCTAGATGTTCACCACACAGTACCAAAAAAAAACATACAGTTCATCGTCGATGGCAGTAGCAGTCAACCTGCTTTCTGTCAGCGCCGAATGTTGGGCGGCGCTTACCAAACCCGACACCCCACATTGTGCCAACGGCGTCGGGCGAAAGAGCGCAATTGGGAGGGTACTAGCCTTATCCTGATGCGAGGAAATGCAACCCAAAGACAAAATAAGTCTTGGCAGGGCAGACCAGGCCCTAAGCCTTGGTTGGCAGCTGGTCTAGGATCGAAGTTCCCACAGGCGGACAGTTAGAGCATTGCTTTGCTGATCCGGCAGCTTCTGCAGCTTGTCGTGTTCCAGATGTATAGGTGTTAACCTTCCTCTGGAGTGAACTAGGTAGGCCGAGAGAGGGATCATGCTGCATGGGCAACACATGATTTCTTTATTTTAGCCCAGGCTTTGTGCTATGGAGAGGCAATAACTCCATCCCTGGTCTTAACCGGTCTCGGAATCAAAGCGAGAGGCAAATGTTACGGGTTATAAGTCCTTGTCAGTTGGCGTAGACATGGGGCGCCACGCGTTGCCTCTGACGGTGGGAGACACCTACAGGTGTCACTGATCAGCTTCCGCCCGACTCAAGCTGGGCAGCCCCCGGCCAATTGGGTGCTGATCCGCCACAGCCTGCCTGCTTCAATGGGTGCTTGGGGCTATTCTTTGCTTGCCTTATGGGCCCCGGCAACACACGGGAGAGATAGATAGATAGATAGATAGATAGATAGATAGATAGATAGATAGATAGATAGATAGATAGATAGATAGATAGATAGATAGATAGATAGATAGATAGATAGATAGATAGATCCCCGCCAGGAGCCGGGCCGAGTCAGCTAGTTTATTTATATAATCATGTTTCATGAAAGAACCCTAATTGGAGACACCTCTGAACAAACCCATTTAACTTCGCGCTGTTTGTGCCAAAACGAAAACCGCGAGTCAATTTCGAAAAGAGCGGGGGTGTGTCTTGCTGAAGCTGTAATACCTTTTAAATGATGGTATTAATGCCGGAACCGTAAATTATATACCGCATATAAACAAACATTGAAATCTGCTGTACAATCTCCAGAACAAAATTTTTTTTGTTGGGTGGACATAATGATAAGGTTATATGCTAAATCTCATCATTTTCCCTCAGTTGGTTACTGAGATATTGAATTTTATATTGAGACAACAACAACAACAAAAACACACACACACACACACTATAAATATATCTAATTGTTAGCAATTCATATCAAAGTATGAGGTGGGGTGGTTAGATGTCTCTAAATTTTGTGTGGCCCTAGGAGGCCAGTAAAAAAATGTTTCCCCAAAGAGGGGACTTTGGTCCAAGGAGGAATGTTCTTATCATTAAAAGTACAATCTTAAGAATTAAATATAAATGACAAAGGCCAAAATGTGATTATAAAATGTAATTGCCTAAAGATCACAAACATATTTTATAATAAATTTAATAGACTTATTGTAATGAATATTAAATCTGACTCCATTACTAACTGTTTTAATTACACAAGTAAAAAGGGAACATTTATAAGTTAGATTATGATAGCATACTAAATAAATTATTTACTTTTTCAAATTAAAGTAATCGCCCTTATCTCAATATTAGATGTTTATGTCCCATACTCATTGTGTATCTAGGGGCTTTTCTTTTAGATGACTAATTCCGCAGAATGCTTGAACATAAGTATTAATAAGCGTAGTGCTCAATCTAGGCATTACTATCATGTTATTATATTTTAAATATTCTCTATGTAAACGTAATTGCACCAGCATTTGGCATTGAGAGAGAGAGAGAGAGAGAGAGAGAGAGAGAGAGAGAGAGAGAGAGAGAGAGAGAGAGAGAGAGAGAGGGGGGGGGGGGGGGGGGAGAAGGAGGAGAGGGAGAGAACTATTTGATCAAAAGGAATGAAATTTACAAACATAAATGACACTTCCTTTAAACATAATATTTGTCTACATACACCCCATAAACTTGCACGGCCTTTCGCCAGTGCGAAAATAAGTGGATGCAGGCCTTGACTGTGCCAGACCAGGTTTTGTCCTGCTCACTTCGCCTATTAGTCGTCATCTCTCTCATCCCTTACACCTAGTTAGTTAGTTAGTCAGTCAGTCAGTCAGTCAGTCAGTCAGCTAGCCAGCCAGCTAGCCAGCCAGCCAGCCAGCCAGCCAGTCAGTCAGTCAGTCAGTTAGTTAGTTAGTTATTTAGATAGTTAGCTAGTTAGTTAGTTAGTTAGTTAGTTAGATAGTTAGTTAGTTAGTTAGTTAGTTAGTTAGTTAGTTAGTTAGTTAGTTAGTTAGTTAGTTAGTCGTGGTTCCAACTTCACAACAACAGGTCGTCCCCATTATGCTCCGTTCCTGTGCCAGTGAATATCACACAAAATGCTCCTCACTGTCCAATGTGAAAAGTGGATCGGCAAGCCAACAGCCCGCACAGGTACATTGTGCATAATGCCGCCATCAGAATTCCAACGCAAAAGTCCTCCATGAAAAAGACAGTTCATCGTCGCTTGTATCGGCAGTCACCAGAAAGACTTCACTGACCCGGGTTTCATCCCACATGGCTCAGTTTCTTTCCGCAGGGCGACCCGCCTTAAGCGGCGCTTAAAGCACGAATCCTATCACCTATAGTATGTCCCACAAAGAATGCCTTCATTCACGATCAATTATTTTGAAAACTGTCTGTTGCATCGTTATGAAATTTTTCCAGCCGTCTTATATTTACCCCCACCCAAGGAATATGTCTTTGATAGGTCCAAAAACAACTTAAATCATCGAAAGCGACGACATTCTTTTGATGTTTTGCTGAACAACTAGTGATTTCTCGCTAACAAATTTATGTTTACAGTAATGGGAGACCCGCCAATTCAGATGACACACATAGGCGTATCCGGATTCGTATGGGAGTGGGTGCAATGAAAGAAGTAGCTTAAAATCGACAGTTTCGGCTGCATTGCACCGGGTTTTTATCCCATATGGCTCAGTTTCTTTCCGCAGCGCGGAAAGCGACGCACAAAGCACGAACTCCGTAGCTCCAGCGACGATCGTCGGGAGTCTCCGAAAAAATGCACTCGTGAAATGATGGACGTGGCCCGGAATCGAACATACAACCTTCGGAGCCCTAGTCAGACGGCTTGACCACTTCACCACGGAGAATCCCGAGAGGTGTGCAATGTGTACTATTAGTAAAGACAGAGAATTTACAGAGGCACGGGGTAAATAATTTGTAAATTAACAGGAAAGTAGAAGGAATATATTTCTTACCTTATTTTTCATTTCCTTCTTGTTTCTTCAGCTGCTGGTTAATAAAGTGTACACAAGTATTCATGTTAGCTTTTTATATTGAGTTCGTGAAAGCTTCCAAATAGCTTTGCGTTAATGTGCGTATGGAGTGACCAGAAATGATACCGCAATTTAGTCATCATGTTTCCATTTTTAAGGATCTGTTCAGCTGTCTGTGTACTTTGTTTACACGTACACATGGGTGACAGACCCGCTTTGAGTCTTCGTGAAAGACTGTCTACTCTGCTGTTTACCGTTCAGAGACGGAACATGATTACTTGTTTTGCACTATGAAAATAGTTGTCAGTGTCTCTGTAGTGGGCTTTCTTCTTAACGATCAAGATGTTGGTCCTCTTGTCATTGAAGTTTATAGATTGATTCGTATGCACGTGTGTTGTCCCCTAATTTGACAACGTGTTTGCTCTCACGTTTCTTGTTATGCCACAATATGTCAGTTTCCTCCGCAATATTACTCTTCTGTTGGTATTCAATGCGTTTAGTGTGTGTGTGTGTGTGTGTGTGTGTGTGTGTGTGTGTGTGTGTGTGTGTGTGTGTGTGTGTGTGTGTGTGTGTGTTTCAATACAGTTGTTTGTCACCGCTGAGGGCTTGCGGAATTGAAAATTCATCACTGTGGAATACAAACTGTTGCCATTGACATTATGCTGATGCTGTAATGTTTAGGGCCTGCAATTCGTCTGAATAGTTGGAGCAAAATATCTCAGGCCTTAATCTGTGTCGGACGATTCCAGTAGGTTGATGATTGCTCTCGGTTGCATAAAATTCAATCCATCCTATCTCCAATAGTCCTCTTCCTCTTTCAACACATGGTCCTCACATTTTTCCAGTAACTTTTATCAATATTGAATAGCGCGGACTGGTTGACAGACAGACAGACAGACAGACAGACAGACAGACAGACAGACAGACAGACAGACAGACAGACAGACAGACAGACAGACAGACAGACAGACAGACAGACAGACAGACAGGTAGATTGGTAGGTAGGTAGGTAGGTAGGCAGAAAGGTCGATGGCTGGCTGACTGGCTCGGTGGGCGGGTGGGTGGGTGGGTGGGTATGTAGGTAGATAGATAGATAGATAGATAGATAGATAGATAGATAGATAGATAGATAGATAGATAGATAGATAGATAGATAGATAGATAGATAGATAGATAGATAGATAGATAGATAGATAGATAGATAGATAGATAGATAGATAGATAGATAGATAGATAGATAGATAGATAGATAGAACGAACGAACGAACGAACGAACAAACTTTATTTTCAAAGGGTTAATAATTGGGCACGCAGGCCCGTCTAACATTCTGCCCTTCTATCACTCTCTTTCATCTATTATTTCATTCACACATCATTCAAGGCTAACAAAGAACAGCAACAATATAAAAGATATGCATTATAAAGTCATGGGCAAAATGCAAACATCAAAAATACACGACACAGTAATACTAGATAATGGTCTGACACTTGTCATTAGCCATGTGGAATATACTGGCCTACAAAAAGGGGATTGGCTGTTATACTAGGGTTTTGTTATTATTATTATTATCTCAATTATTAAGGGGGAAGGTAATCCGTATTGAGATAGTGTTCGAATAATTTGCGATTATATGAATAGGGATTGGTGATGTCTTTGATTTCTTGTGGAAGATTGTTCCACAGCTGAGCTGCAGAGTACGTTAAGCTTGTTTTGTATAAGTCAATCCTAGGCTTCGGAATGTGTAGTATATTTAAACGTTTACTGTGTCTAGCATTATATTTAAACAATGGCCAAAGGTAATTTGGGGCATTCCGATGCAGGATGTTATGAATTAGTTTAGCTTTATTGAAAAGCAGGCGTTTGCGGAATGGTAGTAACTGAAGGCGCTTATACAGGCTAGGATTGTCAGATAAATGTTTGCTATAAATTAGACTCATGGCCCGTTTCTGGAGTGAGTAAAGTCGCTTGGTGTTTGAATTAGAACAACCGTCCCAGATCGTAGAGCAGTAGTCAAAGTGTGTCTGTATATGAGAAGTATAGAATAGCTTCCTTGTGTCCTCATCAAGGAAGTTTTTAATTTTGGCGAGTTGGTAGACTTTTTTCGCTGTTTGTTTAATAAGCGCTTGAACGTGGGAATTAAAGGTTAGGTTTCTATCAATGATTAGGCCTAATGTTTTGGGCTCAATTACACTTTCAACTGGCGTGTTATCGATGTGAAGTTGAAGTGGTGTGTGTGAGCTTAGAGTTTGAAGTCTTTGTCTAGTTGTTAATAACATTGCTTATGTTTTAGTGATGTTAATTTGCATACGGTTTGAATAGCTCCACTTAACTACATTATTTAATTCTTGTTGTAAAGACGACTCCAGTAAAATACAGTCTTCAGCGTTTGTGTACACCGTACAGTCATCTGCAAATAGATCGCAGGACGACGAAAGATGCAAAGGTAGATCTTTAATATATATGGCAAATAATAGAGGGCCAAGAATAGAGCCTTGCGGTACTCCAATATTGAAGGTAGTGGTTTGAGACAGAGATTTATTATGTGATACTACTTGCTTTCTGTTTGATAGAAAAGATGATATTAGAGTGACTACATTAAGGCCAATTTTCATTGTCTCGAGTTTTTTAATTAAAATAACATGGTCTATCATATCAAATGCTTTCTTGAAATCAATAAACACAGTTCCACATAGACTGTTGTTGTTTATATTCTGGTGCCAATTTTCTATCATGTTTGTTGATAGATAGATAGATAGATAGATAGATAGATAGATAGATAGATGGATGGGTGGGTGGGTGGGTGGGTGGGTGGATGAGTGGATGGGTGGGTGGGTGGGTGGGTGGGTGGATGAGTGGATGGATGGACAGACAGACAGACAGACAGACAGACAAACAGACAGACAGACAGACAGACATACAGACAGACAGACAGACAGACAGACAGATAAATAGATAGATAGATAGATAGATAGATAGATAGATAGATAGATAGATAGATAGATAGATAGATAGATAGATAGATAGATAGATAGATAGATAGATAGATAGATAGATAGATAGATAGATAGATAGATAGATAGGTAGATAGATAGATAGATAGATAGATCCCCGCCAGGAGCTGGGCGAATCCGGGCCGTGTCAGATAGTTTATTTATATAATCACGTTTCACGAAACAACCCCAATTGGAGACACCTCTGAACAAACCTATTTAACTTCGCGCTGTTTGTGCCAAAACGAAAACCACGCGTCAATTTCGAAAAGAGCGAGGGTGTGTCTTGCTAAAGCTGTAATACTTTTAAAATGATGGTATTAATGCTGGAACCGTAAATTATATACCGCATATAAACAAACATTGAAATCTGCTGTACAATCTCCAGAACAAAATTTTTTTTGTTGGGTGGACATAATGATAAGGTTATATGCTATATCTCATCATTTTCCCTCAGTTGGTTACTGAGATATTGAATTTTATATTGAGACAACAACAACAACAACAACAAAAACGCACACGCACTATAAATATATCTAATTGATAGCAATTCATATCAAAGTATGAGGTGGGGTGGTTAGTTGTCTCTAAATTTTGTGTGGCCCTAGGAGGCCAGTAAAAAAATGTTTCCCCAAAGAGGAGTGAGGAATGAGGAATAAGGAATGATCCTATCATTAAAATCTTAAGTATTAAATATAAATGAAAAAGCCCAAAATGTGATTATAAAATTTAATTGCTTAAAGATCACAAACATATTTTATAATAAAGTTAATAGACTTATTATAATGAATATTAAATCTGACTCATTTACTAACTGTTTTAATTATACAATTAAAAAGGGAACATTTATAAGTTAGATTATGATAGCATACTAAATAGATTATTTACTTTTTCAAATTAAAGTAATCGCCCTTGGCTCAATATTAGATGTTTATGTCCCATACTCATTGTGTATCTAGGGGCTTTTCTTTTAGATGACTAGTAATTCCGAAGAATGCTTGAACATAAGTATTATTAATAAGCGTAGTGCTCAATCTAGGCATTACTATCATGTTATTATATTTTAAATATTCTCTATGCAAACGTAATTGCACCAGTATTTGGCATTGAGAGAGAGAGAGAGAGAGAGAGAGAGAGAGAGAGAGAGAGAGAGAGAGAGAGAGAGAGAGAGAGAGAGAGAGAGAGAGAAGAGCGAAAGAGAGAGAGGGGGGGGGGGAGAAGGAGGAGAGGGAGAGAACTATTTGATCAAAAGGAATGAAATTTACAAACATAAATGACACTTCCTTTAAACATAATATTTGTCTACATAAACCCCATAAACTTGCACGGTCTTTCGCCAGTGCGAAAATAAGTGGATGCAGGCCTTGACTGTGCCAGACCAGGTTTTGTCCTGCTCACTTCGCCTATTAGTCGTCATCTCTCTCATCCCTTACACCTAGTTAGTTAGTTAGTTAGTCAGTCAGTCAGTCAGTCAGTCAGTCAGTCAGTCAGCCAGCCAGCCAGCCAGCC
>JACEFZ010007919.1:0-10000 GCA_014155875.1 Cepaea nemoralis | reverse complement strand
TGAAATCAATAAACACAGTTCCACATAGACTGTTGTTGTTTATATTCTGGTGCCAATTTTCTATCATGTTTGTTGATAGATAGATAGATAGATAGATAGATAGATAGATAGATAGATAGATAGATAGATAGATAGATAGATAGATAGATAGATGGATGGATGGATGGATGGGTGGATGAGTGGATGGATGGATGGGTGGGTGGATGGATGAATGGACGGACGAACGGACAGACAGAAAGACAGACAGACAGACAGACAGACAGACAGACAGACAGACAGACAGACAGACAGACAGACAGACAGACAGACAGACAGACAGACAGATAGATAGATAGATAGATAGATAGATAGATAGATAGATAGATAGATAGATAGATAGATAGATAGATAGATAGATAGATAGATAGATAGGTAGATAGATAGATGGATGGATGGATGGATGGATGGATAGATAGATAGATAGATAGATAGATAGATAGATAGATAGATAGATAGATAGATAGATAGATAGATAGATAGATAGATAGATAGATAGATAGATAGATAGATAGATAGATAGATAGATAGATAGATAGATAGATAGATCACCGCCAGGAGCTGGGCGAATCCGGGCCGTGTCAGATAGTTTATTTATATAATCACGTTTCACGAAACAACCCCAATTGGAGACACCTCTGAACAAACCTATTTAACTTCGCGCTGTTTGTGCCAAAACGAAAACCACGCGTCAATTTCGAAAAGAGCGGGGGTGTGTCTTGCTAAAGCTGTAATACTTTTAAAATGATGGTATTAATGCCGGAACCGTAAATTATATACCGCATATAAACAAACATTGAAATCTGCTGTACAATCTCCAGAACAAAATTTTTTTTGTTGGGTGGACATAATGATAAGGTTATATGCTATATCTCATCATTTTCCCTCAGTTGGTTACTGAGATATTGAATTTTATATTGAGACAACAACAACAACAACAACAACAAAACACACGCACTATAAATATATCTAATTGATAGCAATTCATATCAAAGTATGAGGTGGGGTGGTTAGTTGTCTCTAAATTTTGTGTGGCCCTAGGAGGCCAGTAAAAAAATGTTTCCCCAAAGAGGAGTGAGGAATGAGGAATGAGGAATGATCCTATCATTAAAATCTTAAGAATTAAATATAAATGACAAAGGCCAAAATGTGATTATAAAATTTAATTGCATAAAGATCACAAACATATTTTATAATAAACTTAATAGACTTATTGTAGTGAATATTAAATCTGACTTAATTGTTGACTCTTTTAATTACACAATTAAAAAGAGAACATTTATAAGTTAGATTATGATAGCATACTTAATAGATTATTTACTTTTTCAAATTAAAGTAATCGCCCTTGGCTCAATATTAGATGTTTATGTCCCATACTCATTGTGTATCTAGGGGCTTTTCTTTTAGATGACTAGTAATTCCCCAGAATGCTTGAACATAAGTATTAATAAGCGTAGTGCTCAATCTAGGCATTACTATCATGTTATTATATTTTAAATATTCTCTATGCAAACGTAATTGCACCAGTATTTGGCATTGAGAGAGAGAGAGAGAGAGAGAGAGAGAGAGAGAGAGAGAGAGAGAGAGAGAGAGAGAGAGAGAGAGAGAGAGAGAGCGAAAGAGAGAGAGGGGGGAGAAGGAGGAGAGGGAGAGAACTATTTGATCAAAAGGAATGAAATTTACAAACATAAATGACACTTCCTTTAAACATAATATTTGTCTACATAAACCCCATAAACTTGCACGGTCTTTCGCCAGTGCGAAAATAAGTGGATGCAGGCCTTGACTGTGCCAGACCAGGTTTTGTCCTGCTCACTTCGCCTATTAGTCGTCATCTCTCTCATCCCTTACACTTAGTTAGTTAGTTAGTCAGTCAGTCAGTCAGTCAGTCAGTCAGTCAGCCAGCCAGCCAGCCAGTCAGCAGTCAGTCAGTCAGTCAGTCAGTCAGTCAGTTAGTTAGTTAGTTAGATAGTTAGTTAGTTAGTTAGTTAGTTAGTTAGATAGTTAGTTAGTTAGTTAGTTAGTTAGTTAGTTAGTTAGTTAGTTAGTTAGTTAGTTAGTTAGTTAGTTAGTCGTGGTTCCAACTTCACAGCAACAGGTCGTCCCCATTATGCTCCGTTCCTGTGCCAGTGAATATCACACAAAATGCTCCTCACTGTCCAATGTGAAAAGTGGATCGGCAAGCCAACAGCCCGCACAGGTACATTGTGCATAATGCCGCCATCAGAATGCCAACGCAAAAGTCCTCCATGAAAAAGACAGTTCATCGTCGCTGGAATCGGCAGTCACCAGAAAGACTTCACTGACCCGGGTTTCATCCCACATGGCTCAGTTTCTTTCCGCAGGGCGACCCGCCGAAAGCGCCGCACAAAGCACGAATCCTATCACCTATAGTATGTCCCACAAAGAATGCCTTCATTCACGATCAATTATTTTGAAAACTGTCTGTTGCATCGTTATGAAATTTTTCCAGCCGTCTTATATTTACCCCCCCCCCCCCAAGGAATATGTCTTTGATAGGTCCAAAAACAACTTAAATCATCGAAAGCGACGACATTCCTTTGATGTTTTGCTGAACAACTAGTGATTTCTCGCTAACAAATTTATGTTTACAGTAATGGGAGACCCGCCAATTCAGATGACACACATAGGCGTATCCGGATTCGTATGGGAGTGGGTGCAATGAAAGAAGTAGCTTAAAATCGACAGTTTCGGCTGCATTGCACCGGGTTTTTATCCCATATGGCTCAGTTTCTTTCCGCAGCGCGGAAAGCGACGCACAAAGCACGAACTCCGTAGCTCCAGCGACGATCGTCGGGAGTCTCCGAAAAAATGCACTCGTGAAATGATGGACGCGGCCCGGAATCGAACATACAACCTTCGGAGCCCTAGTCAGACGGCTTGACCACTTCACCACGGAGAATCCCGAGAGGTGTGCAATGTGTACTATTAGTAAAGACAGAGAATTTACAGAGGCACGGGGTAAATAATTTGTAAATTAACAGGAAAGTAGAAGGAATATATTTCTTACCTTATTTTTCATTTCCTTCTTGTTTCTTCAGCTGCTGGTTAATAAATTGTACACAAGTATTCATGTTAGCTTTTTATATTGAGTTCGTGAAAGCTTCCAAATAGCTTTGCGTTAATGTGCGTATGGAGTGACCAGAAATGATACCGCAATTTAGTCATCATGTTTCCATTTTTAAGGATCTGTTCAGCTGTCTGTGTACTTTGTTTACACGTACACATGGGTGACAGACCCGCTTTGAGTCTTCGTGAAGGACTGTCTACTCTGCTGTTTACCGTTCAGAGACGGAACATGATTACTTGTTTTGCACTATGAAAATAGTTGTCAGTGTCTCTGTAGTGGGCTTTCTTCTTAACGACCAAGATGTTGGTCCTCTTTTCATTGAAGTTTATAGATTGATTCGTATGCACGTGTGTTGTCCCCTAATTTGACAACGTGTTTGCTCTCACGTTTCTTGTTATGCCACAATATGTCAGTTTCCACCGCAATATTACTCTTCTGTCGGTATTCACTGCGTTTAGTGTGTGTGTGTGTGTGTGTGTGTGTGTGTGTGTGTGTGTGTGTGTGTGTGTGTGTGTGTGTGTGTGTGTGTGTGTGTTTCGATACAGTTGTTTGTCACCGCTGAGGGCTTGCGGAATTGAAAATTCATCACTGTGGAATACAAACTGTTGCCATTGACATTATGCTGATGCTGTAATGTTTAGGGCCTGCAATTCGTCTGAATAGTTGGAGCAAAATATCTCAGGCCTTAATCTGTGTCGGACGATTCCAGTAGGTTGATGATTGCTCTCGGTTGCATAAAATTCAATCCATCCTATCTCCAATAGTCCTCTTCCTCTTTCAACACATGGTCCTCACATTTTTTCCAGTAACTTTTATCAATATTGAATAGCGCGGACTGGTTGACAGACAGACAGACAGACAGACAGACAGACAGACAGACAGACAGACAGACAGACAGACAGACAGACAGACAGACAGACAGACAGACAGACAGACAGACAGACAGACAGGTAGATTGGTAGGTAGGTAGGTAGGTAGGCAGAAAGGTCGGTGGCTGGCTGACTGGCTCGGTGGGGGGGTGGGTGGGTGGGTATGTAGGTAGGTAGATAGATAGATAGATAGATAGATAGATAGATAGATAGATAGATAGATAGATAGATGATGGATGGATGGATGGATGGATGGATGGATGGGTGAGTGGATGGATGAGTGGGTGGATGGATGGGTGGGTGGATGGATGGATGAATGGACGGACGGACGGACGGACAGACAGACAGACAGACATATAGACAGATAGATAGATAGCCAGATAGACAGATAGATAGATAGATAGATAGATAGATAGATAGATAGATAGATAGATAGATAGATAGATAGATAGATAGATAGATAGATAGATAGATAGATAGATAGATAGATAGATAGATAGATAGATAGAGAGATGGATGGATGGATGGATGGATGGGTGGGTGGGTGGGTTGATGGATTGGTGGATGGATGGATGGATGGACAGACAGAGAGACAGACAGACATACAGACAGACAGACAGGTAGATTGGTAGGTAGGTAGGTAGGTAGGTAGGTAGGTAGGTAGGTTAGCAGAAAGTCAGGTGGCTGGCTGGCTGGATGGCTCGGTGAGTGGGTTGGTGGGTGGGTAGGTAGGTAGATAGGTAGATAGGTAGGTAGATAGACAGATAGATAGATAGATAGATAGATAGATTGATAGATAGATAGATAGATAGATAGATAGATAGATAGATAGATAGATAGATAGATAGATAGATAGATAGATAGATAGATAGATAGATAGATAGATAGATAGATAGATGAATGGATGGGTGGATGGATGTGTGGGTGGATGGATGGGTGTGTGGATGGATGAATGGACGGACGGACGGACAGACAGACAGACAGACAGATAGATAGATAGATAGATAGATAGACAGATAGACAGACAGACAGATAGATAGATAGATAGATAGATAGATAGATAGATAGATAGATAGATAGATAGATAGATAGATAGATAGATAGATAGATAGATAGATAGATAGATAGATAGATAGATAGATAGATAGATAAATAGATAGATAGATAGAGAGAGAGAGAGAGAGAGAGAGAGAGAGCGAGATGGATGGATGGATGGATGGGTGGGTGAGTGGGTGGATGGGTGGATGGGTGGGTTTATGGATGGGTGGATGGATGGATGGATGGATGGATGGACGGTCAGACAGAGAGGCAGACAGACAGACAGACAGACAAACAGGTAGATTGGTAGGTAGGTAGGTAGGTAGGTTAGCAGAAAGGTAGGTGGCTGGCTGGCTTTCTGGATGGCTCGGTGAGTGGGTGGGTGGGTGGGTAGGTAGATAGGTATATAGGTAGATAGTTAGGTAGATAGACAGATAGATAGATAGATAGATAGATAGATAGATAGATAGATAGATAGATAGATAGATAGATAGATAGATAGATAGATAGATAGATAGATAGATAGATAGATAGATAGATAGATAGATAGATAGAACGAACGAACAAACTTTATTTTCAAAGGGTTAATAATTGGGCACGCAGGCCCGTCTAACATTCTGCCCTTCTATCACTCTCTTTCATATATTATTTCATTCACACATCATTCAAGGCTAACAAAGAACAGCAACAATATAAAAGATATGCATTATAAAGGCATGGGCAAAATGCAAACATCAAAAATACACGACACAGTAATACTAGATAATGGTCTGACACTTGTCATTAGCCATGTGGAATATACTGGCCTACAAAAAGGGGATTGGCTGTTATACTAGGGTTTTGTTATTATTATTATTATCTCAATTATTAAGGGGGAAGGTAATCCGTATTGAGATAGTGTTCGAATAATTTGCGATTATATGAATAGGGATTGGTGATGTCTTTGATTTCTTGTGGAAGATTGTTCCACAGCTGAGCTGCAGAGTACGTTAAGCTTGTTTTGTATAAGTCAATCCTAGGCTTCGGAATGTGTAGTATATTTAAACGTTTACTGTGTCTAGCATTATATTTAAACAATGGCCAAAGGTAATTTGGGGCATTACGATGCAGGATTTTATGAATTAGTTTAGCTTTATTGAAAAGCAGGCGTTTGCGGAATGGTAGTAACTGAAGGCGTTTATACAGGCTAGGATTGTCAGATAAATGTTTGCTATAAATTAGACTCATGGCCCGTTTCTGGAGTGAGTAAAGTCGCTTGGTGTTTGAATTAGAACAACCGTCCCAGATTGTAGAGCAGTAGTCAAAGTGTGTCTGTATATGAGAAGTATAGAATAGCTTCCTTGTGTCCTCATCAAGGATGTTTTTAATCTTGGCGAGTTGGTAGACTTTTTTAGCTGTTTGTTTAATAAGCGCTTGAACGTGGGAATGAAAGGTTAGGTTTCTATCAATGATTAGGCCTAATGTTTTGTGCTCAATTACACTTTCAACTGGCGTGTTATCGATGTGAAGTTGAAGTGGTGTGTGTGAGCTTAGAGTTTGAAGTCTTTGTCTAGTTGTTAATAACATTGCTTTTGTTTTAGTGATGTTAATTTGCATACGGTTTGAATAGCGCCACTTAACTACATTATTTAATTCTTGTTGTAAAGACGACTCCAGTAAAATACAGTCTTCAGCGTTTGTGTACACCGTACAGTCATCTGCAAATAGATCGCAGGACGACGAAAGATGCAAAGGTAGATCGTTAATATATATGGCAAATAATAGAGGGCCAAGAATAGAGCCTTGCGGTACTCCAATATTGAAGGTAGTGGTTTGAGACAGAGATTTATTATGTGATACTACTTGCTTTCTGTTTGATAGAAAAGATGATATTAGAGTGACTACATTAAGGCCAATTTTCATTGTCTCGAGTTTTTTAATTAAAATAACATGGTCTATCATATCAAATGCTTTCTTGAAATCAATAAACATAGTTCCACATAGACTGTTGTTGTTTATATTCTGGTGCCAATTTTCTATCATGTTTGTTGATAGATAGATAGATAGATAGATAGATAGATAGATAGATAGATAGATAGATAGATAGATAGATAGATAGATAGATAGATAGATAGATAGATAGATAGATAGATAGATAGATGGATGGGTGGGTGGGTGGGTGGATGAGTGGGTGGATGGATGGGTGGGTGGATGGATGAATGGACGGACGGACAGACAGACAGACAGACAGACAGACAGACAGACAGACAGATAGACAGACAGACAGACAGACAGACAGACAGATAGATAGATAGATAGATAGATAGATAGATAGATAGATATATAGATAGATAGATAGATAGATAGATAGATAGATAGATAGATAGATAGATAGATGGATGGATGGATGGATGGGTGGGTGGGTGGGTTGATGGATTGGTGGATGGATGGATGGATGGACAGACAGAGAGACAGACAGACAGACAGACAGACAGACAGGTAGATTGGTAGGTAGGTAGGTAGTTAGGTAGGTAGGTAGGTAGGTAGGTTAGCAGAAAGTTAGGTGGCTGGCTGGCTGGATGGCTCGGTGAGTGGGTGGGTGGGTGGGTAGGTAGGTAGGTAGATAGGTAGATAGGTAGGTTGATAGACAGACAGATAGATAGATAGATAGATAGATAGATAGATAGATAGATAGATAGATAGATAGATAGATAGATAGATAGATGGATGGATGGGTGGGTGGGTGGGTTGATGGATTGGTGGATGGATGGATGGATGGACAGACAGAGAGACAGACAGACAGACAGACAGACAGGTAGATTGGTAGGTAGGTAGGTAGTTAGGTAGGTAGGTAGGTAGGTAGGTTAGCAGAAAGTTAGGTGGCTGGCTGGCTGGATGGCTCGGTGAGTGGGTGGGTGGGTGGGTAGGTAGGTAGGTAGATAGGTAGATAGGTAGGTTGATAGACAGATAGATAGATAGATAGATAGATAGATAGATAGATAGATAGATAGATAGATAGATAGATAGATAGATAAATAGATAGATAGATGGATGGATGGATGGATGAATGGATGGGTGGATGGATGAGTGGGTGGATGGATGGGTGTGTGGATGGATGCATGGACGGACGGACGGACGGACAGACAGACAGACAGACAGATAGATAGGTAGACAGATAGACAGACAGACAGATAGATAGATAGATAGATAGATAAATAGATAGATAGATAGATAGATAGATAGATAGATAGATAGAATAGATAGATAGATAGATAGATAGATCACCGCCAGGAGCTGGGCGAATCCGGGCCGTGTCAGATAGTTTATTTATATAATCACGTTTCACGAAACAACCCCAATTGGAGACCCCTCTGAACAAACCTATTTAACTTCGCGCTGTTTGTGCCAAAACGAAAACCACGCGTCAATTTCGAAAAGAGCGGGGGTGTGTCTTGCTAAAGCTGTAATACTTTTAAAATGATGGTATTAATGCCGGAACCGTAAATTATATACCGCATATAAACAAACATTGAAATCTGCTGTACAATCTCCAGAACAAAATTTTTTTTGTTGGGTGGACATAATGATAAGGTTATATGCTAATATCTCATCATTTTCCCTCAGTTGGTTACTGAGACTATTGAATTTTATATTGAGACAACAACAACAACAACAACATACACACACACAGCACTATAAATATATCTAATTGATTAGCAATTCATATCAAAGTATGAGGTGGGTGGTTAGATGTCTCTAAATTTTGTGTGGCCCTAGGAGGCAGTAAAAATATGTTTCCCAAATAGGAGTGGACTTTCGTTCCATGAGTTAATGTTTCCTATCATTAAAGTACATCTTAAGAATTAAATATAAATGACAAAGGCCAAAATGTGATTATAAAATGTAATTGCATAAAGATCACAAACATATTTTATAATAAACTTAATAGACTTATTGTAGTGAATATTAAATCTGACTTCCATGTTGACTACTTTTTAATTACACAATTAAAAAGGAGAACATTTATAAGTTAGATTATGATAGCATACTAAATAGATTATTTACTTTTTCAAATTAAAGTAATCGCCCTTGTCTCAATATTAGATGTTTATGTCCCATACTCATTGTGCATCTAGGGGCTTTTCTTTTAGATGACTAGTATTCCCCAGAATGCTTGAACATAAGTATTAATAAGCGTAGTGCTCAATCTAGGCATTACTATCATGTTATTATATTTTAAATATTCTCTATGTAAAACGTAATTGCACCAGCATTTGGCATTGAGAGAGAGAGAGAGAGAGAGAGAGAGAGAGAGAGAGAGAGAGAGAGAGAGAGAGAGAGAGAGAGAGAGAGAGAGCGCGAAGAGAGAGAGAGGGGGGAGAAGGAGGAGAGGGAGAGAACTATTTGATCAAAAGGAATGAAATTTACAAACATAAATGGACACTTCCTTTAAACATAATATTTGTCTACATAAACCCCATAAACTTGCACGGTCCTTTCGCCAGTGCGAAAATAAGTGGATGCAGGCCTTGACTGTGCCAGACCAGGTTTTGTCCTTCTCACTTCGCCTATTAGTCGTCATCTCTCTCATCCCTTACACTCTAGTTAGTTAGTTAGTCAGTCAGTCAGTCAGTCAGTCAGTCCAGCCAGCCAGCCAGCCAGTCAGTCCGTCAGTCAGTCAGTCAGTCAAATTAGTTAGTTTATTTTGTTAGTTAGTTAGATTTGTAGTTAGTTAGTTAGTTAGTTAGTTAGTTTTGGGTTAAATTAGTTAGTTAGTTTTGTTTGTCGTGGTTTTCCCAAATTTAAAGCAACAGGTCGTCCCCATTATGCTCCGTTCCCGTTTCCCGTGAATTTTCACACCCAAAAAGCTCCTCAAATGTTTCCAAAGTGAAAAAATGGGTCGGCAAAGGGCCCAAAAGCCCCCCAGGTACATTTTGCATAATGCCGCCATCAGAATTTTTAACGCAAAAGTCCTCCATGAAAAAGA
>JACEFZ010007918.1:0-60324 GCA_014155875.1 Cepaea nemoralis | reverse complement strand
TAAAATTTCCAAAAGGGAAGCCCCTTCCCCCTTAAAAAGGGAAACCGGTCAGTGTGTCCACAGCCACGTGGACACTGATGGGGCCCGCGATTGCGGGGTCCACGAGAAACTCAGAGAGAGTTTACCACCCGTGTCGGATTGCGACACGTGTGGAAGGACAGACATGGACTGGACATCGAGGAAGCAACAGGGCTTACCTTAAGGGGACTTGATAGTAGACCCAATTGTATTTAGGGGTCTTATACATATGTTTAGATAGCTGCTAGAGTTATTGTGTTAATCATGTTCATTGTAAACTCCTGTGATACGCAACGTGCTGATTGCTGGCTTGTGAAAACTCGCTTCGCCAGCATACTGTAATATACATGTAAATAAAGGATGCTAGATTGTATCTGAACGGAGTTTGTTGCCTGTATGAGCCCGAGTTTCAATCCCCTAGAGATCTAGGACGGTGACAGGCTATTTGGGGGCAAGCGCCGGTTTTGGCAATCATAAGCAGTACTTTTCAGAACAGCTCTTGGTTTTGCCAAGTAAAAAAAAAAAAAAATACCAACTTTAACACATGACAAAGTTAGAAACTTTGCAGCTATCTGTGAATGAGCCATTGTAGTCCCTCTACAAAAATATTTCTAATAATGATAATGTTTATGAAATTTGACATGACTGTGACAATTACAATGACAGTTACTAATTTTTTTTGATTCCAACATCAGATTGTTCCGCGAATTATCGTGTATGTATCCTGTACTCCAGCAGTGGCGAGAAAACAAGACTACAGTCGAGAGCTCAGGGAAAATAAGATGAGTTTCATGTCATGCTCATTACATCCCTAAGCGATACTCCTCATCCTCATTCATTGATGTAACATTTTTCTATGTATTGATTTTTTTTATGTATATGCTAATCTTATAACCAAGTAAACCTGTTCAGATAAATTTGCTCATGTAAACATTAAGGGAGATAACCAATTTTTGTACACCCTGACTTATTTCAAAGGGATTTAATTTCAGTTAAGTGAACAATAACTAAAATACAAGATGTCAACACTAGAACAGTGCATTGAATTAGGTATTAGGTTAGGATATAAAGAGGAAAAACTTTCAGAATGGGCACAAAAGACACATTCAGAAAATATTGCACGCGAAGAAAGAGCAACAGAAAGAGAAGAGAAAAAGATACAGATGCAATTTGAGGCAGAAGAGAAAAAGATGCAAGCAGAAAGAGAAGAGAAAAAGATACAGATGCAATTTGAGGCAGAAGAGAAAAAGATGCAAGCAGAAAGAGAAGAGAAAAAGATGCAAGCAGAAAGAGAAGAGAAAAAGATGCAGATGCAAATGGAAGAGAAGAAAATGGAGCTTGAGGCCGCGACCAAGCAAGCCCAATTAAATGCAGAGACACAGATAAAACTAAAACAAATGGAAATTGACTCCAACTTAGAAATGTCAGTGAACAAAATTAGAAGTAAAGAAGATGAACAAAAATACAACAAATATAAAGGCCTTGTCAAAGCGTTTTGTTCAGGAGATTCTATAAGCGCATACTTAGAAAACTTCGAGTGTTTGATGACTTACCATAAGGTCGCAAAAGTCGACTGGTCATTTATTCTGATGAGAAATTTAGCATTACAGCCCTTAAAAGTGATAGAGACAGTTCCACAAGATATGAGGAAAGATTATGATTATTTAAAGCAAAGAATACTCCAACATTTCTCACTAGATACAGCAGGCTATCAACTTCAGTTCTCAAAATTAGCCCCTCTACCTAATCAAACTTTCATTGACTACGTGTCTACAGTGCAGGATATTTGTACAAAATGGATAACCTCAGCAAAAACAAATAACAATCATGATAAACTGAAAGAACTAATTGTAATTGATAAGATTATTACTACAATTCCAACACCTTTTCCTAAATTTTTGAGACAAATGGATTGTAAAACTATCCAAGAAATAGAAACCAAGGGGAACGCATATTTTACAGCGAACCGCGATATTTTCCAGTTACATATGAGCCAAAATGAAACAGCTGCGGTTACAAACACCAAATACTCGAAACCAAATGAATATAAATTCAAACAACGCTCGAAGTTCACAAAACCAGTCAAATGTCAGTATTGTCATCTGACACACGAAGAGTACACGATGTGCGACAAATCACCAAATTATCCACATCATCTCCAAATGGTAGTGGAAAAACAAAAGAACAAAAGGAACGCATATCAGAGAGCGGTTAAATGTTTTTTTTGCTCGAGATATGGCCATTATTCAAAACTTTGTGATGGGAGAAAGATGATGAAGCAGGCCAATGCCGCATTAATAGACACATCCTCAGATGAAGAAATTGAACAACAGAACGAATGTGACATTCAGAATGAAAGTGCGAGTGAGTCAGGTAATGCAGTAGACATCATTAATACCATCACTGATAACAAATGTAACACCTGTAGAAAATTTCAGCTTGATACAACTTTGTTATGTGGCCACACAATCCCAGTTTCTAACGAAATGGCCAACGCAGCCTTAACACCAACAGGCAAGTTAAATTATTCAATAGGTTTTGTTAATAACAAACAATGTACATTAATACGAGATTCCGGAGCGACTCTTTGTGGAATTAAGAGAACATTAGTTAACGACAAAGACTACACACACAAATACGTAACGTGTCGCACATTCGCAGGCACGATCGAAAGATACCCCCTAGCACTGGCCGAAATTCGGACACCTTTTATATCAGGACAAGTGCTATGTGCAGTACTAGAAAATCCTGCCACTGAAATCATCCTTGGGAATCTTCCCAACATAAGATCTTGCTCTGAAAAGGAAATCAGAGAATGGGAACAGAAACACTGTATCCAAAAACCAAACAGCGAGTCCAAAGTGAAAAACCACGTGTGCTTGTCTCAAACTGCCAAAAGCACAAGGGAGACAACCGATGACGTAATTCAAATTGAATTCACAGAGGTGCAGAATACAGGGGCGGTTGAATCTTTCAATGATACCATCAAATTAACACCTCGAACTGAGGACGCCATCGATTCACAAAGTACTGAGCCTGTAAATGTGCAACAACACACACAACACACTAACATAGTAACAAGACAAACGACACACAAAACCCACACTGACCAACTTCAGGAAGCACTACAAATCATTTCACCTAATATTACCACCACCGAGTTGATAGAAGAACAAAAAGCAGATCCAACTCTTTCACAATATTTTCGGCTAGTAGGATTAAAGCCAAAATTAACTAAAAACGCTTCTTGGACATTTAGAAGGAATAACAATGTTCTAACAAGATTATATACCAGAGATCAAACCACGATACAGCAAGTGGTTCTACCTCAGTCACATCGTGAAAAAGTACTACATATAGCCCATGACTCACCTTTCGGAGGTCATATGGGTTACGAAAAAACCAGGGCCAGAGTCCTGAGCCAATTTTATTGGCCTAAATTTTGCCAAGACATAAAAACCCATTGTAAATCATGTGATACCTGTCAGAAACTAATCAAAAAGGGAAAAAACCCTACGGCAGAAATTCAATCAACCACAACTGCCTCGAGGCCATTTCAAATCGTGGCGGTTGATTTATTAGGTCCTTTGAATCACATCTCAAACAAAGGAAATAGATATATTTTTACATTTGTTGATTTATGTTCAAGGTGGGCAGAAATGATTCCATTAAAATCTATCTCCTCTAAGGATGTGACGGACGTATTATTACAGATATTCTCCCGTTTTGGCTTTCCGGAGAAGATAATATCAGACAGAGGAACGCAATTTATATCTAATGCCACCCAATCGGTAACTAAGTTACTAGGCATAAAACAATGTTTTACAAGTCCCTATCGACCGTCTGCGAACGGAATTTGCGAAAAATTAAATGGGTACCTAAAACATATGTTATCCAAAGTGACAGCTGAAAATCCAGCCGATTGGGATATACTTCTCCCAACGGTGCTGTTCGCATACAGAGAAGTCCCACAATCAAGTACAGGGTTCTCTCCGTTTGAATTGATATATGGAGCTAACCCAAGAGGACCTCTCACTATTTACAAAGATATAATATCACAACAAAGGGGCAAGAACGATTGTATTACAACCAAATCAAGATATTTTACTATTACTACCTGACAAGAGAGATTTACTATCAACCTCTTGGCAGGGACCATTTAAAGTTGTGAGAAGGATTTTGGAAGTTGACTACGAAATTTCTTTGAATGGAAAGTTGAAAATATTCCATGTAAATATGTTAAAACCATACTATTCTAAAAATGACAGTGACACGAACAAGCAGATGCAGATAACAGATGACAATAACCAGACGGACAAGAATGACAACAGAAACGAAACGACAATTACCCAACTGAATGACACCCCGACAAACGAAGCATCGTTAACGACTCATTCTTGTGACAATGAAGACGACGAAAACATATTCACAGGACTGACAATATGGGATAACGACAAGTACGACCAAGTTAACGACACATTGACAACTATTAGTCTCGACGACGACGACAATGACATTGAAGACAATTTACAAACAGTAGCATCAGTAATAAATCAGACGGACGTAGACAATACAGAAATTCCAGTACCAATTATGAACGACGACAGCACTATGAAGGACATACAAATCTCTGACACTTTGACACAACAGCAGCGACAAGACATTTTGTCTCTTCTGAACGACTATAGAACTATCTTCTCAAACAAACCTGGACGGACTGACAAAATAACATTCAATTGTGTTGACGGATCTGACACCAATCAAATATAGACCATATTCGATTCCTTTGCATTATAGAGCAAATTTAGATAAAGAAATTTTGGACTTAGAGAAAAATAGAATAATACAGAAATCGGTGTCCCAGTATTCTTCGCCAATTGTCCTGGTTAAAAAGAAGGACCAAACCATTCGTTTGTGCATAGACTATAGAAAATTAAATACCATAACCACGACAGATGCTGAGCCAATGAACAGCTGTGAAGACCTCATCTTGAATATGTCTCAATCAGCCTTATTTTCTAAGCTTGATTTAGCGAAAGGTTACTGGCAAGTGCCACTAGAACCCTCTTCAAGGCATATAATAGCATTTGCTACACCCCTTGGGCTGTACGAATGGAGATATCTTCCGTTTGGTCTCAAGAATGCTCCCGCCACATTTGTCAGGTTAACCAGACTTCTATTGCACGGCATCAAGGATGTGCAATCTTATATTGATGATATATGTATCCATTCTTCAAACATGACTTCTCACTTACTTACACTCCAACAAGTCTTTAACCAAATCTTTCTTTTTGGACTTACTATCAAACCTTCCAAGGTTGAAATAGGCTATAAACAAATAGACTTCCTAGGTCATAGGATTTCCGAAGGCAAACTATTGACTGATGATAAAATAGTATCAAAAATTCTCAACCTAGAAGTTCCAACTACAAAGAAACAGGTTAGAAGCCTATTAGGTCTCATAAACTATTATGCCAAGTTTATACCAAACTGGGCAGAACTCGCATCAGTTTTTTCTAATCTGTTGACAAAAAAAGATCATCCAGACAAATTTTGTAAGAGTATCCGCTTAGAGGATGCAATGTGCAAATTGAAATCCATTTTCTCTAACCCACCAGTATTAAGATTACCAAACATAGATATACCTTTTATTCTGACCACAGATTCGAGTGCTATCGCGATTGGAGGATGCCTGATGCAAGAATATCAGGGCTTGAGACATCCGATACTCTACGTCAGCCGCAAGCTGAAAAAGGCAGAGATCCATTACTCCACAGTTGAGCTGGAGGCATTAAGTCTACTTTTTTGTATGCGTCGATTATCTAAGTTCCTCTTAGGTTTGCATTTTGTTGTTTTAACCGATAATTCGCCGCTGCTGGTACTTAAGCAAGGTGTTCCAAAGAACCATCGTTTGGAAAGATGGTGTCTTCTTCTTCAAGATTTCGACTTTGAAATCCGCCATATTAAGGGCACTGATAACATTATTGCTGACTTTTTATCACGACAAACTAATGCACCAACAGACGAATACTAGGCACATTAATGATTCGCCATATAAGAAGCTGTGATATTTTAGTCTGTTGCATAGAACAGTGTATCTCTACACCTACTAGAGAATTTTCATTCAGAAGTAACAACGCCCAAGTGAATAAGTTACGTATAACACCCACGAACATGACACTTTGAGAACCCTATTTTACCAATTGCCAAGGTGTTAAAAACAATCCGAGCGATATATATAACATCTGTGAAATGATTTCAACCAGTGAACTGACAGTCATCTGTAAAGATTAAGAACACTGCATACTCGCTATTGCTAAGAAACTTCGCAAACAGCCGGAATAGAACTACTTGGAATACAACATGCAAGTGACAGCTATATTAACTGTTAACATTGATGGCACGACATACAGACAACAGGAGCACAACACACACATCGTCATTGGATTTAGTTAGTTAGTTAATTAGTTATTGATTAGTTAATATATATTACACGTGTATTTAATTATGTATATAAAATATGTCAGCCTATAACTTGTATATTTTCTACCATAATAGTACAAGTATTTCCACTCATAGGTGAAATATTTTTCCTATACAATTTGTTTTTCTATATAAGTTATAAACCATTTTTTGATTACACGTACAAAAAGTGCCTGTTACCTAAAAGGGAACATATCGCCTAATCCATTTTTCTAAGGGCAATAAGACTTACCTCAACTTGATCTATATATTTTAACAAAATACTATTTTGTATGAAAGATGTATGGATGACAGAGTGAATGAATTAAATGAGAGAGCGATATACTGAGCGGACAAATTGTACGCAAAACGTATTTATTTTAATTTGTCTGCGTCTTTCATGTAAAATGTATTACCTGTCTATTTGTTGATACATGTTTAGTATTTAATACACTACATCTAAGCGCCACTGCTTGGAATGCCCGATTATGCATTACACACATTGGGGTAATTCATGACAAAGGATATCCCAACTCGTGACGCTTGGAGATAAACCACATAGTGAGCACACACTTTATACAAACTCAAAACTGAACACTAACAATTAAAATACAGTCACTTTATTAGAAACAGCAACATATCAGTCAATACACGAACAAGCCAACAGGAACACGTAGTCAGATGTGATAAAACAACAGCATAACTACATATTCAGCATTATACAACATACGGAAGTAAAAATGTATTGAAATACACACACAAGACGAGATTTGCAGGTGTACTTAAATAGCCAAGACATTTGTCTTGTTAGAACTCTCTTACACAGAGTTTTAATATCTTGGTATCATATGGATACTTGAGAAGGGCGCGGTTGTAAAAACAACTGGGAAACGTCACGGAACTTTGGTCAGATAAGCATGTTTAAGAACATAGAAGAGAGAAACCTCTTCAGCAATCATCTTAAAGTGGTGTATGGGAGAATACATGAGTTGGTGATGCAGATATGTAAGTTGCCAAGTTACTATCCACCAAACTACAAACACCGACTTTATGTGATCCTGTGACAGAATTAGTACAGAACTAATTACCATATAAGAACCCATCAAAGCGGGGGGGGGGGGGGACTCCTGTCACAGCCTCACATTAAGGGCGGTACCAACATAAAGTAAGAGATACTGGCGAAGGGATAGAACCCCAACTACAGGGAAAGAACCGAGTCACTCGAAGGCTCGAATAATCCAGAGCCTTCTCGAAGGACCAGTCAGTGTGTCCACAGCCACGTGGACACTGATGGGGCCCGCCGATTGCGGGGTCCACGAGAAACTCAGAGAGAGTTACCACCCGTGTCGGATTGCGACACGTGTGGAAGGACAGACACGGACTGGACATCGAGGAAGCAACAGGGCTTACCTTAAGGGGACTTGATAGTAGACCCAATTGTATTTAGGGGTCTTATACATATGTTTAGATAGCTGCTAGAGTTATTGTGTTAATCATGTTCATTGTAAACTCCTGTGATACGCAACGTGCTGATTGCTGGCTTGTGAAAACTCGCTTCGCCAGCGTACTGTAATATACATGTAAATAAAGGATGCTAGATTGTATCTGAACGGAGTTTGTTGCCTGTATGAGCCCGAGTTTCAATCCCCTAGAGATCTAGGACGGTGACAAGAGGAGTAAGAATTTTAGTAGAAAGAAATTTAGAGAAAAATAGTGAATTCTGGGCTCATAAAGATAGTTGTAACTTACTACTAAAAATTAAGGCAAGACCTTTCAACATAATAATTCTACAGATGTTTGCTCCAACAACTGATTACAGTGATGAATAGCTAGAAGAATATTATAAAGACCTACAGCAAACACTGAAAGTTGTAAAATCATCAGAGGTCCTAATTGTCATGGGAGACATGAGCGCAAGGGTTGAAAAAACTAAATGTAAGCAGATAGTAGGGCAAAAAGAAAACCCTAACTTGCACAGTTCACTGCGACTGCACTAGCCAGGCGGCCTTAATTCCTCAGGCTCAAGACCTCCCTGCCATACACCGCAAGGTACTATATAGGCAGTAAATGACAGTGACAGACAGTAGGGCAACACAGTATGGGAACCAGAAACGACAGAGGAGATCAGTTGATACAGTTTTGTGAAAAAACCATCTTATTATTTATAACATATATAAAGTGTAACTGAGCACAAGGCACTGAGTCTCATCGTTGATCAAAATCTAACCTTTAGCTCCCATGTTCATACTCTCGTTAAACAAATAGCCAAAAAAGTTTATCAACTTGCCAAAATTAACAATTTCCTTGACGAAAATGCAAGAAAGATATTCTATACTTGCCATATACAAACACATATTGATTATTGCTCCACAATCTGGGATGGATGCTCCAAATCAATAACAAAATGCCTTTATTCACTCCAGGAAAGAGCAGTGCATTTAATTAATGGTGAAAAGCTTACTGACAATTCTAATCTATATAAACGTCTTCAGTTACTGCCACTCCACAAACACCTACTATTTAATAAGGCTAAACTAATTCACAAAATCCTATTTCAAAATGCTCCAATCTACTTTTGGCCGTTGTTTAAATATAACGCAAGACATAGCGAACGACTAAATATACTTCCATGTCCCTAAACCTAGGATAGACTTATATAAAACAAGCTTAGCATACTCTGCCGCTCAGTTGTGGAACATATCTTCCACAAGAAATCAAAGACACCACCAATCATTATACATGCATTCGCAACCTGTTTGAACACTACCTCAGTACAGACTTTTTACAGCAAACACTGAATTATTATTACAGAATTATTATGTTGAAAGGTCTTGCCTTAAACTTCCGGTTTCAAGATGGCGACGGACGGTCGTGTTGTTTTGTGTTCGTTAACTTTTTCGCGTAAGGGATGGATTTATTCATCTCTTGCGTGTAATTGGTGTGCCAGGATGTAAAACCAGGAGTTTCTACTCAAGATCTGCGCAGGTGCTACGGAGTTCGTGCATCGAGCGAAGCCATCCTTGAGTGAATTTTCAGCAGCGTGTGTGGTTATCAGCAGTCTGTGTTTACATTTTTTCAACATGGCGGAAGAACGTCTTCTTTCCGAGCGATCAGCAGTCAACATAACGAAGCGGCGTGGTACCGCGCAGGGACAAAGAAGCAAGGTAAGCGCGGGGGTTTGAGACGTTTTAGACTCAAGTGTCACCGTCTAGGACTCAGGAACATCCGTATTCTATATTGGAACTGTGCCAGTGTAAAACAACGGGGCTCTATTTTAGAAACCCTAGTTTACAGGAACGACATTGTAGCACTCCAGGAGACGAGACTGGGCGATCAGCTACTCCGAATTGCCGGCTTCAAATGTTTCTACAACAGACGACATCTGGGAACGGCGATTCTCGTTCGCGACAGCATGGTGGCGTCAGAGCTAGACATGTCCAGTTGGGACAGTGACGATATACAAATACAGGCGTTGAGAGTTCATTCCAGTATACCATTCGTGTTGGTTAATGTTTATGCCCGCAATGCGAGTGTGGACGCCCAGAAGTGGCAGTGCTTAAGTGGCATATTAGGCCACGAGAGAAATGTTATTTTCTGTGGTGACTTCAACGCTAAAGGCAGATCATGGGGAAACACTTCCTCCAATACACAAGGGGAGGAGCTCGAGACTGCACTGGAAACCATCGACCTGGTTTGTATCAACAGTGGCTGTGTCACCAGGACAGCAAGCCGTCCAGGCGATGAGGACAGTGCTATTGATCTGGCGCTAGTTTCACCTTCACTCACTACAGTGTGTAGATGGGGTGTCCTAGGACACCATGGCAGCGACCACCACCCTTGCAGCATATTGGTGGAGAAAGGCAGAACCAGGCAGCACAAGCTAAAGGTAAAGAAGTTCCAGTATGACAGTACAGGGCAAGATGTGGTGAGCAAAATAAGACGTGACAAGCGCAGAACGTTTCAGGGCAGGAGAAAAAGCTGGGAGCAGCCACCGTGGTGGAGTTTCGAGGTGGAGAAGGCTTGGGTGGATAAGCGTAGTGCTGTAAGGAGATGGCAAAATGCCAAGAAGAACAGAGCTGGTCATCCTAGTCTCTGCTTGCACTTAGAAAGAGAGATGCACACAAAAGTAAGCTATTTAAAAAAACTGGTCAAGGTGGTTAAAAGCGAAAAATGGGCAGAGGTGTGTCAAAGAGTAAGCACAGACAAGTCACTGAAATTGTTCTGGCGACTACATAAAAGCATGAGTGGGGTAGTCAAGAATAAGAGCATTTCTGACTTCCAAGGTGCTGACCTCATCTGGCAGAGGACTGATGAGGACAAGGGCAAAGCCCTCTTTGAACGCTACCTTGAGCAGAGCAACCAGACAGACATGGGAGGCCGGAATCTGGCCAAGGAGGTCACCTCAGACAGATGCAAGGCCCAGAACACTTCGGATGAAGACACAGTGACAGTGAAAGAAATCAAGGCTGTGCTTCGACGATCAAAAAACAGTGCTCCAGGTCCTGATGGCATAAGATACGACGACATAAATAGGTGTACCGACAATTAGCTAGAGAAACTAGCAGACATGTACAACAACAGTATAGGGAGTGCTAGCATCAAGGAGGAATGGTTACATAGCTATCTGATTCCCTTGCCGAAGCCTGACAAAGACCACAAAAAAATTCAGGGATATCGAATTATAACCATGCAGAATACAGTAGGCAAGCTGCTGGAGAAGGTAATTGCCAGGAAAATATCAAGCCAACTAGAGAGGCAAGGTGTTTTCCCACCTACCCTGGGTGGGTACCGTCTAAAAAGAGAAACCTGGACCAATGCAGCAGTCTTTGCCCATGATGTCTATGAAGGTTTCCACTCAGGCACTGAAACTGTTGCTGCAGCGATTGATCTTGAGGACGCATACAACAGAGTACCACTGGATTTTTTAATGTTTCAGCTTCTTGAACTAAACGTAAGTCCATTCCTCCTTAGTTGGATCGCTGCAGCCCTCTTCCAACGGAAAGTAGTTTTTAGATGTGGCAGTTGGACTTCGGAACCAACAACAATATATCCTGGCCTACCACAGGGATCACCATTATCTCCGGTACTGTTCAACGCCTACACAGTGAGAATCACACAGTGAGAATCACCAGTGAGCAGATCACTGGACCTGGCAGGACATTGTCATATGCCGATGATGTTTTAGTGTATCGTCAGGGTAAGGATAGAGAGGAGGTTGCTGTGGAACTACAAACCAAACTCAATCGCATAAGTACTTGGTGTGATGAAGCTGGGGCAATGGTCAACCCAACAAAGGCAACAGTGACTTGGTTCTCGTTGAATAATCATATTGTCAACAATCCAACACCAACTGTAATGCTGTGTTCAGAGACGGTGGAAAGAACGCAGGCAATGAATTACCTGGGGATATGGTTTCTTCTTCTTCTTCTTCGTTCATCCGGAGTTTTTTTCCGGATGTGATTGCGTTGTGCCTGTTTACAGCAGAGCTGCGTTCTTGCGCCGTTAGGCCGACACATCCGACTTCTGCGGGCATTTGTTGACCGGGTTAACCTTCCCGGGGGGGATATGGTTTGATCGAAGCCTTGCTTATAATGTGCACATAGACCAGGTGATAACAAAGGCCAAGCGGGGCTTGGCAGCGATGCGGGTGATGGCGGCAGCAAACTGTGAGCAGCGCCATCTATGTCTTCTGTACGAGGGGCTGGTCATGTCTGTTTTGGAGTATGCAATGGCGATCCTGACTCTCAGCCATAAGCAGATAGAAAGGATGGAAAGGATACAGAATGAAGCTATGCGCATTATTCTTGGATGTACAAGAGATACAGCATGCAGGGCGATGCGCTACCTTCTTGATTTTCCAACCATTGAAGAGAGAATGCAAGTTTGCAGGGCACGCGCCTACCTCAGAATTAACGCAAACACACAGCATCCACTGCATAATGAAATTAGGAAGGTGAAGGGCAGCAGGTTAAAAAGAGGACGGTCGTGGATGGGTCAAGCCGAAGACAATCTTCAACAGGTGTGTTCACTTGAGGACTTAGAACCTGGCGAGGAGTGGGTGCAAGTGCCAACAGACTTCTGCACATCCTTTTCAGTTTGCATCCAACTAGATAGAAAATGCAGACAAGAAAATCCGGCTACTGTGGAGGCTGAAGTACAAGCGTTGATTTTCGAGAATTCGCTAGACAGTGACGCGGTCATCTACACAGATGGGTCGGTCGTCCGACATGTGAGAAGCTCATGGGCCTTTACAGCTCGGGCCGGAGGGAGAATTGTGAAGGAGGACTCTGGTGCTTTCACTGAAACCACAAGTAGCCTGACCATGGAAGTCATGGCAGTAAGTAAAGCAATAACATGGCTCGAGACACAGACATTCACTAGGGCTTGTTTCCTTAGCGACTCAATGAACATGATCAAGAGGATAGAGGAGGGGTCGATCCGAAGAGAATGGTTGCTGCCTCTGGAGCGGTCTCGGCTGGCAAAGATTAGTTTCATCTTCGTGCCAGGTCATGCGGGAGTACAAGGAAATGAGCGGGCTGACAAGCTCGCAGGTGAGGCTACTGTGGAGGGCGGACGCGCCATGGACCAGGCTGACATTCTGAATGCTCTACGAGAAGGGAGACTTTTGCAAGAACCAAGTGATGACTGTGAATCTACAACAATGGCCAGACTGCGAGAGCAGCAAATTAAAAGAGGGGTGGCCAAACAAGAACACTACGCAGGAAGCCAAAGAAGATTGATAAACCAACACAGAACTGGCGTCGTTAGCCGCTACACGCTGCGGGATTTGCTGAGGAGGGGATCCGAGCACTTATGGACTGAATGGTCCGATGTGCAACGAGGATGATCTGTCGACTAACTAACTAACTAACTAACAGACTACATCCCCCCATAAACAAACAAAAAATATCAAAACAGACAATAATAAGGGTAAATTATCTCAAACGACAACTAGCCAAAAAAACATTCCAATATGTATGGCATGTTACATCTTTCTTAGGTATTTATAATGCCCATGTTAAACATTGCCTCAGTGAGTCATGTATTATTGATTTATTTTCATGCGTTTTAATGCTTATTGTTCTTTGTTGTCAAAGATTTGCTTCATAAGTGATGTTGAATGAAAGAATGTATGAGAGGAAAGAAAGAAGAAGGGCAGAATGTCAGACGGGCCTGCGTGCCCAATTCTTAACCCTTTGAAAATAAAGAGACAAAAGGCAGAAAAATAAAAAAGATTTAAGTTATTTTTCATAGTATGCGTTAAAATATAAACCTGTGTCTTATAATCAGGTGTCGGCACAACAAACTGAGATGGATGATAAGTTTTCAGAAATGCACAGAACAGTTCTTCTCTTGAGGAAGTATGGCCAGGCTCTGCCAGAGAAATCACAGTGCCTTTTTAGCACAGCTCCAGGAAGATGGAACAATCTGAAGACAAAAGTCTCCCTAGCTAAACAGAGACTTGGTCCAAGGATTCAAGAAGAATCAGTCAGGATAACAAAAGTAGGTATTGATTTAGCTTAGTTAACCATATTGTTTTATTTATATTCGTATAAACAGGGTCTAAAGGCATAGCATTGACTTCATTGCACTGGGTCTTATCCCACATAGCTGTCTCTTTCTGCAAGGTGCCTGCCGACAGCATTGCACAGAGCATGAACTCTGTAGCTCCAGCGACGACCCCTAGAAGTCTCTGAGAAACTTGCACTCATGAACCCATTTTTTTTTTTTTGCATATCCTTTACAGGACATCGCTGTCAACATCAGCATCTTTCAGCTGATTGTTGATTTCTTGACAAGATTACGCTCAGTAGTTTGCTATTGCTTTCTGAGCGGCCGGCTCAGTATCCCGCAAGTCACCAGCGGGGGTCGAACTGCTCCCAGTTCTCGCCCGCTACGAGACTCTGCGTGATAAATGGGATTACGTGGAAAGTGTTGTAACCCCTAGGCCAGAGAGACCGGCATGAACCAAATTACAGAGTCTAAAATCGAACCCACTCCCTTTGGAGCAAGAGGTGGGTGGATTTACTACTTCACTGTGGAGATCCTGACATATCGTTTATATTTTTGCTTAGATATGTAAAAAAAATTGTGTTAAAACAGACCTTAATAAATGACCACAAGCTAATCAACAACAAATTACAGAAATGTATTTCAGACCATTGTTGTGTTATATTAATACACTTTGTATAGTATTAAATCAACTCCTTCTGTCCTGGACCATTGCCACTGAGCTTCATTCTGCCCCAGACAGTTAAGTTAATTCATACAGGCACCCAACCACCAACACTCCCTCTCTCCTTCCCTGTCTGTCTGTTTGTCTGTCTGCCTGTCTGTCTGCCTGTATGCCTGCCTGCCTGCCTGCCTGCCTGCCTGCCTGCCTGCCTGCCTGTCTGTCTGTCTGTCTGTCTGGCTGGCTGGCTGGCTGGCTGGCTGGCTGGCTGGCTGGCTGGCTGGCTGGTTATTAAATGGTGACAAAATCATGCAGGATTGCAGCAATTCTCACTTATTTACTTGGTCCATAGCAAATATTTATAAAGTACCATAACTCTTAACTATTTTCTAGCCTCCACATTTTTTTTTCACCATGGTGTCCTTAGCTAGCCACTCTTTCACTTTGTTTCTGCAATCCATGCAATGAATGTTTTGATGGTGAAATCAGGGTCTTCTCTGAGGACATAGCCAGCCTACTTTCAGTGTCCACCTGATATTATTGTGTTTATATCTTCATAATTGCTCAAAGTGAGTATGATTAGTTGAAATGCTGTTTGTCTAGAACATCCTTAGAATTTTCCTAAAGTAGGTTGCATGGAAAGAAGAAAAGTTAGTTAATCTTTAACTTTTTTGCTTTCTACACTTTTGTTGTGAATAAATTTATTTGAACTGCGGTAAAACTGGGGAAATGTAAACAATATAAAAACATGAAATATAGAGCAGCTTTACAAAGCACAATTGCGAAAAACAGTGGATGTTGCGGTGACAAGCCTTCATCAGCAAATACAAGAAAATACCACACATACACTTGTAGTGTTATATGTTGTGGGTTTTTGTGTTTGTTTGCTGATGAAGGTTTGTCACAGCAACGTCCATTATTTTTTTTGCAATTGTGCTTTGTAAAGCTGCTATATATTTCATGTTTTTATATTGTCTGCACTATTGAGAAATATAGAGAAAATAAATTTGTCACTTCTTATTTATCTTGCTGTTTGTGCTGTTCTTTATTGGCCATGAATGTTAAATAAACATGCAATAAATTGATGCAGCTTGACTACACATTTGATCAAAACCTTAACTACACAGGACTTGGAAACCTTTGCTGCACGTATCAATTCTTGGTCTGATGATTTGAAGAATTCAAAAGTTTACCAAAGAGACTGCAGGGTTAAAGATGCTTTCAGTATTATCCAGATCTTCAGCGAAGGATTGCTGTCTCTGGAGAATGAAGCTCAAGACCTGATTGAACTCCAAGAACTGCTAGAGGTTTCTGTTGTTAATTTTTCACTAATACCAAGGTAATGTATTTGGTTACATAGTTTAAAAACTTGGCAGTTTTGTTATCTTGATTGTCTTTAGATATGTTTCTAAGCTTATTGAAAGGCATCATGTACAATATTTATGTATGTATGTACATGTATATGAGTATGTGTGCATATATATATATATATATATATATATATATATATATATATATATATATATATATATATATATATATATATATATATATATATTCTGTGCCGGCTCCATGGCCGAGGGGTTAGCAGCTTTCTCCGCTAACCCCGAATACTCTCGTCACGTGACGCGACGAGAATTAGCAGTGGTTCGAATCGCAAAAGTGACCTATGAGAGTATGGAGCCGGTCGCTCAGAAAGTCGTGGCGTGCTGATGAGCGTAATCTAGCCTAGGAATCAACACACATCTGAAAGATGCTGGTGTTGACCGCAATATCCTGAAACAGGATGGAAACGCGGAAAAAAAAAAAAATATATATATATATATATATTCTGTAAGAATAACATCGCCACCAAACACCTTTCTGCCTGATGTGGGTGATTATGCTTGTCTATATCTTGCAATAAGCAGCAGCATGTATCAGTTTGTGTGCTGGCATATTTTCTTGTTGTGACAGAATGTTATGAACAATATTCTCTTGTTGTCTTCCTCTATCTTTTGGTCCATAAATATTTCCAGTTGTCACATCTTTGCTTTTCTCTTCTTATAAGATATTCAGGCATTTACAAATGCCTCTTTCAGATGTTTATAAGTTGTCTTTGTGTCTTATCCGCTTACAAAACATTTAGATTACTCATTATGGCTGTCCAAGGAAGTTTCAGCATCCTTCTGTAAAGCCACGTCTTTGAGGCCTCACAGGATTTTGTTTTCTTGTTTACTAATTGTCGAGGATCCACAGCCAAAATTGCTTCTGTTCACGCATATTTTTTTTTTAACTTCTAAGGTCAGGAATTTATTACATAACATGTTCTTCATTTGATAAAATGCAGTTGTTGCTTGCCCTATTTAGTTCTTGATCTCTGTGATACATCTTCCATTTTATGTTATCCATGCGCCTACATAAGTAAATTTTTGTACTTGCCCCAAATTAATACCATTGACATGAATAATTTAGGCATAATCTGATTTTTTGATGTTACCATGCTTCTGTCTTCTTATTATTAATTTTTTCACTTTCAACAACCTCTTTTGTATACCGATTTCTGTAGTTGACATATACTATAGTTCTGTAATGCATACGCGTACACAAAAAAGATAGTTTGAAATTATGCAGAAACTTCAGATCTGCAGCACTAGTAAGCTATTTTAGGAATAAAGACATCCATAAAGAACGGGTGGGCTTACAACCATTTAGAGGCACTAGAATTAATATATTTAAGATAAGTAACATCTTTGAGAAGTTAAAACTTCCTTGAAGTTAGAACTTCATTTTGGTGAATTACAGATGGGTAAGCGATCTCGAGGTCGGCTTCTACTACGATACAAAGATATGTGTAAGCGGGACATGATTGATACAGGCACTGATATTGCACATTAGGAGAAAGGCACCACTGAACGTGCTGCATGGAGGGCAAGATCAGATATGGAATAAAGACAAAGGAGAAAATGATTGCAGATGGGTCACACACTGAGTGTGTGAGACATAAGATGGTGCATGATGGTGAAAACGACCTTGTGTTCACATGCATCCATTGTGGACGAACATTTACAGCATGAATCGGTCTGATCAGTCACATTCACTACCGCCATGGGTTACAGTTATTATGCCTTTTTGAAGTACAATGTAAAAAACTATCGTCTATCAAGACGGCATGGTGCCAGTGATAGGATCAGTAATTTACAGCTCTATCTAGTGTATGATAACAATTGAAAGATGATTAACACTCCCTTTGCAAAAGCATTTACAGATGGATCAAGAAGAAGTAAAATGTAAACTTTTCTGCAAGATTAAACATCAGAGGAAACTGGCTTGTAAATGGCATCATGTCTCAGAAACTGAAATACTTTGGCCATGCTAAACATCACATTGGCTTAGAAAGGACAGTGATGGCAGGCGTGCTTCCAGAAAGAAAAGGCGGGAGTCGACCATGACAAATATGAACACAGGACATTGCAGACACCTTGGACATGAGGGTACATGAGACATGTGAGAAGGAATCTAGACACTTCTTGTGAGGTTGTGATGAGAGTGACATTTTGCAATGGACCTGCTGAAAGATGATGACTAGAGTAACATTATAGTTTGATGAATAATTTGATGGCAGTTAGTACACACTTGTTATGTGTGTTTATACCATAATTCATTTTTGATGTGACTTCTGACAGCTATCAGCAAGAGTTGCAGAACCTGAAGTTATTGTGGGAAACAATCAGGTAAGAAGTTATAAATATGTAGTTAATGTTTTGGTTTGCCTGCCAAAAACATAATTACGTCCTTTTCATTAAATAAATCATTAATTAAATGTGTGGGGAATGTTGTATTACAGTGGGTAGATACTCAACTACTGGCCTGATAGATATGTGTTTGAATCTGCATCAAGCCAGATTTTTAACATTACCTAGTCTTGCAGGTTGACCCATCTTAAAATCATCATCATCAAGTTGGCGTAGGTGTTCATGTCTCTCCACATATCTCAGTCTTTGGTGTTCTGGATCAACTATGATGATGATATTCCTCCATGCCACCGTCTCAATCCATCCAGCATCATTTCTCTTGGTTGGCTACTGCCTCTTTTCCCCTTGATCTTTCCAGTCGTCATGATGTTCTCCAATGCCTCTCTTCTCATTACATGACCAAAGAAAACTGTTTGTCTCTTTCTTATTGTTGTATATAATGTTCTAGTTTCATTAGCCTCTTTTAGGCAATCGTCGTTAGTTCTTAAAATGGTTATCAGGATTGTCTTTGGAAGTAAAGATGGCAGGCATGACTACTCACCCACCATGGTTAAGATTGTATGTCCAATGCACCTTAAAGTGAGTAAAAGGATCTATTACTTACTTTACTTAAGTAAATATCAATTATTTCTACTAACTGGAAATGAAGTGATTACAAATAAAAACAATATAAAGCTTTACAAAAATATAGCACTTCCTTTTGTCGTAGCCACCAGTCAAGACAAACAATAACCCACATCAACATTTGTTCATAGATAACAAAAGAGTAGATAATGAAAGAGAAAACAGACAATAGTCTAACAAATTACTGAACACTGAATAATATAAAATCAGATATGAAAGACACCAAAAATAGTAGTTCACAATTAGAAAGTCAAATAGATACCACTGCCGATCCTCACAGCTGCTGTTTTCCCCACATGGATATACGGGATTACGAAAAATGTCATTAACCTCTTGGCCAGGGAGACACTGGTATTAGGGAAAGCTAATCCACACGCAAAATTCAGCCTAGTGCTACTGGAAGTAGAGTGTATGGTCTATGCTTGAGTTCACAGCAAGCAAGTGCAAAATAAAAATAAAATAATAATAGTAGTTCACAATTAGAAAGTCAAATAGATACCACTGCCGATCCTCACAGCTGCTGTTTTCCCCACATGGATATACGGGATTACGAAAAATGTCATTAACCTCTTGGCCAGGGAGACACTGGTATTAGGGAAAGCTAATCCACACGCAAAATTCAGCCTAGTGCTACTGGAAGTAGAGTGTATGGTCTATGCTTGAGTTCACAGCAAGCAAGTGCAAAATAAAAATAAAATAACTCCCTGACACCTGGCCTTTTACCAAGAATTACAGAAACATCAGATAAGATGAACATGAAAATATGTTTTTCCAAATGTAAAATCCATCCATTCATCATGTGCCATGCCGATAAGCGTGGGCGGTCATGTTCTGCCATCTCACTCGATCACCAGAGTCGTGGATCAGCTCTGTGTTCCTGTCTCGACCATGCCACGTGGCCAAGCCATCCAGGTATTTGCTTCTAGGTCTTCCCCTTGGTCTCTTACCTTCAATCTTGCCAGTTGTCACCAAGTTCTCCAATTCATTTCTTCTCATAACATGCCCAAAAAATTGTGACTGTCTACGTCTAATGACTCTAATCAGTTTATGATCTTCATTTGTTTCTTGAAGGACTTGTTCGTTGGTTTTTCTGTAAAATGTAAAATGGCCATTTCATTTACCAGAGTGATTCAAGAACAGCATGAAGAGTGGAAGAGACACAGATGGCAGAAAACAAATACTAGATATCTCAGGGAAGAGACAAACAAACAACTAGATGCAGTTAAAGATCTTCCTGAAACTGTTTCTTCCTGGGATGTGTGCATTGGCATACGTGAGTCAATCATGGAGGTTCAGGTATGATAACATTAATTTATTATTTCATCTAACATTTGTTAACGTAATGAAGGATCCTCACTGGTGATATGGAGTTCGTGCACTGAGCTGAGATTCTCCTGACTCAGGTTTGAGTTAGGAGTGGAACGGAGCACTTATGGGTTAAACCCGTGTGCCGTGATGTTGATCCATCGACTAAGCTAAACTAAACTAAACGTAAAAAATACTGGTGTTATTTAATGCTGTGTAGAATTAATTATTAGCATTTCAAAAATTAAATATATAATTTGAGAGCGTAAATGTCTATGGCGGTGATAGTCTTCCGCTTGGCATGCTCATTGTAGATGACAGCTGATGCTCTCTCATCCCCTCTCTCTTCCCCTCTCTTTTCTCTCCCTCTATCTGTCATTGTTATTCCGTTTCAATGTTTAAGATGGCTATGCTTATGTAGGCTTTATGTTATGGCACTAAGTGTTTCATGGAGGTGAAACTTAAGGAAATGTGCTACAGTTTGGATCCCATGCAAGGAATGGCTACAGACCAAGATGCTTATTGCACCATACAAAATATCAATGACCTGATTTTTTTAAATGATTCTGGAGCTGTGCATCAGCTTTCTCAAATAAAGTCAAAAAAGCTGAGTACATACATTAAACATTCATTGGCAGTAGGATATTAAAAAGAGCAAGCCAAATAGGCCACTGCTTAAGCTAAGTTTCAAAATTAGATAACTTCCCCACAAAAGAATTTTTATAGCATATGTAATTCTGGTATATATAGAAGATACACATTGGAACCTCACCAGTGCCACAGAGTTTGTGCACTGTGAATTGACTCTCCTTGTGTGATCTATGCCGGCTCCATTGCGATGGGGTTACAACACAGTTCGTAATCCTGCATACCACGTTGGAAACACAGCTGCGGGAGATTTGGACAGCAGACTGCCTTGCGTTAATTTTTATAAAAAAGGGTAGTAGTGCAGAAAGCAATGGCAAGCTGCTGAACATAAACTTGCCAAGAAAACACAAACAGCCAAAAACCTCTTAGGTTGACTGCGTCCTGTAAAGGATAGGCAATTAACAACCTGGGAACCGAGGTAAACTGTTTAAAATTCACACCTTGATGAGAATGGAACATGTGACACTAGAATGGAAGGTTCACATTCAAGCCACTTTACTATCACAGTTCCCATAAGGTCTGTGGGTTTTAGTATATTGATTAATCTTAATACACCTGTGGTCTTAGATGTTTCCAAATGCTCACACCAGCTCATACAGTTATGCCCTTGCTTAGGTCATGTCCACTGCAGAAAGAGACTGAGCTATATGGGACAAAACTCAGTGCAGTGAAGTCGACCCTGTCGACTGTTAAGCGACTTTTTTCTTAGGTCACGCCTATAAAACTACTTCCCGGATGAGAGGGCCTGGCCGTTTCTCGCTCACTGCTGTACGGAGGTAAGGTGCTGAGCTGGCAGCACATGTAGCCTACCTCGTGAGCGAGTACTAAAAGGTGGAAAAACACCTCGTTCCGCACGTTCCGATGAAAGTGTTTAACCGTACTCATGGAGTGAGTGTAGTCAAAAGTGGAAAATTGTCTCGATGACACGAAATGGAACGCCTGGCTTGCGAATCCATTACATGGCAGACCAAAGGAAAAGCTTGCTGTGTGGAAGTCGAAATAAGAGTCTAACTTGTCTCGAACCAGAGGAAGGCTAACCTCATTAAAAAATGCCCGCCGGAAGCCGGAAGTGTCGTCCTACGGGTGGCAAACTAAAAATTGACACTACGCAATTACGTCCGAGTGAAATGTCTCGTCCGAATGTCTCTCGTGCTAGGAACAGCTATGACTACCTAGTTTCCGAATGCCGCTCTTGTTCGGAACAGCTCTGACTAGGTAGTTTTCCGAATGTCTGTCATGCCTGGAACAGCTCTGACGGGCGCAACGACAAGCACATGTCCGAAAACTCGCTGAGTGGATGCTGTCTGCAAACATGTCTGGTTTGTGCGGGAATGGCCCGGGGCAAACTAAATGACCAATATATTGAAGTGAGGAGCTAAAGCAGCCATGAGCACGACGTGACGATTTCCCTTGGTGAGCCCAGAACCAGGGCGCTATGTGTCTGCCCTGCAACTATGGAAGCAACCTTGGATGGCGGAAAATGCTATGGACTGTCCCTGCTTTCCTTTGAGGGATGACCGTTGCCTTCGACCTTTCCAACTTGGCCAGCTGGGTTGTAGATAGCACCACAAAAGTGAGAGTCTCCCAGGAATGCTACCTGGTCAAAAAAGCACACTGTAGCCGGATGTGTTGGCCTACGGGTTTCGGCCCAAGGGGGCATAACAGACACACCGCAATCACATCTGAAAAAACACTCCGGATGAACGAAAAGAAGAAGAAGAAGAAACTACTTCACACCCCAGCTGTAATATTTGTTATCGCGTGACTTTACATGTCTAATTCTTGTATTCACAGACCTGTCTACCTTTGATTGATGACCTCAGCAACCCAGCCATGAGAACCAGACACTGGAAGCAGCTGGTCCGAGTTACGGGTGGTACTGTCACCATTGTCAGTGGCACCTTGAAGAAGATGACACTCGGTGAGCTTCTGAAGCTCGGACTTCAACGTGAGTAAAATAACTAATTTAAAAGACTAGAGGAGTTTTTATGACACTAAGAATATTTTAGAAATGAAAGGAAGTTAAAACTAGTATTAAACTTGTAATATTTGACTCTAGCTTTAAATCAGCAAGAAAACAGTAACAATGGTAATATCAAAGAAAATGGTGACACCAAAATGTGACATAGAAATAGAAGGGAAAATCCTTAACCAAGTTTATAATTTTAGATACCTAGGGGCATTTATAACATCAGATGGAAGATGTACAACAGAGATTAGGAGCAGAATAGGGCAGGCAAAAGCCGCATTTCATAAAATGAAGAGTATCTTATGCAATAAGTCACTGTCACTGAATGTAAGAAAGAGAGTGCTGAAATGCTATGTAGAACCAGTTTTGCTGTATGGCAGTGAATCTTGGAATGTAAATGAACAAATTAAGAAGAAATTAGAAGCAACAGAGATGTGGTTCCTGAGACGAATGTTGCGAATTCCTTGGACTGCCAGAGTAACTAACGACGACTGCCTGAAACAGGCTAATGAAACTAGAACATTATATACAACAATAAGACAGAGACAAACAGCTTTCCTCGGTCATGTGATGAGAAGAGAGGCATTGGAGAACATTGTAACAACTGGAAAGATTGAGGGGAAGAGAGGCAGAGGTAGACCAAGAGAAGTGATGCTGGATGGATTGAGACGGTGGCATGGAGGAATATCAGCAGCAGAGTTGATCCAGAAAACCAAAGACCGAGATCTATGGAGAGCCATGAATGCCTACGCCAGCCGGCACGGCACTTGATGATGATGATGATGATATATATATATATATATATATATATATATATATATATATATATATATATATATATATATATATATATATATATATATATATATATAAAGGATGTATGTATGGGGGTAGGGATGTATTTGATGCGTTCGATAATGGTCCATCCAGTTGAGATGAAATTTTCTACATGTTTTCTTTTCATTCCCGTGCAGCCAACTGTCATAGTTTCTTACTGTACAATCAGCTATTTACTTACTAAAATTTAATTTTGTAATTACATGACTTAACATAAGAAAAGTTATATAAATGGACATAACTTTTAGTAGCATTGCTATATCTTAGGTTACGTCCCCTGGCTATAGATAGATAGATAGATAGATAGATAGATAGATAGATAGATAGATCGATAGATCGATAGATCGATCGATAGATCGATAGATCGATAGATAGATAGATCGATCGATCGATCGACCGACCGACCGATCGACCGACCGATCAGGCTATCTCAGCCTGTAGAAAACATTAGCTGTAAATGCAAACAGGTGTGAACGTCCCTACAAAGGGCTGGGCATCAGATGGGTGAGAGCCTTTGCTCCACTAGGAGAGAAAAGGCAACAGAAGAAGTGAAGTATTGGGAAGTCATTTCAGTTCCGCAGTGGCAGCCATTATCATCTATTCATTATCAATGCTAAGCTGTTTTGTGCACAAGATATTTAATATGTATAAAAACAATAAATAATCTGTGGCTAAACTATAGAACCAAACAAAGTTATTCTCTTCTACCTGATTTCTGGGGTAGTACACAGGATACCTAGTTTTCTCAGATAAGGGTGAAGAAACTAAGGGGGTCCAGTGTGCGCCCTGTATTTGTTAAAGATCCTTCAGCAGGGGGAGATCTTAAAGAGGAGACCGTGAGTTGGCTTTTGCCCTGCAAAATATATTTGTAGCACATAATATCCTCAATACAATATTTATAGCATGTTAATCTCTTATTTAAAAAAAAAAAAGTCTTAAAATTCGAGATGATCAACTTCATTGCCCCGAGTTTTATTCCATATGGCTCGGTCTCTTTCCACAGGATGGCCTGCCAAAAGCGTTGCACAAAGCACAAACTCCGTAGCTCCTGCGACGACACCCAGGAGTCTCCGAGAAAAATGCACTCGTGAACTGAAATACATAGCCCGGAATCGAACCCACACAATTCAAAGTGCGAGGCAGATGGCTTGACCACTTTGCCATAGAGATTCGGAGTCAACAGGGAAATCATCACATTAGTTTTACTAGTATAAGTTTGCCGGATTCCTGGCCTAGAGGTTAGGGACTTTTCTCCGTAATCTCGTATACTCTCATAAGTAACGTGACAACGGTGAGAATCAGCAGTGGTTAGAATCACGTCGGTAACTTACGGGGTATATGAGCCGGCCACTCAGAAAGCAATGGCAAACTATTGAGCATAATCTTGCCAAGAAATCAACAATCAGCTGAAAGATGCTGATGTTGACAGCAATGTCCTGTAAAGGATATGCAAACAAAAAAAAGTATAAGTTTATCAACAGTTACAAAGATAGATTTATAGACATCATCATCAACATCAAATGCTTTACCAAATAGCGTATATGATTATGCTTCTTCATATCTCGAAATCTCCAACAGAATGTATTCATTTATTTTGCTATGTTTCCATTGCTGGCTTCCTGGCCTAGAGGTTAGGGACTTTTCTCCGTAATCTCATATACTCTAGTAAGTAACGTGACGACGGTGAGAATCAGCAGTGGTTCGAATCGTGTCGGTAACTTATGGGGTATGTGAGCCGGCCGCTCAGAAAGCAATGGCAAACTACTGAGTGTAATCTTGCCAAGAAATCAACAATCAGCTGAAAGATGCTGATGTTGACAGCAATGTCTTGTAAAGGATATGCACACATTTTATTTATGTTTCCATGCTATGTTGAAAGGCTACGTTTCTTCTTTCTTGTCTTTCTACAAGTGTCAATATATGCCTGTTTAATTATGTTATTTTGTTATCTGTATATGTGTTTGTCTTTGTCATCATGGTATTCGTTGATATTGATTATTTTATTTTGTCAGTCTATGACATTACTTCTCTTTTATTAGTCAGTTTGCCTAACATATCACTCCATCTGTTTTTAGTCTGGTTTCTGTTTCTAATTTCTCTTCTAAATTTTCTTTAAATTTTGAATTGGATACATTTTTATTTTATTTTCAGTTACTCTGTGCAACTTTCTTACCAATTATTTCCCCTCTTCCGTAAGCAGTTTATTGACAATGTTTGTCACATCTTTAATTTTCCTCTTTCCTCGTATTTTCATCTTTATATTTTCATTGCTTATTCATTTCACAGTCATTTCTTTTATTCCTTTCTACTGCCTTCTATGCAATCCTGTTTTTCTTTGCTTCTCTCTGCTTTTTACCTCAACTCCTCCTGTATCTTTCTCCATGTTTACTAACATCCTAACATACATCTCTATGTCTTTAGTTTACAGCCTCTGTTTTATTACACCTGTCAGTCTCACAAATCCTATATCTGTGCTAATGTTTTACACATTTTTCTCTTTAAAAAAACGAACAAAAACACTGATCACACAAATAGAACATGGAGATGATGTCAGGTCTATAGTGCAGAGAGCTGTGAAGGACCTTGACATTGAGAATGCATTGAAAACCACAGAAGAGGTGTGGTTGAGCAAAGTCTTTGATCTGAGGCATCATCCAAGGAACAAAATCTTGTCTTTGACAGATAAGAAGCAGGTAACACCTACTAAGATAACAGTTGATCATTCAAATTTTGTTTTTAAAAATATTATGTGTAGATAAGAAGGTTGGCTAGTAAAGACGATAAAACAAAGAAAATTGAAATATTCTTGAAACATCATGAAAGTTTGGAGAGAACAATAATATAGAGGTGCCCGGGAAGAGAGGAAGAAGAAGGGTAAAGAGAAGATGGGTGCAGGATGTGGCAGGATGATTTCCAGATGGGTGCATCAGATGCAGGAACCTCGCTTATGACTGAAAAGTTTTCCGGAAGGTTGTTATGGGAGCGAGGTTCTGCAAAGGACATGCTACTGAACTGAATGAATATTTCTAGATCATCATTACATAGCATGTCCTTTGCAGAATGTTGCCTTCATCACAGCCCACTGGAAAAACTCTCTATTTCTCAGCATCATGTATTTTCATGCCCAAGATGTTGCTCTCATCAAGGCCCAACTAAAAGTCTCTACATCTCTGGCTGTTTCTCCCCCATTATGCATCCTCAAGCTCAAAGTATCTGCAATGCCCTGTGTCCATCTTCATGCTGGTCACTCTGACCTTCCATGAACCATGCCCTCCGTTACTGCTGTTTATAAATCATGGTTGTGTTTAATATGGTCAAATTATTTCAGTTTCTGAGACTTGATGATGAGGCCATTTCTTTGATCTTGTAAAATGTCATTATTTTTTTATCCGTAGTTTACTAAGAATTTTTCTGTAATATTTAAGTTCAGAAACTTCGAATTTCAGTTTTAGTGATTGTGACATGGTGCATCACTCACATCCATATATCTTTACGGGAAATATGCAGACTCTAAAAAACATTGCATTTATTTGTTTTTGGGTGTTGTTACATAAGCTCTTAATGCTGTTTAACCTCTGCAGTGCTAAGGCCAGTCTCCTTCTGATTTATTTTAATAATCTGTATTGTTGGTATTCACAGATTGTAACATTTTCAATTTCTTCTTTGTTAGTTGTGACTTGTGGTTGGCATTTAGTTTTTGTCTTTAGAAATCATTTTATTTTTGCTTTTTGTAATTGTCAGAAAAAAAGATTTTGATGCTCATTGTGTCTTTAAATAGACAGGATAAACGCTTCTAATACCTTTACACTGTTTGAGAGAAGGACCATGTCATCTGTGTACCTGAGATCTGGAACTGGATTTACATCATAATAGCAGATGCAAGGTCTGTTACAAAAATTACGGACCTTTGACCTAGAAAAATATAGTTACTCCCTTTTCTCCTATTCCTGGCTCTGTTATTTTTAACTTTTTCTCAAGCTCAAAAAGCCATTTGAGGGGACTGGATTTGAGTCACCAGAAGACATTATGTGGAATGTGACAGCCACGCTGTACTCCATTCCCAAAGCAACCTTTCTGAAATGCTACCAACAATGCCAGGAACACTGGTAGTTGAGTGTTCAGCCCCGATGAGAGACTGAAGTGGGTTGGGGTTTAAGACTAGGTGAATTGTATTTATTTCATTCAAAGGCCTGATAAATTTTGAACAGATATTTTAAATTAACTCTTCTAGTCCTAGAAAGTTATTGGCAGCAGAATCTCAAGGGGGAAAATAACCTCTATTTAACTTATTCTCTGCCGCAGACCGATAGGTCGGTTCCATGGACATATTTTGGCATCCGCAAACCGACCTATCGATTCGGTATATATAGTGCGTTTATTGATTCATTTCTCCTTTTTAGTCCACAATTTTTAGTGTCCCATTAAATTAAACTTTACAACGAAAGATTTCGCTTCCGCCTGTATGTAAGAACAAGCTAGGCCCCATTTCTTGTTTAGGAGAAATTGAGTTTGGTGTGATTTGAAATAATTGTTGTGATTCAAAATTCGAAGTGACAATACCTCCTGATTCTGGACTTCATATATTTTAATAAAATTACTATTTTAAATACCCTTTATATTATAGTTATCGTGATGTAAAGGACTTTGTGAAAGATTCTAAAACTTATACCACATGCAGTAGTCAGTTAATTTATAAGACGGTCATGCTTGCTTGTGTTCGTTGGCTTGAGCTCCAACGCAAAGCCCTGTATGTCGGATGAAGGCATCCCGTTGTCCAACATCAGTGTGATGTCATACAGGACCTGAGGTTTGCGTGAGTATCCGTTGTCCCATGTCTGGCTTATTGGTGCGCAGACTGGTGGTTCCTCGCCTTACAGGCAGACACTCTCCGACTTCGGAGGAATCGGCGATCCTATTGACTTCAGCCAGGACCCCGAAGGGACCTGTTGCCCAGGACGCTCGACGAGGACGCGTCAATAGGTCTTGGCCAGTATATAACCCGGCCCTGGTGCCTTGGAAACACCTCTGCGTCCCTAAGACGGTCATAATTTCAAAAGAAATCTAACAGTGAAAGTTCCTTATATTCTGATGGCAAATGCTGACTTATGCTTGCGCCAATAGGCCACACTTGTGCCAATAGGCCACACTTGTGCCACTAAATTTACTTTGCCTATCACAAAGTATTTAAGGAGTATTTAAATAATTAAATTTAAAAGAATAATAATTGTAACTAAATAGAAAATAGTCCTTTTTTTGTTTCTCAGTACTCCACTCCTCAGTAATCTGCCTTGTGTGTTCCTGACATTTTCCATTTTGTGTGAACATTATTTGCTTCAAAATAATATATTTTAATTATGTTTGATTAGTGTTGTGGTGCAGTTCTTGTGATATTATTGAACAAAAGTGGTGTATGTAACAATATTCAGCAAATTTAACTGGATTAGCTGCTGTGGATACAAAATAAAGCCTTGCTAAGCGCAATTTTTAAATATTTGTTACCTTTTTAATTTCAATTGTTATTACTAAACCTCTCATTATTGTCATAATATTTCTAACCTATCAATTAATTATTAACACAGTCCCTGTGCAATCCTCTTTAATATGATATGTAATACAATATATCTGCTACTATTTTAACCATTTTAAAAGCATTATTGTGACACACTCCTTCTTCAATTTTCTGCCTTGAATTTCAGGACCACTTTTTTTTTGTTTGGCAGGCAATCAGTTAAAATAATGAGAGCATTACTCTCATTTTAAAAGCATTATTGTGACACACTCCTTCTTCAATTTTCTGCCTTGAATTTCAGGACCACTTTTTTTTTGTTTGGCAGGCAATCAGTTAAAATAATGAGAGCATTACTTTCATAGAAGCCAAATATACAACGAAACTGACTACAGGGAAAGCCAGATATCTTTAGTAAGGTCTGATCAAATGTGAAATGTAAAAGAGCTTATTAGGTGATGGTTGAAATTCACAGAAAAGAGTTAATCACACATGACATGTTACTTGTGGTTGAAAGAGTAAAGAACTTATCTTCAATTTAAATTTGACTTTACCATATTTATTTGCCTGCAGAACAATGCAGAATGTCTTAAGAAAGCTTTTTGTTAAACAGTCCATGATTTAGTGAAACTAATTAACAAATTAAAGGACCCTTTTTATTATTTTTTATGAGGTGTATTGGGTATATGATGATATTTTTATATCAGTTGACACTATGGTCAATGGCATGATTCAGTACCATATTATTACATGCTGGGAAACTCTTGTGACCATTGGAACAGTATAAGAAATACATTGCTTTCTGAATGACCGGCAGATACATACTATTGTATGAAAACCAACATAAGGCGGTCTGCTGCCAAATCGCCCGCAGCTGTGTTTCGAATGCAGTATGGGGGATTATGAATTGTGTAAGTAACCCCTTTGCCACAGAGCTGGCACAGATATTCAGTCACTTTGAACAGATAAGTACGTATGCATTTGCTGATATTCTTTAACCTTGTTGGTTATGTATTCTCACAGTTGTATTTTTAGGATTTAATTCAATATGGTTGGTTGTGAATCCTCTAGAAGTCTGAGTCTCAACTTTTACATCTGATGCATTGGCACTGAGGTAAATCAAGCCCTGGAATGGACTAAAACCAAGCCATGAAATGGACTTCAACCAAGTCCTGAAATGGACTGCAACCAAGTCCTGAAATGGACTTCAACCAAGCCCTGAAATAGGTTTAAACCAAGACCTTAAATGAACTAAATCCAAGCCCTGAAATGGGCTTAAACCAAGCCCCGAAATAGGCTTCAACCAAGCCTTGAAATGGACTTCAACCAAGCCCTGAAATAGGTTTAAACCAAGCCTTGAAACAGACTTAAACCGAGCCCTGAAATTGACTTAAACCAAGCCTTGAAATGGTCTTCACCCAAGCCCTGTCATGGACTTCAACCAAGCCCTGAATTGGTCTTCATCCAAGCCTTGAAATGGACTTTAACCAAACCCTGAAGTGGGCTACAGCCAGCCCTGAAATGAAATACTTCTTTGTTGAATGTTGACTCAAACCAAGCCCTGAAATGGTCTTAAACCAAACCCTGAAATGAACTTAAACCAAGCCTTGAAATGGACTTCAATCAAGCCATGAATTAATTATTTAGATAGTTAGCTAGTTAGTTAGTCATGGTGCCAATTTCATGAAAAAGGATCACTCCCATTACCAAGCCCTAAAATGGACTTCTGAATTGGATGTGCATCTATTGGAGTGAGTTTGATGTAGAGTCTATTCTCTGGTGCCAGGTGTATGTTGCAGAGTTCTCTTGCCAATATTCAAGTTCAGAAACCAGCAGGGTGTATAACGCCAGTACTGTATTGTTACATCTGTGGGAAGGCATATTAGGATGTCATTGTCATCATCACCGAGTGCCTTGCCAGCTGGCATAGGCGTTTATGTCTCTCATATTACTAGGATGTAAGATGTTATAATTCTGCACAGCATACAGACTAGCTGGGATTTTAGACCTGTGCTGGAAACAAGTTTTGGGTGGATCCATTGTCAGCACACTCCACCCCAATGCCCAAATTGTAATTATTTATTATTTTTCTGTTTCTGAGCAGGAGAGTCCAGGTGAGAACAGTCAGAAGGAGGTGACAGGATCAGTTAGCAAAGGATTCACAAAAGTTTCTAAACTAAACATTGTCAATAACAAGAGTTTACACATCAAAACCCAGGGCAGTAGCATTTCTTCACTTCCAGCTTCTTTGTTGAATGTAGAAGAAGTAAGTTCTAGAAGTGTTACTGGTGTTTCTTTGTTGAATGTAGAAGAAGTAAGCCTTGGAAGTGTTACTGTTGCTTCTTTGTTGAATGTTGAAGTAAGAAAGTATTAGAAGTGTTATTGTTGCTTCTTTGTTGAATGTTGAATATGTTTTAGAGGCTCCATTGTTGCTTCTGTGTTGAATACTGAAGTAAGTTTTTAAAGATCCTACCACTGCTTCTTTGCTGAATATAAAACAAGTCAGTTTTTAGAGGCACTACTACTGTTTCTTCTTTGAATGTTGAAGTAGGTTTATAGAGATTGTTCTGCTGCTTCTTTGATGAATATAGGAGTACAATTTTAGAGGCTCTACTGCCGCTTATTGTATTGTTGATGTAGAAGTAGGTTTTAGATACCCTCCTGTTACCTTTTTGTTGAATGTAGAAATTTTTTTTCAGAGGCTCTGTTGCTGCTATTTTGTCGAATGTTGAAGTACCCATAGTAAGATTTTAGAATTTCTACTGTAATAAGGCAGCGTTTGTGGTAAATTGGTGGTGAACGTAATTCACAATCCTGCATTTGGTGTTTAAAATCAGTATCAAGCGATTTGGAAGCTGGCGGCCTTGTTTTGATTTTTAACAATTGTATGAGCATCGGTCGTTCAGAAAGCAATGGCAAACTACTGAACGGAAACTTGCCTAGTAAATCACAAGCAGCTACAAAAATGCTGGGGTTGATTGTGATGTCCTACAAAGTGCATGCAACTAACTGATAAACCATGGACAGATAAAAGAATAAGTATCTTGACTGAAAGAAGTTAACTCATAAAGAGAACTGACTGCTCACATCAGAAGAAGACAGCCCGTATGAGAAGGGGGAAATCTGGAGTATGATGTGGCAATAGGAAAGTTGGAAGAGTAGAGAAACAGGGGAGACCAAAAGAGAAGATGCTAGACAGTTTGATATAATGACATGGAGGAACATCAGTATCAGAAATGATTAGCAGTACATGAGACAGTAGGCTGAAGACAGACATGATGATCAATGCTACATGGCATGCACCATAATCATTTATCATCTCTGGGGCGACAGAATTCATGCTGTGTGCTGCGCTTTTGGCAGACTGCTCTGCAGAAAGACGATCAAGCCATATTTTGTAGAACTCAGTGCAGGGAATTCAATATTCTTGCCTTTAACTCCTAACACTGAATATAGTCAGGGGGGAATATACTCTTCGTAGTAAATGGCAGCGTTGTGTAAGGTGACACATTTCTTAATAAAGTTCGCAGTTAAGGCTGTTGGTGTGTGGTATTGAGTATAGAATTTACTCCCAAAAATGCAATCAAGGGTCAGACTAGTTACTAGCTAGCTCACAACACCCCTTAACTTCTGCTAGAAGAGACCAAGCCCTTATAGGTTAGTCTCAAGTGCAGTGATATTGATTTTTCATTACAAATCAATAAACACAACCTGCACATATACTGAAGTTCCAGTGTTGGTTTATTGAACAGGAACCAGATACCATAATGCTCTTGACAAACACTGAGCTCATCTTTGAAGAACTGGAGCACCATCAGGTCAAGCTTCAGACCATCCAGTCCAACTCTGCTGCTGGATCTTTCCTGGATGAAGTTCTCAAGTGGCAGAAACAACTCCAGACGATAGAGGCAGTTCTCCAGAAGTGGATAGAAGTACAAGACCAGTGGGTGGAGATGGAATGGGTTAGCCAATGTTATTGTCTGAGTGTATATACTGAATTTGAGTGCTGTTGATCAGTTCTAGGCATTGACTGTAAACAACAAATGTATATAACAAAAACAGATATGTATACAACAAAAACAAATATTTTACATCTTTCTTTGGCTGGGAGACTTGAAACTCTTTATTGTGTCTTCCCACGTTTGCAAGACATAGTGATTTCACTTGTCAGTAGAACTTACCACACGACACATACTGAGTTTGAGTGTTGTTGATGAGTTCTAGAGATTAATTGCATATAAAAGATATCTTTAAACCATAAACAGATATTGTATGCATCAGATATTTATACAGCAAAAACAGATATTGCATATAAAAGATATGTTTAAACCATAAACAGATATTGTATGCATCATATATTTATACAGCAAAAACAGATAGTTAGTTAGTTAGTTAGTTAGTCGACAGATCATCCTCATTGCACATCGAACCATTCAGTCCATAAGTGCTCGGATCCCCTCCTCAGCAAATCCCGCAACGTGTAGCGGCTAACGACGCCAGTTCTGTGTTGGTTTATCAATCTTCTTTGGCTTCCTGCGTAGTGTTCTTGTCTGGCCACCCCTCTTTTAATTTGCTGCTCTCGCAGTCTTTCCATTGTTGTAGATTCACAGTCATCACTTGGTTCTCGCAAAAGTCTTACTTCTCGTAGAGCATTCAGAATGTCGGCCTGGTCCATGGCGCGTCCACCCTCCACAGTAGCCTCACCTGCGAGCTTGTCAGCCTGCTCATTTCCTTGTACTCCCGCATGCCCTGGCACGAAGATGAAACTAATCTTTGCCAGTCGAGACCGCTCCAGAGGCAGCAACCATTCTCTTCGGATCGACCCCTCCTCTATCCTCTTGATCATGTTCATTGAGTCGCTAAGGAAACAAGCCCTAGTGAATGTCTGTGTCTCGAGCCATGTTATTGCTTTACTTACTGCCATGACTTTCATGGTCAGGCTACTTGTGGTTTCAGTGAAAGCACCAGAGTCCTCCTTCACAATTCTCCCTCCGGCCCGAGCTGTAAAGGCCCATGAGCTTCTCACATGTCGGACGACTGACCCATCTGTGTAGATGACCGCGTCACCATCTAGCGAATTCTCGAAAATCAACGCTTGTACTTCAGCCTCAACAGCAGCCGAATTTTCTTGTCTGCATTTTCTATCTAGTTGGATGCAAACTGAAAAGGATGTGAAGAAGTTTGTTGGCACTTGCACCCACTCCTCGCCAGGTTCTAAGTCCTCAAGTGAACACACCTGTTGAAGAATGTCTTCGGCTTGACCCATCCACGACCGTCCTCTTTTTAACCTGCTGCCCTTCACCTTCCTAATTTCACTATGCAGTGGATGTTGTGTGTTTGCGTTAATTCTGAGGTAGGCGCGTGCCCTGCAACCTTGTATTCTCTCTTCAATGGTTGGAAAGTCAAGAAGGTAGCGCATCGCCCAGCATGCTGTACAAGAGATACAGCAAAAACAGATATTGCATATAACAGATATGTATACAAGACAGTGTATTCTCTTTGTAAATAATACCTGTGACTATGTGTTTTAAATGTTTCAGCTAAAGTATTATTCACTTATCACTTCATATGATATGTGACTCAGTAGTATGCACCTGATAAGATGCAGCAAAATATACCAACCATAAATTGTGCAACATATTGTTTGTGACTTCTGTATTTAGATATGTATACAACAAAAACAGATATTATATACAACAAAAACAATCAAATACAGAGGTTCAAGAGCGACTAGGAATGAAAAGAAAGTTGATCAAAGAAATTTAGCCCTTTTCAGGTAGACGTTTGTCTGTTTTGTAGCCCTGAACGGGCAAGAAGAATTTTGAAGTTCGGTAAAATTTTGGGTTATGTTAGTAAAAATATCACATATAAGTTATTAGTCAACAGATTTTAGTCAAATAAACAGCAAAATGAAGGGAGAAGCATGCAGAACATTTTACTCATGTGAATGATGCCGCTAATTCACACATGAACACAAATATTTACAAAATACAACATATTGTTTGTGATTGTCAGTCTTCTATACGGCAATTTACAAACACATTTTCCGAATCATAATCACTTTCTTTAAAGTCCGACTCACGACTGCTAATGCAAAGTAACACTGATCACTGAAATCTAGCTCCGATTAATAGTCAACTTCGTGCCTTTCAATGTCACTTAAACTGAGCTCAGCGAAATCTCCGCTATCACTTGAAGAATCGTTGAAATCCATTTTGAAATATAAAGTGTAAAACCTACAAAAACTATTTAAAAATTCGTTCAAATTCAAAGTACATGCTTGTAAATGGCGGCCACGTTGTCAAGCTATCGACGAAACCGAAAGTAGACAATCGGAAGTCTCGAAAAGCCGAGAGATCGCGTTTTTACAATGCATAATAGTTACGGGCGCTTTCAGACGGTTTGCTCGTTTGGGGGTAGAAACGTTCCTGGACGTTTTGCCCGCTAAAGGGTTAAACAAAAAAAGGAGACAAATTAAATTTTAGGCCACATAAAAGACAAAGTACTCTTATTCCCACCATACTGGCAGTAAGAGTTGAAGGCAGCTGAGTAAAAAGTAGACAGCAATACAAGTGGGAAGATCAAAGCAAGAAATTAACATACAGCAGTCTGTCAGAGTGTACTATAAGGGTTAGGGGCAGAGAGGGTGGGTAATCTATTGCCCATGCCTTGAGGTGTATTGGGTATATAGTTCTAGCCTTATAATTTTATGGACCAATCAACACTCGACGGATGATGGGGTTTAAACCACACCTACCACTTTTACTTCTCAGAACATTCCTAGTATCATTTTAAGCCTGGTCAGCTTGGAAGCCCAGGTCACTTTAAAAAAAAAAAACTGACTTGTTGGAGATTCAAACATTTGACCATCAGGCTTGCAGGCTGGTATGCTAGCTATTGACCTACTTCAACTCCATCTCTAGTAGCGGCATGGGTGAATTGTTTTCTGCCAGAGATGATTCAATGATCAACCCAGCCTCATAAAATTTGTACCAGAATTGTGTCTGGAAAAGTAAAGTTGGCAGACATGATCATCATCATCCAGTGCTCTGCTGGCTGGCGTGAGCGAACATGCCTCTCCACAAATTGTGACCTCCAACGTCATGGATCAATTCGTGTGTTAACTCCCTTCAGTGCCATGACACAAGACCATCAAGAATCTTCTCACACTGTCTTCCTTTATCTCTCTTTCTGCAAAAATTTCCGGTTGTCACATCATGTTCCAGTTTTTATTGTCTCATAGTGTGGCTAAATAACTTTGACTGCCTCTTTCTGGTGTTTGTGATAAGTTGTCTTTGCAACGTAGCAAAGCCTTAAAACGTCCATATTGCTCATTTTGGCTGTCCAATTAATTCTCAGTTTTGTTTGAAAGTATGATTACATACACGATACTCACCATATTACCTCATATATACCATTCAGACATGGAAAGTATGGATGTAACACATAGTGCTGTAGCTGTGCAATGGAGCACCAGGTGACCACCCCAATCTTTTTTTCATGTAACCAGGGCACTCCCGCCCTGCCTCAAAAAATGATTGTAAATATTTACTTTTGAAATTTCTTTGAAGCACCATTCATTTTTTATGTGTTGGTCTACACAAAACTTAACATAGCACAATGACTCCTTAGTTGTATAATATTTTAAAAAAAAAACAGGATGTTACAGTCAACCCAAGGATTTATAGGCTGTTTGTGATTTCCTAGGCAATTTTAGTTCAGTAAGGCCGACACCTTTTACCATTAAAATCAATGCAAACCGGTTGGCTTCCAAATCACTCTCAGCTGATTTCGATCCCTCAGTTCAGTAGGCCTATGTCATGACATTGTGAAACTGCGCATCGCACTATCCCCTAACCCACAGCGCTGGTTAGCTGTACATAATAACAAAATAATAATAATTTTCTTGGGAGATTATCAATTAAAAATAAACATCATGTTAACTATGACACCATATTGTGTAGCTTAACGTATTTACTACTAATATATCGTGTAATGTTGATGCAGTTTGAAAAGCATTCTAGTACTAATTATGTTACAACTACACCACTAATAACACCATGCATGAAGGTAAACTTTACTGACTATGCGATGAGAATTATGGGCATTAACTAATTCTGAACCAAGCAATTCACCATATTTGAACAAGACAACACAAACAACAGATTGCACAATTTATTGCCAGGCATATTTCACTGTGTCTCGCCAGATGCATACTATTGAATTAAATGTTATATGAAGTGAGTAGATGAATCCTTTTACCATATATTTATTGGTTATTCCTTACAGGACAGCATGTCTTTATTTCTTCTGTTGTATCCGATTGTTACTTTACCACCCTCCCCTGGATCAAAATTGATACTTTAACTCTTTCTGTCACTTGGTGTTAATGTTTTAAAGAAAATTTTCATTATTTTAAAGCACCAACTGCATGTGAAAGAAAGTAGAAATCACAACTGTCTGGGACTATAGAAATTAATCAGATGTGAACATTTGTTTTGCTGTTGCAGATTTATACCATTCCAGATGTACAATTGTCTCTGTATCTTGATGCCCAAAAATTTGCATTGGTCAACAAGGACTTCAAGCAACTTATGGGAGCTACTGAGAAAAACTCAAATGTGCTGCAGTGCTGTTGCAGAAAAAGTAAGCTATTGTCTATCCTGTCCTATTACACTGTGGTTTACCCTTTCAAATCGTTATGCCAGTATGCCGTATAGATCAGGCTGATAGAATATGCCTGCTGCGGGTTCTTTGGGTGGCGAGTTACTGTATGACAAGGCTGATGTGGTGAAGTCTATCTAGTTAGTTACAAAGTAATTTGCAGGACGTCACAGTCAACCCCATCATTTTTTGGCTGCTTGTGATTTCTTGGCAAGTTTATGTTCAGTAGTTTGCCATTGCTTTCTGAACAACCAACACTCATACCATTATATGAAAACCAGTGCATGATAGTCTGCTTTCAAATCGCCCACAGCTGTGTTTCGACTGCAGTATGCTGAATTATGAATTGCATTCGTAATCCTTTTGCACAGCACCGGCTATCTGGTACCAAGTGGAAAATGCAGCAAAATAGACAGAGGATCCACACTTGGAGAAGCTAATTCAGCAGGTGGTCTTGATGACACTCAACATACAGGGGAATGCACCTGAAGAAATTTAATTTAATAGGAACTTTTCTTTGGCTATCGAAGAAGGAAACAGCATGTATCAAACTGTTTTAAGGGCAATGATGTTAATTCTTGATTTCATATTCCATTTAGATCTTAGGCCAGTCACTCCACCACAACTGATACTTCAGCTAATTTGGACAGCTATCAGCTGAGCAGAGTTGCTTAGTGACTATAGCGTTGTACGAGCAAAAGATGGTTTGACAAAGCTTTGATGTGATGATAAACTACTCAACACAAAACATGACAACAGCAGATGACAATTTATTTTACAATGATCACAATGTGGGGGTCCTTGAACTCCCATGCAAGTCCCCCAGGTAATGCCTATTGAATTTACTTGCAAGGGCACTAGATATTGGGATCACAACCAACAACTCTAGAATTATGGTGGAGCACTATTTCTTCAAGTCCCCATGTGTTACCGAGGTTGACATGTGTAACAAAGTATAACTGACAGTGCATGCCATTAGTGGTGACTAAAAAAAAGGTTGAGCATGAAAATTAGTGACCTTATCCTGTAGAAAATCCTAGGGACTATCTATCAATACAAGATAAAGGCAGAAAAGAACATTTCTTCTGGACTGAATAACATGAAAATGTTAATCACACAAAGCATGTGCTACTGTTTCTACTGCACTGGACTGATTTGTGGGTGTAGATTAGCTTTCCCTATTACCAGCCTTCTTCGCCATCAGGCGAACCCACTCTGACTTCAGAGGTATGTGTAATTTATGTCCCCAAGGTTGGTTGGACTGAAAATGTTGACTTCTCATCCTTGACTTGGGGATGCTTGAGTTCAAAGTGAGTGGGGAAAAAAAAGAGAGTAGCAATGTTTATTCGGACTAAACAACCTCTTGAAATTATACAAATCAAGATGTATGGCAGAGCACCATGTCTCTGGACTGAATAACTTAACAGTGTTAATTGCAAGACTGCATTAACTGTTTCAGATATTCTAAAGATCCTTGAGCACATGAACATACATCTGCAGATGTGTCGCAGATCTCTGCTGTCTTACTTAGAGAGTAAAAGATATCGTTTCCCAAGGTTCTTTTTTCTGTCAACTGAAGATGTCTTTAATGTTGTTTGCAGTGGTAAGTCTAATTTGATTTTAATTTACCTTATGTATTGTGACTTTAATTTGTGTCCTTTGTTTTGTAATTCTTTTTTATGGACAACAGAAATATTACTATTAATGAAAAACCTATTTTGCTTCTCAAAACAAGATAGTTTATAAATGTGTGTGTGATTATAACAAGATAAAATAAAAACCCTGAGGCACTTGAAAAGCCAAACGTAACAGAGGAAAGACTGAAAGTGAAATTTATGTTTTCGTGAAGTCTGTTTTTTTTCTCTTTTGCGCTCGCTCGCTTTTACCTCAAGTGTAGTCCATACACACAATTTCTTATATTGCTGGACTGAATTTTCCCTGTGGATTAGCTTTCCCTATTAACTGTGTCCCTCGCCATCAGACGAACCCCCTCCGACTTCAAAGGTACTTGTAATTTACATCTCCAAGTCAAGGACAATGGGTCAGCATTTTAGTCCAACTGTCCGGTGTAGGGGTTGAACCTCTTACCTTGGCATCAGCATACCAGATGTTTAAAAACACACGTTCTTACCCATTCAGCCATGCTGACCTTATACTTCTTTATTATTCTCTGTCAGAAGTATTTCTACTGTAGTTTTCAATTTCTCTGTCTTTGCTCTGAAGTTACTTGAGAAGTTTCAAGTTGCCTGTGTTTTTTTAGTTGCTTTCTTTTTAGTTACAGTAACTTCCCTCTACCTCCATTTTCTTTTGAATATTTTGTTGATCCATCTGTATATGCATGAGTCCATATGCTGCCTGAATAATGCTTTTCTGTGTAGTTTATGGCTGTTTCTTCTTTCTGTTTCTTTCTGATTTTCCTGCAGTCAAAGGTGACCTTCATGAGAAGATCTGTATATGTGGAACTGGTGATAGTATTCCTCAATGGCATGTAGTGCCATAAAATAATGCTTTAGTAATTTTAAAATAAAGCCTATATAATCTTCTCTGCAGATGCTGAGGTGGAACTTCTTTGGTTTTAGTGAGTAGGTTTAGTGCTATTCCTTGCTGGCTTAGTTTCCAGTTGGTGCTAGTGAATGCCAATAATAATTCTCACTTGGAAACCATCGCCTTCTGCTTTAAAATGCCTTGACAAACATCAGTAACACAGTGTTTCAATTCGATAGTAAATTGCTGTGGCAACTTCCTTGCAGAGATTATGTTAAATGGAGCACATGATGGGAAATGTGTGTTGAGCCTTCACTCATGTCCAGAACTGCAACTATTTAATTTAGTCAGCTGTTGTTCACCACAGTGCGTTAAACTGCTACATTCATCTTTAGTGTCACTACTTGGTGTGCTAGACCTGGTTGACAACAGAATTCAAGCTGTTTTAGGGTTTATGACTCCCTTAGTACACTTGTATTAAAGGGACAGTACTTACATCACCTTATTGAACCTTCATGGTCTGGCAAGAATGCGACAGTGAGGGGTGACGAGGGGATCTGGCCGACGATCGACGCTCAGAGGAAAGGCGAGATGAACATATAATCAGATTGCTGCTGGTACTATTAGTGTTGGAACTCTTCGCTGGCTGCTGAGGATGGGGACGGAGTGCTTATGGGAATGCCCCGAATGCTGTGATGTCGGTTCCTAAATCAATCAATCATTGAACCTTCATTTGCCAATGGATTCCTACACACTGAAGGGCGGTAGCCCAGGCACAGCTGGATCAGGTAACAAGATTGTCTATTCACCGGGTGCTCGGGTCACCACAGCAATAATATCATAATACCTCATCCCAACCCATATTGACATATAACATTAAAACAGGCAAATATAGCATGAGTGGATACCAAGCTTAGACACTTTTCTTTTACAAAGACATATGGCTATACTGTCCAGGTAATGCTGGAGAGTGAAGTAAGAAGCGAACAAATCTGTTGGTTTCAAGAGTGGCAGTAGTTGGAATGCTCATGACGAACAAGAGAGACATTCTGAAGATTTCCTATGATTGACTGCTAGTTGAAGATAGAATAACATATGAATACATGAAACTTAAGGATGCTAGAATTTATTTTTAAGTGTGGTTCCTGCAAGAAAAGACATATCAGCAGATGAATTCAACATGTTTACAACCAGTGTGTGGCTAGAACAATCAACATCTAAACCTTACATTTGCAGAGGAAGTTTGGGCATCTTAGGATTTACCTGGTTACTGTGATGACAATTTTTAAAGAACAAGACCAAGAATGTATATTTTATGACTGTTCTCTCATCTTTGGTTAGAACTGGAGCTGTTTAGGAGTAACATATGTTATTTTATTTATGTTAAATGTCATTACTGATTTCACTTGTGCAGGTGATGGTTTAAATATTCTAAACCTGTATATCTTGTCATATCCATGCTTTGCTTACACTAATCTCAAGGCTGTTGGAATATATATTTAACTACAGCTCTGGCAGGAGATGAGGGAGGTGAGGACAAACAATCAGTGTTCCACTACAACAATTAGTATTCACATCCTGCCACATCTGCTGACCTGTGGGTCTACCCTGAATGCTCGGATGTCAGTTCCTAATAATCGTGGAAGGCTATCTTAGTCAGCAAATGCCAGGAAGAAGTCAGGTGTGTTGACCTAAAGGCACAAATATGACAGCTCTGCTGTAAACAAGCATAACACAATTACCTCCGAAACAAAATAAAATATCTGTTGAACAAAGAAGAAGTACCTAATAAACCATAACCATTAACAAATTTGCATCTTCTTTATTCAGTTTGGCCCATGTGATTTATTTTATATAATTTTGCTAAATTTCAGTGACATTTTATAGTTTCATTTTGTATACTGTTATTTATTTAGGCTATGATTTGAATGTTCTCAACCTGTTCATCAACAAACTACTTGAGAATGTTGGAAGCCTTTTATTTGAAGAAGCAGACATGACTGAAAAGTATACGTTTGTTATCACTGGAATACAGAGTGCACTTGGGGAAAAGCTTCAGTTTGATCAGGTAACTGTTTATACTGAAATATGAAGGACATTCAAACAATTATTTTTATTTTTAACCAAAAAATAAAAGGTTACTATACTGTTCAGTATAGTATAGAATATTATTACCATCAGATGAGTTGCATTGTACTGTTTAGTCAAGCCTTTGGCTCAGTGCATCAAACTTCAACAAGCATTTTTTCATGGACTGCCATAAGTCTACCTGCAAGGCAACAAGTTTTGTGTCTCTGTCTGGTTCTTATTCCTTGCCCTGTCCGATATGGGAAACCCTTGCAGTAGCTGCGCTACTATCAGCGTAGCTCTTGGGGTCATTGGAACGTGCAAGCCCCTTTACCACTTTAAGGTGGAAACAAAGCAGAGAGTTAATATAGATTATAATAGAATAAATAAATAGTAAGCAAATGCAAAAAGGCTAAAGAAATTTGGGTGAATCAGAAAGCACTGAGACTGGTACAAAAGCATGGGAAAGACTCCATTCAGTATGCTAACAAATTAAAATCTTAACAGGTAGGAAAACATGAAATACCATTGGATGTTTACAATCGAAGAATGGTGTAATATTAATGGGACAAATTAATATAAATAACAAGAAGAGTTATATGGTGATAAGAGACCTGTTGCAAATATTCAAGACAATAGTGAAGATCCACCAGTACTTCTGGTCCAGTAGTCGTGGGTTTGAATCCATATTAAGATAGAGTTTTTAAATTGATATGGGCTCCTAGGTCAATACAGCATAAAATGGATACGAGCAAATGTCTTGTCTCCAACATATTGGAGGATATTAAAATTGATGGGGAAATTTTTAGATTAAAACATATTTGCTGGAAACAAAAGCAGCAATTAAAATGCAAAACATAGTGGGCAATTTTAACCAGATAGAGCAAAGAGTAAGAAGGATGTGTTTTGTCACTGGATCGCCTCTCTCTTTCTATTATGAAATTATAATGACAGAGATGAAAGATTGGCCAGAAATATGAGTTGAAGATGATTATATATCTATGTTATGCAGATGACAGGATTGATAGCTGCAAATGCAAAAGATCTGTATCAGCTGTTGGACACTAGTAATAGAAAGTGCAAACATAATGATATTCCTTGAATATCAATACAACTGAAACATTGGTTACATTAGCTATATCAAGCAGAAAGATAACACCAAAATGTTATATGGCAATAGAAGGAGAAGAGCTTAACAAATTCAATAAATTAAAATATTTGAGAGCAATTATCACATCAGATGGAAGATGCGTGACAGATATTAATAGCAGAATAGGTCAAGCAAAAACTACATTTTAGAAGTGTCGTAAGTAATCCTTTATTACTTTAGTGTCGTCCCTGGAGTGATGGGAATCAACACCGACAATTTTATTAACCCAATATTATTGTCCTAGAGAAACCACCAGAATCCGTCCACAAAACTCCCTCAGTCTGTAGACACCTCTTTCTTACTCTCACTCACCCCTGGATCATGCCCCCTCTCATTCTTCCCCAACACAACATACTCAACAACTCTAGCTTTAACAAATAAATACAACAATTAATTTATTAAAACAAAGAGTATGTGTGTGAGAGGTGTGTGTGTGTAATGTGTAGAATGTGTGTCGAATATTCTAATGTGTATGTAGAATCAGACCAGTGAATCAGGAGCAAAGTCTGTTACATCACTGTGCTGAGCACCATGTATTCCGGACAGTGAACCTCACCCAGAAGATGTTTCTCTGTCCACGTGACGACTTTCTCCAATAACGCTCGAACAAACAGGATGCTGGTCATCGGATAGACACTGTTCGATCTTGGTCTTCACTCTAACAAACACGGTGAAGTTACTCTGTTTAATAATGTTTGTTGAACAGAGAATCTTTCAATTAACTGAAATGTCACTTGGGAAAATCTACTGTTCACAAATCTCTGATTATAAGATTTTCCCCCTCTTTAACAAACAACCTATTAATGTTTCTAGGTAGATGTATATATATATATATATATATGTCCTTGGTATATGAGTTATGAATCTTCGGTGATGAAGCTTATCACTCAGTAAACACAACACTTATGTTCATCAAGTCCGGCTCAGCAGAAGCCAGGTTTCTACAGACCAACTAGGTTCTGAGCCCCGTGTAAAAGCCTCTCAGTAACCTCTGTCTTCATTCCGTGAGCCATCATTGTATAAAACTTTGAAACTGCTTCTTCGTCATAAATCATCGCACACTCAAGTGGAACCTGTTGAGTAGAGAACATCATGGTGAGAGCAACTAAATCCTGACCGTAATTAGGTGAGTGTAGGCCAATAGCAGCACTCAGATCTATAACAGAGATCCGATCTCTGTCATACGGCCAAATAGCTCATCACATTGGTCTTAGACATGGCAACATCAGGAAAGAATAAAGGTTAGAAACCCAGCAGATGCCCTACTGGAAGATCCTACCTTTTCACATTCCCCTCCTCCCTCCCAACCATCCTCAATCTCTCTAATTATTATCCCACTACATTGTCCTCAACTCCCCGAGTAAAATGATATATTACACAAGCTAGTTAATTTCAGGTGGAACCTTTGCCGAAACCAACTCAGTTATTCGCGAGGCTCCATAAGGCAAGGTATTTCTTAAAGGTGGATCATGGTCCTTGCCAACCTATCTCCAGTTTGTTGTTTCCCATTGGGAGTAACAACAAGACTTTGTCTCCCACCTCTAGAGATCTGTCTTTAGACCTACGGTTGTAGTAAGCTGCATGTCTTTTTCTGGCCTTTTTCAAGTTTTGATTCGCTAGAGTCCATCCCTTGTGAAGTTTTTCTTTCAGTTCCTCCACATATTTGTAAGAAGAGATCACTTCTTCTGACGTCCCCTCCTCAGTCCAACTCCTCAACATGGCTTCCAACGGTCCCTTGATTGGACGACCAAACAGCAACGTAGCGGGTGGTAGTCCTGTTGAGCCATGAGGTACTTCCTGATAAGCAAAAAGTGCTGCTGGGATATATTCATCCCACCTATCAGGTTTTTCCTGTGCCAGTTTCCTGAGCATTGTCATCAACGTGCCGTTAAAACGCTCTACTTGTCCATTGGCTTGAGGGTGGTAAAGGCTGGTATGTATATGGTTAGAGTGGAACACCCTAAATACCTCCTCCATCAATTTTCCACAAAACTGGGACCCATTGTCCGTCAGTATTTGATCAGGAAAGCCTAATCTTGTAAAGGCTTCTATCAGTGCGTCCGCCAATCGTTTCGAGTCACCGTGGTCAACGGTATGACTTCACACCACATTGTACAGCAATCCACCATGGTGAGTATGTACATGTTCCTCTTCCTAGTCCTAGGAAGTGGACCCACAATATCGATGGCTACCCTCTCAAAAGGAGAGTTCATGATGGGCATTTCACCCAAGACCACCGGTGCTGTCCAGTGTTTTGGTGCCACCCTCTGGCACTCAGGGCATGACTTCACATACCGACGCACATCACCTGTCATTCCCGGCCAATAGTAGTGGCAGGAAACTCGCTGCATCGTGGCGGCAATACCCATATGCCCACTGAATGAGATGGTATGCCCCATATGAAGAATCTGGGAACGGTGGGTCTTCAGGACCACCAACTGACCGTGTAAGTTGTCTCCCCTTCCGGCTCTCCTGTAGAGTATCCTATTCTTCATATAGTACTGCCCCCGTTTGGGTGGATCAGCACTTTTCTGCAGCTTTTTGTAGCAAGGACGTAGAGTAGCATCCTCACTCTGGGCAGTTCGCAACTCCCCTGGCAGTGGGTTAGTCACATTTGCTTCTGCCTCATCCGTTCTCGTCTGAGAGTGAGTCTGTATTGCTCCCATATGGATTGGCTCCCTGGGCATTCCCAGAAGGACATACCGGCAACCGAGGATTACGGGAAAAATGGGATAGGTCAACACAGCGGCCTTGATGGTGCCGGTGACATATCTTGACCGAATCTCCACTCTGGCAATGGGCAATTTCATGGCTACAGCACTCTTCCGTGCAGGCTGTATCTCCATGGTCTCACCTGTGAATTGTTCTGGATGTACCAGATCCGCAGAAATCACGGCCTCCCCGTCCAGTCCTGTGTCGTACAAACACTCCACTTGACGACCGTTAACTTCTACCAATTCCACTACAGGTGGTTTATCCTGGTCTGGAGTCTCTTCCTTGGCCTCGACCTGTTTGGTGGGCTCCACCTTAGGTTTCCCGGGGCACACGACTAATTGAGAGTCTCCTGACTTTCCCCTGCAGTCAATAGCATTGTGCGTATTCACCCTGCAGTGTTTGCACCATTTCCCTGTCCTAGATTTTCTAGTGCTGGACTTTAGTGAGCTCTCCTGGTGGCGAGCTTCCTTGTTGACCTTGGCATTGTCAGTGTCCACCTGCGTTGAAGTCACTTGACATGCCGCGAAGTGAGGGTTCTTACCCTTCGATTTGCATTCCTTCGTATTGTGAGAAGGTGACTTACAAATCGAACACCACTTCTCCGACCACAGTCGTTTTTGTGTAGAGCTCGAAGTGCTCTTGCTTCCCTCCTTCGTCTTCTCCAAACTCTCCTCTGAAGTTTTAACATATGGTTCCACCTTCTTAGTTCCTGTGCTCTTGGCTTTCTTCAGGTTATGTTTTTCCTGACTTTTGGTGTTTGTAGAAAGGTTTTCTGCTGCCTCCCCATGTACCTCGACGAACTGTTCTGCCAATTTTGTCACCATGTCGATTCGTTCCGCCCCTTGTTCTCCCAAGAATGTCCTGAGAGGTTTCGACATTTGCTTTCGCATCTGGTCGACTACCATGAGCTCTTCCAGACTCTCATAGTCATGCGCGAACCCAGCCAAATCCATCCACTTATGGAGATAGGCTTTCAGACGCAGACTATAGGCGGCAAACAACTCCCCCGGTTCTTGTTTTGCTCCTCGAAATTTTTTCCGGTAGGTATGTGACGTAACTTCAAATCGTTTCAGCAGAGCAGTTTTCAACTCGTCATAATTGTTCTCGTGTCCTGGTGGCAGGCGAGAATAAACCTCGTAACTGGTCCCACGTAATCCCTTGGATAGCTTGAGATTCCATTTGTCACGATCCAGACCCATTGCAACCAACATAGTTTCGAAGCGTTGAAGGTACTGGTCAATCTTCTCATTGTCCTCCTTGTAGATCGCTAGAGGGAACTTCATAGCATGGTAGCTATGTCCACCTACTGGTGTTGAGCCAGGGAGAGAGGAACCTCCCACTGCTCCCTCAGTTTCCCCACTAGATTGCCTCTTCAGCTCGAGTTCCCACATTCGGTACTCGTGCTCCTTTTTCTGAGCTTCTTGTTGAGCTTCCAATCTCTTAGCAGCCTGTTCAGCTTCAAGTTTCTTAGCTGCTTGCTCAGCTTCAAATTTCTTAGCTGCTTGTTCAGCTTCAAATTTCTTAGCTGCCTGCTCAGCTTCAAGTTTCTTAGCTGCCTGCTTAGCTTCAAGTTTCTTAGCTGCCTGCTCAGCTTCAAGTTCCAGCCTTCTAGTGGCTTGCTCAGCCTCAAGTTTCTTAGCAGCTTGCTCGAACTCCACCCTTCTCAATTCCATCTCTGCCTTCCGATCTTCCCTTTCTGCTTGATGATAATCTCTCTCCACCGCCTGTATGTAATCTGTTAGTGCAGAACCCGACAAACCCATTTCTTCCCCCTTTGCCCTTAGTTCTGCCACAGTTAGTTTAGGAGTGGCCATTTTTCAGAGAGATAAGATAGCAGATAGAGTATAGATTAACTCCAAGATAAATATATAGATAATGAACAATTACAATTAATCTATATATTTAAAACCACAACACAACACAATCACTCAGTGACAAGAGCAGAATCAGGACCACAGACTTATGCAGACGTGTGAAGTGTGAACAGGTAAGATATGTGTCTTAACCCCTATCCACATTCACTCTAGCTGGATTCTCTCTCTAACAATATCTCCGTCCTCTAACTGAAGATCCTGTGTCCAAAGACCCCATTGTCAGGAGATCCCGCTGTCAAAAGATCCCATTTACGAGAGATCCCACTTACAAGAGATCCCGCTGTCCAAAGATCACGTTTACGAGCACCCAATAATTGTCGTTAGTAATCCTTTATTACTTTAGTGTCGTCCCTGGAGTGATGGGAATCAACACCGACAATTTTATTAACCCAATATTATTGTCCTAGAGAAACCACCAGAATCCGTCCACAAAACTCCCTCAGTCTGTAGACACCTCTTTCTTACTCTCACTCACCCCTGGATCATGCCCCCTCTCATTCTTCCCCAACACAACATACTCAACAACTCTAGCTTTAACAAATAAATACAACAATTAATTTATTAAAACAAAGAGTATGTGTGAGAGAGGTGTGTGTGTGTAATGTGTAGAATGTGTGTCGAACATTCTAATGTGTATGTAGAATCAGACCAGTGAATCAGGAGCAAAGTCTGTTACATCACTGTGCTGAGCACCATGTATTCCGGACAGTGAACCTCACCCAGAAGATGTTTCTCCGTCCACGTGACGACTTTCTCCAATAATGCTTGAACAAACAGGATGCTGGTCATCGGATAGACACTGTTCGATCTTGATCTTCACTCTAACAAACACGGTGAAGTTACTCTGTTTAATAATGTTTATTGAACAGACAATCTTTCAATTAACTGAAATGTCACTTGGGAAAATCTACTGTTCACAAATCTCTGATTATAAGATTTTACCCCTCTTTAACAAACAATCTATTAATGTTTCTAGGTAGATGTATATATATATATATATATATATATATATATATATATATATATATATATATATATATATATATATATATATATATATATATATATGTGTGTCCTTGGTATATGAGTTATGAATCTTCGGTGATGAAGCTTATCACTCAGTAAACACAACACTTATGTTCATCAAGTCCGGCTCAGCAGAAGCCAGGTTTCTACAGACCAACTAGGTTCTGAGCCCCGTGTAAAAGCCTCTCAGTAACCTCTGTCTTCATTCCGTGAGCCATCATTGTATAAAACTTTGAAACTGCTTCTTCATCATAAATCATCGCACACTCAAGTGGAACCTGTTGAGTAGAGAACATCATGGTGAGAGCAACTAAATCCTGACCATAATTAGGTGAGTGTAGGCCAATAGCAGCACTCAGATCTATAACAGAGATTCAATCTCTGTCATACGGCCAAATAGCTCATCACATTGGTCTTAGACATGGCAACACTAGGAAAGAATAAAGGAACGGGTAGAAACCCAGCAGATGCCTTACTGGAAGATCTTACCTTTTCACATTCCCCTCCTCCCTCCCAACCATCCTCAATCTCTCTAATTATTATCACACTACATTGTCCTCAACTCCCCGAGTAAAATTATATATTACACAAGCTAGTTAAAGCCATACAATAGGACACTAGTGCCGACGCTCCTATCATACTTTCTAGCACCACACTTATAGAACATTCTATCACCGCACCTATAATACATTATATCACCGCACAGTACTGTACTCTATTCCTAATCATACTCTAAGTTAGATATGATTAATAGAATACCATATGCCTATTCCGGTTGATGATTGAGACTATGCAATCCCAGACTGGATCTATGTCCGCCGATACATTATCAACACTTTGACACTATAGTCTCTTTCAATTAACACATTTTGGAATACTGCACCGATCCTTAAACTTCAGAAATCTTGGTCGACTAACACAACTTGTTTACTTCAACTGGTTTTATATCGGGGCTTGAGTGACGTCACCAATTTGTCTAGACGCAGAGGCGTCGAGAAGTTGTTTTTCTCTTTATTTTTCCCAACTCAATGTGAACATCTGGCTGGTGTCCCCTTTCATCTGGGAAATTGTCTCCTGTCTGTGATCTAGAGAGCCTTCTCCACATCACAAGACTCCATCCGACGTCTGGCCAGACATTCCGTCTATCACTTCAAAGGCTGACTCCCGCCTTGTAGACGGATGGCGCCATTGTACGTTTCTCGAGCAACAACTTGTTAACAAAATGCCGACCGGGGTTAGAAATTTTGACGCGACTTATTTTGTTCCTCAGTCTATACAACATCAAAGGGTTGCCTGTTTTTGCAGACGAATGTCGGGTCTTGTTTGTCATCGATCGAAACTATAAAGTTTATTTTTCGTGACAAGATGACAAAAGATTTTTTATGTAATATGTCACTTTCATTGAATATTAGAAAAGAGTGCAATAATATTATGATAGATATGCTCTGTTGTATAACAATGGATCTAGGAAGGTATATGAACAACCTAGGAAGAGCTTGGAGGCAGCAGAAATTTGGTTTCTGAGATGAATATTGTGAATACCTTCCACAGCTAGAGCAATAAATAACGATTGACTGGAAACGGCTGACAAAAGTACAACAATTTATACACAAGTATAAGAATGAGGCCATTAGTTGTTTTGTAATATGATGACAAGTGAGGCATTGGAGACCATCATAATGACTGGAAAGATATCAGCAGAGGCAGCAGAAGGCTGAGAGAAATTATGCTGCATGGTCTATGGTGGTGACATGGAGAAATATTAAAAGAATTCACCCAGAACACGAAGGATCAAGAGCAGAGGACAGTCATGAACACTATTTGGCATGGCACAAGATGATGATGATGACGCATGTTTGTGCAATTCAAAGTACTTAATTGTTTACAGTTTATGTTTCAGTACATTTTAGAACTGTATTTGTTAAGTTAATAACTATTATGAACAATGTTAATTTTTTTTTTTCATTTTTCAAGGCTATATGTTGTAAAGGCCAGGTAGAAAACTGGTTGTCAGATCTGCTGTATCAGGTTAAAGTATCTCTTCAGACGCAGCTTCTTCATGCATTAGAGAGCCAGAGGCTTCTCAAACACAAAACAAGACTCATACACAGTGCTGGTGCCAGGAAGGTCTCAGTGCCACTGAGAGGTGAGATAGATTTAAGGATATTACTGAAACTGAATTTTAAAAAATGTAGGAAAATAAAAATTAGATATATGTCGAGGAATCAGTAAAGCTTTGAAAGGGTAATTAAATACTGATATAATTTGTTTTTTATCTATTATTTAGAGATTCCGTCATTTGTTTTAAACAAGATATATTTCTTTTTCAAAGTACATAATTTTACATTAACTGATCTCCAGTAGGGGAAAACAATTCTAATGACTTTCTTAGAATTTAAGACTTTATTGTGGACAAACATTATCACAAAATGGCAGTTGGAATGCTTGAAATACTTTGAAATTGACTTCCTAAAAGGGGATTAAACAACGATCATCTTTATGCTCCACTGTAAAATAAAATTATAAAAGTTAATTATGATGATATTGTACTGATTTTACTTTATAATAATGTGGAAAAAATCAATTAACTTGCTTCTGGCAAGGCTCTGTGTAATGATGAGATTCCAATAGAGTTTATCAGGAGTGGGCAAGACATACTCCATCAGCTAATAGAGCTATGCTGGTGAGAAGGACAGGTCTCACAGGATTTCAAAGATTCAAGCATCATAATACAGTACAAGAACAAGTGAGATCAGAGTGACTGTAACAATTATTGGGGTGTCTCACTTCTGTGTATCGTTTGGGAAAATATTTGCCACAATTGTTCTGCACAGCCTTCAAGTTCTAAGAGATCAAGTATACCCTAAATCACAGTGTGACTTTCGATGGAACCTGCCTACCATTGATATGATGTTCTCATTGCAGCAGCTGCAAGAAAAATGCTGTGAACAGAATCAACGACTGTTTATTGCTTTCATTGATTTCACAAAGGCATTCAATTTGGTCAGATTGTCGTGAGGGTCTGTACAAGGCGCTAAAGAAGATTGGCTACCTGCCACTCTTCTGTCCATTGGAGAATCATTCCACACAGACTTCCTATTGCAGATAGGTCAGACAGTGAGCATTTGAGATGTCAGATGGTGTGTGATAGTGGTCTGTCCAATCACATTCGTTACCACCATGGGTTGTATTATAGTTATTATGCCTTATTTAAAGCACAACAAACTATCATCTGTCAAACGGCAAGGTGTCAGTCAGTCAGCTTGGAAGAAATTAAGTTTTAAATTTAGGATTCAATTTTTAATATATTTCTGTATATACTTTCAATTTCAGTTAAAATGCTAATGAATGAGCCATACTCAAGCCATACTTTCATCAAATTCCCAAAATGCACTTACGTTATTGCATGTATGCGTGCATTTACATACAGTTGATGATTTGTAGTAACAGATGCTGATAGAATATGATGTAAAGGGTGTTTCATAGCAGACATTGCCGTTGGGGTGTGATGTGGTCTTCACATATTCTAGTTAGTTAGTTAGTCGAGGTTCCAACTTCATGGCAACAGGTCGTTCCCATTATGCTCCATTCCTGGGCCAGTGAATATCACACAAAATTTTCCCCACTGTCTAATGTGAAAAGTGGAATAGACAGGAGTCTTGGCAATCCATCAGCCCGCACGGGTACACTGCGTAATGCTGCCCCCAGAATGCCAACACAAATGTCATCCACGAAAACCACAGTTCATCATCGATGGACTCGGCAGTCATCAGAAAGACCTCAATGACTCGGGTTTTCTCACATGGCTCGGTCTTTTTCCGCAGGGCGACCCGCTGAAAGTGTCGCATAAAACACGAACTCTGCAGCTTCAGTGCCGACTCCCAGGAGTCTCCTGAAAAATGCACTCGTGAACCGAAAAGGCAAATCTGTCAATTTAGCAACAGCCGGTAGCCATTGTTCTGAACATGCAGGTCACTGTACAGAACAGATGTAACAGCATTCCACACAAATTTCACAGTGTCGCCCATGCACTCACTCAGTAGCAGGGCAACGAAACCATGTACTACCAGTCCAACATGAGGAAAATGCGATTGCAAACCGTAGCTGCAAGCATAAACACGCCACAGGCCTTAACGGTTCAATGCCTAACCACCATGTTGGCGACCGGAAGCTCTACCATCACATATTCTAGGCCATGACATATGAGGTGTGAGTGGCTATTTCCCTTCCTTATCATCTTCTTATCCTAAACAATTCCCAGGTAATTGTGGCAATATTCAGATACCAATTTTTAAAGCTGGGTCATCTCAGAGCCGTACTGGTAGCAAAAAAGAATCCTGGCTCTGCTAGGGATTGAGCCTAAACCGCTGTCTTCGCATCAAGTGCATTAGCCACTATGCCGCTGCAGCTTCAATGGTGTAATATGAATACCAAAAAAAAAAAAACAGGAAGTAAATCTTTTGGTTAATACAATTGAGATGTGAAATCCATTCCAAAAAAGAAAGAATGGCAAATTCACATCCCGACATTATTCACTTGTATTACATGTTCACATTCAACGGGTCTGTGTTGTTTTGGAAGTATTTAGGCTTTTTTCTGATGACCAGAATCAAACACGTCAGTGAGGTCAGTGTGGCCGAATGGATAAGAATGCTAGCTCTTAAGCTTTTGGTGCACTGATGCCGAAGTAGCAGGTTAAATTCCTATACCTTTCAGTTGGGCTCAGATGTTAACTTCTGGTACCTCTGATGTCAGAGTGAGTTCGCCTGTTGGAGAGGGACAATGGTAATAGGGAAAGGTAATCCACACACAAAAATCAATCCTATGCACTAGAAGTAGTAGCACTTGTATGGGTTACGCTTGAGTTTAAAGCGAGTGGATTCCCAAAAACACTTCAGTTTCTTCTATGGTGATTTGTAGGGGATTTGTTTTCCATGTGGCTTGTTTCTGTCCTAAAACAATTGTATTTTAAATGGAAGAATGTGCCTAGGCATTTCTTAAAGTTAAGAAACAACATAAAGAAAATCTGTGGCTAGGTATCTGATGTTTCAATGGTTGAAGATAGTATAAAATACTTAGCACTTTATTTTATTTTGAATGTAATAATTGTTCCTATTGTAATCACATTCAGATGATGGCAGAGCTGATGGGAATGATAGATCTGACGGGAATGAAAACTCAAATACTTCTGCTGCTTCCTCCATGAAGGGGTCAATGTCTGAGAGTCAGAAAAGCTTGGAAGAATTAAATTCTGGGCATGTCTTTGATGTGGCAAAAGAAAGCATGTGGATTCTTGATCATGTGACAGAAATTGTTTACTTGGCAACATGTGTTCAGATGACAGGACAGATTTCAACAGCAGTGGAGCAGTACAGTAATGGAAACAAGCTGTCTGTCAAAGTAATAAGATTAAGCTATTATATATGTTGTGCAATTAAGTAGTAAGATGGTGAGGTAGCAGGTAAAACCCCAACATTGGTCAGTTGGGCTAACATGTTGACTTCTCGTCCTTGACCTGGGGACGTAAATTACAAGGTACCTCTAAAGTCGAAGTGAGTTCGCTTGAAGGCGGGGGACACTTGTAATAGAGAAAGCTAATCCGCACGCAAAAATCAGTCCAGTGCACTAGAATTAAAAGCACGTGTATAGACTACGCTTGAGTTCACTGGCAATTGTGTGTCCTGCATGAACTTTACTGTTTTCTGCAGATCTTGCAGCCTTCCATAGATTTTGACATTTAGTTTTGTTTCATCGGACATAGAATAGATCTTATTTGAGCTATAGTTGTTACAGAATTTTAGTATATGTTCTGCAGTTTGAGGTTGTCTGTAATAACGTGTAACGTAAATGCTGCTATAAATGATCAGCAGGTTAGCCAGAAGACTAGTACTGAGGTCATCTAATCGCTGCACTGTTACTTAATCTCAGCAACTTTCTTCAGCTCTGCATAAGTTTGATCACCAATGTTCTTGCATATCTGTGTGATGTAGTTATTTTTTGAAATGTCCTCTTTTTCAGTTTCCCGGGGATTTTATCTTCCAGTATTTTCAGTAGACTTCCATGTCTTATACTGCCACTAAGTCAACACAGCCTTTAGTTTTTATTTTTATTTTCCCCATTTCTAATTTATCATACAATGTTTGTATTTCTTCATCACTATTGCATGTTGTTGCACATAATGTGTGTGTGTGTGTGTGTGCGTGCGTGTGATTTTTTTTCTCTTTTTTCTTTTATGGTGTATATATTTTTGTATGTATGATTGATGTTTGTGTACTTTAAAGTAAACATTTTCATCTTTTTTGAAACAGGACGTCTTAAATATGATTGAAACAAAGATCAAGGACACTATTTTGTTGTTAACTAACTTAGAAACAGAGAAAGAAGAACTGTTAAGTCAACGAGAAGTGAGCAGTAAGTACTGTTTTGATTATGACTTACTTTTACATGTGTTAAAGATAAGACCTATTGCCATCTTAATATTAATTAGTCAGCTGCAATGCATCTCAAATATTGTCTGTCTCTGGCCATTGATTGTACATCTTAACATCCTTTTTCACCCCATATTTTCTGAGATTATATTTCCATATAAGGCTTTATCTTCCTCTTGCACATTAGCCTTCAACGTTTTCCTGTAGCAAGATTTTTAATCAGAGTAGTATACCTTTTTGTGTGACCTAAATTTGTTTTCCCAAATATTGATTTTATTTTGTAATTCTATTTTCATCTGTAGTTTGTTTCTTCAGTCCTCTACCCTTCACCCCCAGATAGGGCACACAACTAACCCTCGTCAAGCCCTTTGTAGACTCATTCATGATTGGTTGCTTTTCTCAGCTGAAGTTTTCTTCGGGGTGAGGTAGCCAGTCCACCTAGCCCTCCTTAGTAACCTCTAATGACATGCATCTTAGGTTGCAATGTTACCTTTCTTTGCTTTCATTATGAGCCTCAGTAACTTACTAGTTTTGTTAGGATATTTTATTTGCCATTTTGTATTTTCCTGATGTTTGTCTCATTTACCTAGGTATCCACGTCTCAATCATTTCAACTCTTTCTAGCAACTATCTTGTGTTTAATCTACAAAATTTTTACTAATTTCAGCCTGCTAAAACTCATGTGTGTATTTTGTGTAAGTATTAAAAACATACATAATTTATATACTGTGCAGGTCTGCATGGCCGAATGGATAAGAACGCGTGTTCTTAAACATCCGGTGTGCTGATGCCGATGTTAGCGGTTCAGCCCCTACACCGGACAGCTGGACTAAAATGTTTGACTTGGGGACGTAAATTACAAGTACTTCTGAAGTCGGAGTGGGTTTGCCTGATGGCGAGGGACACTGTTAATAGGGAAAGCTAATCAACATGCAAAATTCAGTCCATCACTACTATAAATAGTGTTTATGGACTACGCTTTAGTTCAAAGCAAGCGAACGGGAAAAAAAATGTATATACTGTAAGTAACCTACATTGGAAAATCTTAAGTTTTTGTCATGATTTGACAGTGAAAATGGCACAAAATTTAAAATATTTGGTGTGAGATTAATTTTAACAAATGCATCATAAAATAACATCTGGAATAATGATAGTTCTTATACTCAAATTCCTATTTTACCAGAAAATTATGAAATAAATCAAGCATGCATATCATACATTAATGCTTTTTAAATGCAGGATTTTTGAGTATTTGGTCATAGTCCTTAACTGAATACCATATTATAATGTTCAGTATACATAACACTTATTCATTCTCATTTTTAACCAATAAAGTAGTTTGTTTATTAGAATATTTCACATGTTGTGGAATATGACCTTGATTGTTTGTTTATCCCCCATTTATGCCTTTAGGCGTTGTGTGTGTGTGTGTGTGTGTGGGGGGGGGGGGGGGGGGGTTATTGAAGTTCCAGTGCCTGTGGCTAGCACCTAACCTTCAATTTTCTCCAAGAATCAAGAGCAGTATTTTCCCACAATCAAGTAAATTCCCTGCCAGTTTTCAAGACATGACATAGGTTCCTTACCTACTTAACCCTGTTATATTTACTACTACCCCATGTCACATGAACCAATGGACACCCACCAACAAGTCACAAGCCACACCAGGAAGGACTGACCGGAAAACCACGACTAAAAGTCACGCATGTGTAGCTGTTTTTTATGCTCCCTCTCCGGAATTTATTCCAATTAATTTCTTGATTTCTTTTACATATCTGCTTGTTTCTTTTATTGTGTATTCTAGATGGAAGTAACATGATTTATTTAAGACTTTTCCAATTTATTGTTATATTTGGTTTGGTTTAGCAACTGTTTTGCATGGTGTAAAAACTATTAATTGAAAGTTCAACATATTCTATAGTGTTCGTTGAGTTTTAAACATTGTGTTAAGACTCATAAACATTTAGGGCTTTAACTGTTTTCATAACTGAAAGATTAAAAAATAATAAAAACCTGAGTTTGAAAATGCTGTAGAATCACAGGAAGAAATAGAAGTGAGGAACCATAGAGCTAGATCGGCACCAAATTAATAAGTCATAAATCTGGCCCTCAGTATTTACCTTTTGAGCAAACTCTTGGGGACAATGAAGACCTCTAACGATCTGTCCTATTTGTGATGCATGCTGGAATAGACCCGCCGGGGCCCATAAGGGAAGCAAAGAATAGCAACACTGTAGCCTACCACACATGTCGTAAGAGGCGACTAAGGAGGCTTGATGGTTCCGTCGCCCTGCTACTGAGTGAGTGCATGGCGCGACACTGTGAGCTGTGAGTTTCGTGTGAAATGCTTTTGAATCTGCCTGAGGTTTTTTGGAACATAACTGCATGTTCGGAGTGATGGCAGGTGGCTATGTCCCAGAGTTGACCGGTTTTTGCCTTATGCAGAAATGTGTGGCTGCCGGGCTTCTGATTGACTGCCACTGCCATCAGCGATGAACTGTATTTTTCTGGACTGTGTGGGTGAACATCTAGGAAACATTCAGATAGGAAAATGACAGCCGATTCCATCAGAGATGAACTGGGTGTTTTGTGGGGGACTGGTGTGTTGACATTCTGGTGGCGGCATTATGCACAGTGTATTTGTGCGGGCTGCTGTTTGTCGAGACTCCTGTCTTTTCCACTTTTCGCATTGAGTAGTGGGGAGCGTTTTGTGTGATATTCACTGGCACAGGAACGGAGCATAATGGGGACGACCTGTTGCTGTGAAGTTGGAACTGCGACTAATTAACTAACTAACTAGCTGGAATAAACACATAGTGAACATTAGTCATAGAAGAAGAAGAAATGAGTAATAAAAAAAGATTTAAAAGCATGGCCTAAAACAGATATTGTTTTGAAGCAATGTTTGCAACAGTGATATTTCCACAAGAATGCCACAAAAATTATGGATTAAAACCTAGTGCACATTGTAAGGATGATGAATAGGTACAAACAATATAGCAGTTAAACAAAAATGTCTAAGTAAGAGACACACAAACTGGAAAGAAAATCTTTAAAGTTTATTGTCATGCCTTGTATATCCTCAAAGGCAACTATACAGGTTACTTTCTTGTCCTTTCCTTCTATACAGTGGAAAGCTTGAGTTTTCTGCCTGTTTTCTATGTTAAAAACTGCTCCTTTTAATTTCAGCTGTGGATCACATGAAAGAGAATGAATTTGGCAGCTACTTGGAGGGGGCAGCTATACACAGTTCACATAAGAACATTCCAGATGTTAGTAGAGTACCATCTCACTTGTCTGCAAATATAGAGGAGGGAATTAAGTCAAAGACGCCTGATGGAGAAAGTAAAGTTATAAATAAATATATGTTCAAATGACCAAATTAAGATTTAACCTTTTCTAAGTCAAGACGTTGTGATGAATTATTACTTACAAACATTTCATTTAGTCTGATATACTTATTCACAGACAAGAAAAACATGTCTTGATATTTATTGTTGTAGATTTTATCATCCACATGAAGCAAATCCTTTGCAAAACATTTGTCTCAGCACAAGATGCCAAATATGATTCTTGATCATTCATCAGTTCCCCTGTCTCATGCATTTTCATGTCCAGAGTGTCTTGATTTTCTATGTCCACTGCCGTGTTCATTGTCCTTTCCCTCTGCTACTTTGACATTTAAACTACTTCCTAAACTACTTTGAGTTTCTGAGAAATGATACTGCTTATAAGCCAGTCTTCTTTATGTTCAGATCTGGTAAAATATTATATTTTGCTTCTTCTTGATCCATGGTATTCTAAGAATTTTTCTGTAACATTTAAGTTTATGTTAATCTTTAGTGATTGTGAAATGGTTCACGATTTATGTCCGTATTTTGCCACAAGAAATATATCTAAAATTTTAATTTTTATTTGTTTTCTGGTGTTTTCCCTTAGGCTTTTAACCCTTTTTACCCTCTGCATGGTCAGAGCCAGTCACCTTCAGACTTTTTTTAAAAACACGTCCGGCCCCATTGTCTTACATCTAAAAAGACTGGACATTTATTGTCAAAGTAACATTACAAAAATAATAATTTTCGCTATAGAGGTAAATTTGATTTGTGAGTTTTCATATTTAATCTGCAGATACAGATATTACAAAATGACCTTGGCTCCCAGGTTGACCCAGTCTAAAATGGGTACCAAGAAATATTCTGGGAAGTAAAGGTGACCTATGTGATACTGATGACATCACCAACAGAGTGCTGATTGGTCCATACAAGTATTCATTTAGCACCTTATACCCAATATGCCTAATGGTGTGTTAAAGAGTCGTTTACTTTTTTTATTACTAGGTTCAGTTTCATTCTGATGTCTGCTGAACAGTCCCCAGTGTCCTATTTCTAAAGATAATACTGAAAATTCATTTTTGAAGTAAAATAATGAAAATTCAGTTTTGAAGTAAAATAATGAAAATTCATTTGATCATAAGCTTTAATTTGATCTGAGAATTTATATATCTTATTTTTTATAGATGTACAGGTATGTGTGTGTTTGTGTGCGTGCAAGCATGAAGATATATGCCATGTGTGTGTGTGTGTGAATGTGTGTATGCACATAATTAGTATATAATATGTCCCTCTTTTTTCATTAAAGTCTCT
>JACEFZ010007917.1:0-59254 GCA_014155875.1 Cepaea nemoralis | reverse complement strand
TTGCCCCTGCCCCTAGGGGTTTATGTGGGGAGGAAAACTTGTGCACTAAAACCCTTAAAACCACAAAAAGGGGTTAAAATTGTGAAAAAGAAAAACTTGTTCACCGGGGGGAAAACCAAAAACCTTCCAAAAGGGGTTATGGGGAAAAAGAAAAACCTTGTGCATTTTTTTTTTTTTTTTGGGGGGGGGGGGGGGGGGGGGGAAAAACCACCCCCGAGGAAAAATTTTTTAAAAAAGGAGGAAAACTTGTGCACTGAACACAGGGGAAAGGGGTTTAGGGGGTTGGAGAGAACTTGTGTACTAAACACACGAGGACTGTGAGAGAACTTGTGCACTGACTACACGAGGTATGTGAGAGAACTTGTGCACTGAACACACGAGGGATGTGAGAGAACTTGTGCACTGAACACACAAGGAATGTGAGAGAACTTGTGCACTGAACACACGAGGTATGTGAGAGAACTTGTGCACTGACTACACGAGGTATGTGAGAGAACTTGTGCACTGAACACACGAGGAATGTGAGAGAAAACATTGTTTAACCTGTGCACTGACTACACGAGGTATGTGAGAGAACTTGTGCACTGAACACACGAGGAATGTGAGAGAAAACATTGTTTAACCTGTCCACTGACTACACGAGGTATGTGAGAGAAATTGTGCACTGAACACACGAGGAATGTGAGAGAACTTGTGCACTGAACACACGAGGTATGTGAGAGAACTTGTGCCTTGACTACACGAGGTATGTGAAAGAACTTGTGCACTGAACACACAAGGAATGTGAGAGAACTTGTGCACTGACTACACGAGGTATGTGAGAGAACTTGTGCACTGAACACACGAGGGATGTGAGAGAACTTGTGCACTGACTACACGAGGTATGTGAGAGAACTTGTGCACTGAACACACGAGGAATGTGAGAGAACTTGTGCACTGAACACACAAGGAATGGGAGAGAACTTGTGCACTGACTACACGAGGAATGTCAGAGAACTTGTGCACTGAACACACGAGGTATGTGAAAGAACTTGTGCACTGACTACAAGAGGTATGTGAGAGAACTTGTGCACTGAACACACAAGGAATGTGAGAGAAAACATTGTTTAACTCGTTCACTTAACACACGAGGAATGTGAGAGAACTTGTGCACTGAACACACAAGGAATGTGAGAGAAAACATTGTTTAACTCGTGCACTGAACACACGAGGAATGTGAGAGAACTTGTGCACTGAACACACAAGGAATGAGAGAGAACTTGTGCACTGAACACACGAGGAATGTGAGAGAACTTGTGCACTGAACACACGAGGAATGTGAGAGAACTTGTGCACTGAACACACGAGGAATGTGAGAGAACTTGTGCACTGAACACACGAGGAATGTGAGAGAACTTGTGCACTGAACACACGAGGAATGTGAGAGAACTTGTACACTGAACACACAAGGAATGTGAGAGAACTTGTGCACTGAACACACAAGGAATGTGAGAGAACTTGTGCACTGAACACACAAGGAATGTGAGAGAACTTGTGCACTGAACACACAAGGAATGTGAGAGAACTTGTGCACTGACTACACGAGGTATGTGAGAGAACTTGTGCACTGAACACACGAGGAATGTGAGAGAACTTGTGCACTGAACACACGAGGAATGTGAGAGAACTTGTGCACTGAACACACGAGGAATGTGAGAGAACTTGTGTACTGAACACACGAGGAGTGTGAGAGAAAACATTGACAAGGAACCGTCAGGTCCACTTTAAGCTGGGGGAGGGGAAAGCATGAACATTTGTGCGCTGACCACACAATTTGTGTATCAACTGCAACACATATGGCAACTGACCACACATTTGTGTATCACCTACAACACACATGGCAACTGACCACACAGTTTGTGTATCAACTACAACACATATGGCAACTGACCACACAGTTTGTGTATCACCTACAACACATATGGCAACTGACCACACAGTTTGTGTATCAACTACAACACATATGACAACTGACCACACAGTTTGTGTATCACCTACAACACACATGGCAACTGACCACACAGTTTGTGTATCAACTACAACACATATGGCAACTGACCACACAGTTTGTGTATCACCTACAACACACATGGTAATTGACCACACAGTTTGTGTATCAACTACAACACATATGGCAACTGACCACACAGTTTGTGTATCACCTACAACACATATGGCAACTGACCACACAGTTTGTGTATCAACTACAACGCATATGGCAACTGACCACACAGTTTGTGTATCAACTACAACGCATATGGCAACTGACCACACAGTTTGTGTATCAACTACAACACATATGGCAACTGACCACACAGTTTGTGTATCAACTACAACACATATGGCAACTAGTTATAATTCTCTAGTTATCAGTGTATATGCTTTCCTAATGTATTGGTTTAAGGACGGAAAGTATTCTCTCGTTATCTGTCTATTTGCTGTTATAACACAATAGTTTACTGACGTCATGTAGATCTCTAGTGATCTGTCTATTTGTGTTATAAGGCGTTACTTTACTAATGGAATGTAGTTCTCCACTGATCTGTTTATTGACAGCTATAATATAGAATTTGATGAGAACCGTGTGCTCATGTGGCCACTATATGATGAATGTGTTGTGTTGGACAGCGCCGTGGCCACTATATGATGAATGTGTTGTGTTGGACAGCGCCGTGGCCACTATATGATGGATGTGTTGTGTTGGACAGCGCCGTGTGTTCATGTGGCCACTATATGATGGATGTGTTGTGTTGGACAGCGCCGTGGCCACTATATGATGGATGTGTTGTGTTGGACAGCGCCGTGGCCACTATATGATGGATGTGTTGTGTTGGACAGCGCCGTGGCCACTATATGATGAATGTGTTGTGTTGGACAGCGCCGTGGCCACTATATGATGGATGTGTTGTGTTGGACAGCGCCGTGGCCACTATATGATGGATGTGTTGAGTTGCACAGCGCCGGAAGGGAATATCTGAAGTCAACTTGTCACTACCCCAGGACAGACTACATGCCCCCTTTAAAAAAAAAAAAAACACACACACACAGCAACAAAGGCAATAATAATGGTAAATTATCTCGAACGACAATTAGCCAGAAAAAAAAACATTCCCATATGTGTGGCACGTTACACGCACCTTGGGTATTTATGATGCCCATGTTAAACATTGCCTCACCGAGTTATGTATTATTGATTATTTTTCAATCGTTTTAATGCTTATTGTTCTTTTGTTCTTAATGAATTGCTTCATACGAGATGTTGAATGAAAGAATGTATGAGAGGAAATAGAGGAGAAGGGCAGAATGTCAGACGGGCCTGCGTGCCCAATTCTTAACCTTTTGAAAATAAAGATTTTCGTTCGTTCGTTCATCGCAGAGACTATTATGAACTTAACACTTGCAGCAATTAGAAACATTCTATACAGAGTTCTACGTGAGGGAAAACTAAAAGAGACTTTCATACTAAAAACAGCAGCCAGACATGGGGGACTTTTATCACCTTTACTGTTATTACCGAAGGCAGGAGAATAGACACAAGAAGTGAGTGGGAAAGATATATAGACACAGAGATTGAGAGGAGAATACATATAGACACAGAGATTGAGTGGAGAATACATACAGACAGAGATTAAGTGGGGAATACATATAGACACAGAGATTGAGAGGGGAATACATATTGACATAGAGATTGAGAGGGGAATACATATTGACATAGAGATTGAGAAGGGAATACATATTGACACAGAGATTGAGAGGGAAATACATATAGACACAGAGTTTGAATTGTGGAATACATATAGACACAGATATTGAGTGGGGAATACATATAGACACAGAGATTGAGTGGGGAATACATATAGACACAGAGATTGAGTGGGGAATACATATAGACACAGAGATTGAGTGGGGAATACATACAGACAGAGATTAAGTGGGGAATACATATAGACACAGGGATTGAGTGGGGAATACATATAGACACAGAGATTGAGTCCATCCATCCATCATGTGCCATGTCGATAAGCGTGAGAGGTCATGTTGTGTCATCTCACTCGATCACCAGAGTCGTGAATCAGCTCCGTGTTCCTGTCTCGACCATGCCCCCTAGCCAAGCCATCCAGGTATTTACATCTTGGTCTTCCCCTTGATCTCTTCTCTTCGATCTTGCCAGTTGTCACCAAGTTTTCCAATTCATTTCTTCTCATAACATGCCCAAACAAATTTTAGTCTACGTGTAATGTCTCTAATCAGTTTACGATATTCTTTTGTTTCTTGAAGGACATGTTCATTGGTTTTACTGTCTGTCCATGGTATTCTTTGCATTTTCCTCAGAAACCACATTTCCACAGCCATCAGTTGTTTTTCAGCTTGTGTGCTCATTGACCACGCTTCAAATCCATACAAATTACAGGTTCTATGTAGCACTTCAACACTCTTTTTCTCGTTTCAATTGATATCTTTTTATTGGTCAGTGTGTTTTTCATCTTGCAAAAGGCTACCTTCGCCATGGCAATTCTTGTTTTAATCTCTTCAAGGCATCTCCCATCAGATGTTATGACCATGCCGAGATAACTGTACCGATTCACTTGCTTGAATATGCCCATATACTCGTATATACATTGTGAAATTTCCTTCTTCCCAGTGACGACCACAATCTGCGTCTTCTTACTATTCAGATCTAACCCTAGTTGTTCACTGTGTGCAACAACCGCATCTACTAAATGTTTCAGGTCCTGTTCATTGTCTGCAATCAAGACTGTATCATCTGCGTATCTAATGTTATTGATGTATCGTTCCTCCTTCTCTCCCCCCCCCCCCCCCCCCCCCCCCAATGTTGATTCCTTTCATATCTTCTATATTTCTGAAAATATGTTCACTGTACAGGGAAAACAAGATCTGGAGACATTACACATCCATGTCTCACAACTCTTTTAATAGGTTGATATTGACCTACATCGTTATCAATTCTGATGGCAGCTTGTTATTTCCAATATATGTTTGTTACAAGTCTAAGGTCTTTTCCATCAATTTGTAGATCTTCAAGCATCCTTATCATGTTGACATGTCTCACTTTATTGAAAGCCTTTGTGTAGTCAACAAAGCAAATATGTAGATCTTTGTTTACCTCTATAGAACGTTCAATTATTGTTCTCAGTAGCATAGCATATATTGTGTCAATTGCCTTCTACAAACCAACATTGATCTTCTCCTATTTCGGGTTGTACTTTCTTCCTAACTCTTTGCATGATAGTTCTCAGCAAAATCTTCGTGAAGTGGCTCATTATACTAATTGTTCTATGTTGATCACATTCCAAGGCTCCTGATTTCTTGGGGATTGCATCAAATATAGAATTACACAATTCAGGTGGTATATCTGCAGTATCGTATATTGCGTTCAGCAGTCTGGTGACGTTGTCTATTCCATATTCTTCTAAGGCATTGATCATTTCTGTTGTGATGTTATCTTTACCCGGGCTCTTGCCAGTTTTCACATGGTTAAGAACTTCCATCTTCAAAACTGATGGTACTTCATTATTGTTCGGATGATCTTACTATTCTTCTCTTGTATCATTACAAAGGTCGTTCACATAATCTGACCACGTACGAAAAATCTGATCTTTTTCGATTACGATGTTGCCATCTTTGGTTTTTAGCCAACCCGTTGATGTGCGTGTTCTTTTGCTAGTGATGTCGTTAATTCTTTTGTGCATCAATTTGGTATTCCGAGTGTTGTGTTGGTTTTCAATTTCCTTGCAATTTTCCTTAAGGCCTGTTTCTTTTGCCTCTTTGCATAGCTTCCTAATTTTCCTGTGAATCTCTTCATATTTGTCCTTGTTATTTTTATTATTTCTTCTTATTTCGATGAGTTTTAAGATGTCTGCCGTCATACATTTCTTGCCTCCTATTAGTTTTGGATGGTTGTTTTTGCAGCTTGGTTGACTGATTTCTTTAATATTTCCCATTGGTCGCTGACATCTTGAAATAATATTTCCATAACAGACAATACAGCAAATCTGTTTTTTACCTCTACGTTGACATTTATCTTTCATCTCTTCACTCTTCAGTGCCCGAGATCAAATTTTGTGTTTCTTGGTGTATATTTGACTTTCTTTAATTTTATAAGTATATTGCTTAAGATTAATCTATGGTCGCAGTATTTAAGTGGGGAAGATATATAGACACACAGAGTGAGTGATGAAGACATATAGACACAGAGAGCGAGGAGAGATATAGTGAGGAACACATACAGACACGGAGAATAAGTGAGGAAGACATATAGACACAGAGAGTAAGCGAGGAAGACATATAGATACAGAGAGTAAGTGAGGAAGACATATAGACACAGAGAGTAAGTGAGGAAGAATAGACACAGAGAGTAAGTGAGAAGGACATAGACACAGAGAGTAAGTGAGGAAGACATATAGACACAGAGAGTAAGTGAGGAAGACATATAGACACAGAGAGTAAGCGAGGAAGAGACATAGACACAGAGAGTAAGTGAGGAAGACATATAGACACAGAGAGTAAGTGAGGAAGACATATAGACACAGAGAGTAAGCGAGGAAGACATATAGACACAGAGAGTAAGTGAGGAAGACATATAGACACAGAGAGTAAGTCGAGGAAGACATATAGACACAGAGAGTAAGTGAGGAAGACATATAGACACAGAGAGTAAGTGAGGAAGACATATAGACACAGAGAGTAAGTGAGGAAGACATATAGACACAGAGAGTAAGTGAGGAAGACATATAGACACAGAGAGTAAGTGAGGAAGACATATAGACACAGAGAGTAAGCGAGGAAGAGACATAGACACAGAGAGTAAGTGAGGAAGAGATATAGACACAGAGAGTAAGTGAGGAAGACATATAGACACAGAGAGTAAGTGAGGAAGACATATAGACACAGAGAGTAAGTGAGGAAGACATATAGACACAGAGAGTAAGTGAGGAAGACATATAGACACAGAGAGTAAGTGAGGAAGACATATAGACACAGAGAGTAAGTGAGGAAGAGATATAGACACAGAGAGTGAGTGAGGAAGACATATAGACACAGAGAGTGAGTGAGGAAGACATATAGACACAGAGAACGAGTGAAGGATACAGAGACACAGAGCGTGAGTGAGTAAGAGACATAGACACAGAGAGTGAGTGAGAAGACAAAGGACACAGAGCAGTGAGTGAAGGATACAAAAGACACAGAGTGTAAAGTTGAGTAAGAAAAGGGAAAAACAGAGAGTGAGTGAAGGATACAGAGACACAGAGAGTGAGTGATGAAGACATATAGACACAGAGAGTGAGTGAAGTATACAGAGACACAGAGCGTAGAGTGACGGAAGAGAAGAGACACAGAGACGTGAGTAAGGTAAGACATAAGACACAGAAGTAGTGAGGAAGACATATAGACACAGAGAGTGAGTGAGAAGACATGACACAGAGAGTGAGTGAGGAGTACAGTAGACACAAGAGAGTGAGTGAGGAAGACATATAGACACAGAGAGTGAGTGAGGAAGACTATAGACACAGAGACGTGAAGTGAGGAAGACAAAGGACACAAAGCGTGAGTGAGTAAGACAGAGACACAAAGCGTGAGTGAGTAAGACAGGGACACAGAGAGTGAGTGAAGGATACAGAGACACAGAGCGTGAGTGAGTAAGACAGGACACAGACAGTGAGTGAAGGATACAGAGACACAGAGCGTGAGTGAGTAAGACAAGGACACAGACAGTGAGTGAAGTATACAGAGACACAAATAAGTGAGGAAGACATATAGACACAGAGAGTAAGTGAGTAAGACAGAGACACAGAGCGTGAGTGAGTAAGACAAGGACACAGACAGTGAGTGAAGGATACAGAGACACAGAGCGTTAGTGAGTAAGACAAGGACACAGACATTGAGTGAAGTATACAGAGACACAGAGCGTGAGTGAGTAAGACAAGGACACAGACAGTGAGTGAAGTATACAGAGACACAGAGCGTGAGTGAGTAAGACAGGGACACAGACATTGAGTGAAGTATACAGAGACACAGAGCGTGAATGAGTAAGACAGAGACTCAGACATTGAGTGAAGTATACAGAGACACAGAGCGTGAATGAGTAAGACAGAGACTCAGAGCGTGAGTAAGTATGACAGAGATACAGACAGTGAGTGATGGATACGAGACACAGAGCGTGAGTGAGTAAGACAGGGACAGAGAGAGAGAGAGAGAGAGAGAGAGAGAGAGAGAGAGAGAGAGAGAGAGAGGAGAGAGAGAGAGAGAGAACGAACGAACGAACGAACGAACGAACTTTATTTTAAAAGGGTAACAAATTGGGCACGCAGGCCCGTCTTACTTTCGGCCCTTTCGATCACTCATCTTTCATTCATAAAATGTGCATGTTACATTTACATAATGAAAAAAAAAAACATTGTCAAATTGATTTTGTTAGCATAAACAATGCATATTACGCATGGTACATTCACATGGGGGGGGGGGGGGGGGGGGGGATTCTCAAATGAAAGTGTTAAATATAAACAGTGCATATTGCAATGTTGTGAGACACACCCCCCCCCCCCCATACACCCTCACACCCCGCAGCCACCCACACATCCCTCAGCCACCACACCCCACCCACCCACACATCCCCCATACACCCTCAGACCCCGCAGCCACCCACACATCCCTCAGCCACCACACCCCCACCCACCCACACATCCCCCATACACCCTCACACCCCGCAGCCACCCACACATCCCTCAGCCACCACACCCCACCCACCCACACATCCCCCATACACCCTCACACCCCCACCCACCCACACATCCCTCAGCCACCACACCCCCACCCACCCACACATCCCCCATACACCCTCACACCCCGCAGCCACCCACACATCCCTCAGCCACCACACCCCCACCCACCCACACATCCCTCAGCCACCACACCCCCACCCACCCACACATCCCTCAGCCACCACACCCCCACCCACCCACACATCCCTCAGCCACCACACCCCCCACCCACCCACACATCCCTCAGCCACCACACCCCCACCCACACATCCCTCAGCCACCACACCCCCACCCACCCACACATCCCTCAGCCACCACCACCCCCACCCACCCACACATCCCTCAGCCACCACACCCCCACCCACCCACACATCCCTCAGCCACCACACCCCCACCCACCCACACATCCCTCAGCCACCACACCCCCACCCACCCACACATCCCTCAGCCACCACACCCCCACCCACACATCCCTCAGCCTATACACCCCCACCCACCCACACATCCCTCAGCCACCACACCCCCACCCACCCACACATCCCTCAGCCACCACACCCCCACCCACCCACACATCCCTCAGCCACCCACACCCCCACCCACCCACACATACCTGAACGCACTCACACAGACTCAGGCAAACATACAAAAGAGAGAGAGAGAGAGAGAGAGAGAGAGAGAGAGAGAGAGCGCGCGAAGGATATAGAGACACAGAGAAGTGAGTGAAGGATAACCAGACACAGAGAGTTAGTGAAGGATACACAGACACAGAGAGTGAGTGAAGGATACACAGACACAGAGAGTGAGTGAGGAAAACAGAGACACGGAGAGTGCGTGAAGGATACAGAGACACAGAGAGTGTGTGAAGGATACAGTGACACCGATAAGGAGTGAGTAAGACAGAGACACATAGAGTGAGTGGAGGATACAGAGATTGAGTGAGGGACACCGATATTGAGTGAGGGACACATAGATTGAGTGAGGGAAACAGAGATTGAGTGAGGACCTCTCACATTCTTACCTCCAGCAATTAAACTAACATTTCTCATCCTAACCCCAGCCCAACCAGTGGTTGTATACAATGCAGCGATGGTGCGCCAGCGCCGACAGACCGTGCTGGGCAGCAGTCTTGTCTGGTTGGCCGAGCACTGAGGTAAGCATTCTTATAGATCGTCTGATCTTGAGGAAACTGGAGCAGGATTTGGCAGGAGCACGTAAGAGTGAGTCATAGTTGATACTTACCCATTGTAAGTAGGGAGTTGAGAGGAACATGCATGTGTGAGTCATAGTTGATTCTTACCCATTGTAAGTAGGGAGATGAGGGGAACATGCATGTGTGAGTCATAGTTGATTCTTACCCATTATAAGTAGGGAGTTGAGAGGAACATGCATGTGTGAGTCATAGTTGATTCTTACCCATTGTAAGTAGGGAGTTGCGGGGAACATGCATGTGTGAGTTATAGTTGATACTTACCTATTGTAAGTAGAGAGTTGAGGGGAACATGCATGTGTGAGTCATAGTTGATAATTAACCCTTGTAAGTAGTGAGTTGAGGGGAGGCATGTATGTGTGCGTAATAGTGCACACTTACCCATTGTAAGTGGGGAGTTGAGGAAGGGAGAATGTATGTGCGAGTCATAGTTGATAATTTGTTAGTTAGTGGACATATCATCCTCATTGCACATCGAAACATTCATTCCATAAGTGCTCGCATCCCTTCCTCAGCAAATCCCGCAGCGTATAGCGGCTAATGACACCAGTTCTGTGTTGGTTTATTAATCTTCTTTGGCTTCCTGCGTAGTGTTCTTGTTTGGCCACCCCTCTTTTAACTTGCTGTTCTCGCAGCCTGACCATGGTTGTAGATTCCCAGTCATCACTTAGTTCTCTTAAACGACTTGCTTCTCGTAGCGCATTCAGTATATCAGCCTGGTCCATGGCGCGTCCACCTTCCACAATAGCCCAACCTGCAAGCCTGTCAGCCCGCTCATTCCCTTGTACACCGGCATGCCCTGGTACGAAGATGAAACCAATCTTGATTGATTGATTGACTGATTGATTGAATGATTGATTGATTTATCTTTATTTTCACAGGGTTGAAAATTGGGCACGCAGGCCCGTCTTACATTTCCAATAACTCATCTTTCGTTCATCAATAGTGCATGATACATTGACATAGGAAAAACATTGTCAGATGAATGTTGTACACATAAACAATGCATATTACCAATATTACCATAGTTAATTAGTTAGTTAGTTAGTCGACAGATCATCCTCATTGCACATCGAACCATTCAGTCCACAAGTGCTCGGATCCCCTCCTCAGCAAATCCCGCAGCGTGAAGCGTCTAACGACGCCAGTTCTGTGTTGGTTTATCAATCTTCTTTGGCTTCCTGCGTAGTGTTCTTGTTTGGCCACCCCTCTTTTAATTTGCTGTTTTCGCAGTCTGGCCATGGTTGTAGATTCACATTCATCACTTGGTTCATGCAAGAGTTTTACTTCTCGTAGAGCATTCAGAATGTCAGCCTGGTCCATGGCGCGTCCGCCCTCCACAGTAGCCTCACCTGCGAGCTTGTCAGCCCGCTCATTTCCTTGGACTCCCGCATGCCCTGGCACGAAGATGAAACTAATCTTTGTCAGCCGAGACCGCTCCAGAGGCAGCAACCATTCTCTTCGGATCGACCCCTCCTCTATCCTCTTGATCATGTTCATTGAATCGCTAAGGAAACATGCCCTAGTGAATGTCTGTGTCTCGTGCCATGTTATTGCTTTACTTACTGCCATGACTTCCATAGTCAGGCTACTTGTGGTTTCAGTGAAAGCACCGAGTCCTCCTTCACAATTCTCCCTCCGGCCCGAGCTGTAAAGGCCCATGAGCTTCTCACATGTCGGACGACCGACCCATCTGTGTAGATGACCGCATCACCGTCTAGCGAGTTCTCGAAAATCAACGCTTGTACTTCAGCCTCAACAGTAGCCGGATTTTCTTTTCCATGTTATGAGACACATTCCCCCACCAACCAACACAACCCCCACCCATCACATATCAAACACACACATACATTCCTCACTCCAAACACACACACACACACACACACACACACACACACACACACCCCCAGGCACCAAATAATCCCCCACCGCCCCATTCATCCCCAACCTACACTCATCTCCCAACCCACACACACATTACCCACCCATCCCCCGACCCTTACGCACTCACCTAGCCACACTTCCTTCGCCCACCCTTCCACACAACCCCAACCACTCAGCCAAACACACATTACCCCACCCACACACACATCCCCTGTCAACCAACACATACTGCACCCACCCACATACACATCCCGAACCCATCCACGCACATCCTCACCCACACAATCCCCCAACCAACACACACATCCCGCACCCACCCACACACACACACACACACACATCGTCCACCCACACATATATCCCACACAAACATCCCACACTCATCCCCCAACCCACACACACCCATCCACACATCCTCCACCCATCCAACTGCACAACCCTAATCATCCATCCCCCAACCACTCATCCCTCAACCACACCCCCCTACCTACACACACATCTTCCACCATCCCACAATCCCCCACCATCCCACAATCCCCCACCCACACACATCCCCCACCCACACAAATCTCCACACCCACACACAATCCCTCACCCATACACGCATCCCCCACACACATCCTCCACCCACGTACTCATCTCTCACCCATACACGCATCCCCCACACACATCCTCCACCGACGTACTCATCCCTCACGCACTCACACCCACACATCCCTCACCCACCCATCAACACATACAACCCCCACCTACCCACCCACACTCACACACCCCATCCACCCAGTCAAACACACATCCCCCACCCTCACTCACATCCCTCACGGCCAAGACCGCTCCAGAGACATCACCCACTCTCTCCGGACCCATCCCATCTCATTCTTCCTGAGCATACTCATTGTGTCACTAAGGAAACACGCCCGAGTGAATGTTTGCGCCTCGAGTCATTTTATTGCTTTACTTACTGCCATGACTTCCATAGTTAGGCTACTTGTAGTCAATGCAAAAGTACCAGAATCTTCCTTCACAACTCTCCCTCTGACCTGAGCCGTAAGGGCCCATGAAATTTTCACTTGTTGAACGACCGACCCATCCGTGTAAATGCCAGCATCACCCTCTACATAATTCTCGAAGATCAGAGCCTGTACTTCCGCCTCCACAGCAGCTGGATTTTCTTGTCCACATTTCCTGTCTAGTTGGATGCAAACTGAAAAGGATGTGCAGAAATCTGTTGACACTTGTACCCACTCCTCGCCAGGTTCTAAGGCCTCAAGTGAACACACCTGCTGAAGAAAGTCTTCGGCTTGACCCACCCATGACTTTCCTCTTTTTAACCTGCTGCCCTTTACCTTCTTATCTCACTGTGCAGTGGATGTTATGTGCTTGCGTTCACTCTGAGGTAGGCACGCGCTCGGCAAATTTGTATTCTGTCCCTAATGGTTGGAAAATCAAGAAGATAGCGCATCGCCCTGCATGCTGTATCTCTTGTACATCCAAGAATAATACGTATAGCTTCGTTCTGTATCCTTTTCATCCTTTCCATCTGCTTTCGGATGAGCAGTCAGGATCGCCATCGCGTACTCAAAAAACAGAAAGAAACAGACCCTCGTAAAGAAGACAAAGATGGCGCTGCTCACAGTTTGCCGCGGCCATCACCCGCATCGCAGCCAAACCCTGCTTAGCCTTTGTTATCGCCTGGTCTACGTGATCAGTGTAAGCGAGGCTTCGGTCAAATTGTATCGCCAGGTAATTCGTTGCCTGCGTTCTTTGCACAGTCTCTGAACCCAGATTTACAGTTGGCGTTGTGATGTTGACAATATGGTTATTTAAAGACAACCTTATCACTGTTGCCTTTGTTGGGTTGACCATTGCCCCAGCTTCGACACACCAAGTACTTATGCGATTGAGTTCGGTTTACAGTTCCACAGCAACCTGACCTCTATCCTTACCCTGACGATACACTAAAACATCGTCTGCATACGACAATGTCCTCCCCGGTCCTATGATTTGCTCGCTGGTGATTCTCACAGTGTAGAAGTTGCAACAGCACCGGAGATAACGGTGATCCCTGTGGTAGGCCAGGATATATTGTTGTTGGTTCACAAGTCCAACTGCCACATCTAAAATCTACTTTCCGTTGGAAGAGGGCTGCAGTGATCCAATTAAGGAGGAAAGGGCTTATCTGGAGTTCAAGAAGCCGAAGTATTAAAACATCCGACGGTACTAAGATGTGTGTCTTAAACCTGCGACTGGCCTAGCAAGCCGGCAGGGGATCTTCATACAGCTCGTAGAAAAACTAAGAAGTATAAACGGAATGACCCAAATGGATATAGACCCGACAATGTTAATGGACTACGAGATAGATCTCCGATTCAACAAATGGGCACAATGAACGTCTGTGGTTTCAATAGTAAAGAAGAAGAGCTTATAGAAACAATGGAGGAGAGGAAAATTGGACTGATGGGAATAGCAGACACCAGAACAAAGGGGAAAGGATGCAAGGAGCTCCACCACAGAACACGTTTGTCTACTCTGGAGTAGAACAGCAAGAGAGGGCAAGACACGGTGTGGGAATAGTCATCGAACCACGGCTAGCAAAAGGAATACTAGAAATAAAATATATATCAGAAAGAACCATTACAGTGAGAATAAAAGAACAAACAATTACAACATATTTACAAATATACGCATCATGTAATGCAAACAAAAATGAGCAAGAATGCGAGGAATTCTACAAAGACATCCATGACGTGCAAAATAAAACAGATAAGCAGGACAACATCATAGTTATGGGAGACTTCACTGCAAGACTAGGACATAACAGAGTGGGCATAGAACAGAATCTGGGAGCATTTGGAGATCAGCATAATGAAAGTAATGATAACGGAAGTAGACTGATAGAGCTATGCAGCCAACACGACCTCTATATAACAAACACATTCTATAACATAAATGTGATCGCCTGGTGCGACACAGGATAGTGGTGTCACCAATACCGGCATCCCTTGCAGTGCCCAGGGGTATAATGGGAAGCTGCTCTGGAAAAGTTAATAAATAGGAGTGCCCGTCAGTTTCCAGCTCTCTCCGACCTGTAACAACCATGGCCTGGGGAGGAATTATGCTCATATCGAAGAAGGAGGCTTGAACCAGCCCTCCCCAGTCACTGGACCGGAGCAGGGAGTCACCAATGCCCCTAGAGTTAACCAAGACTGGCCTGTGTAGTCCACAGCACAGTCGAAGGGGTACACAAGCCGTGAAAGTATCGAAGAAATCCATGACAACTGTAATTGGCGATGTGTAAGCCCGCTCTAGGTAGTGACCCCTGGCCATGGTTGTTGTTTGTAGAGCAAACTTCGAGCCCCAGCTCTGATTAATGTAGTTTTTAGGCTACTCATACTCCCATTTGTATACCTGTTTATGCCACTATATCTCTGCTGTTAGGGTTATAGTTCTGTTATTGGTTACATCATGGTTCTTTGCTGTATCTGGTCCCAGTCGGCCCATGTGATGCGGGTGATTGTGTGGGTATTGAGGGTACCCTTCGACTCAACTGAACATGGTTGAGGTCTCACCGTCATTTAGAGACTGCCCCTTTAGTCGGTGCTAGGCAGCAGTTATCTCCAATTGTGGGAGTTCAGGTTCCCATTTCTGTAAGTACCGACTGTCCATGAGTCCTGAGATGATGTCAATGGAGAGTCCATACCCGTTGTTACCTTTGTTGTTTACGTTGAGGCTTCTTTGTTGCCATGTCCTTGCTGGTTTGTGGAGATGGGTACCCTGTCATGTTCATAGCGATGTTAGGCAGCAGTGATATCCACTGTGGGAACATAGGTTTCCATATTTGCATATGTCAGTTATGTGACATGTCAGGATGTCTGATTGTCCCTGAATCATGCAGTTCTGTCATTAAAAGTCTAATTTTGTTGTTCTTAATTTGTTTTGTTTAGTTTATAGTTTGTTGTGCGAGCTCTTTGATCCTGTTACAGTCCAACAGTGGAATCTTTTGTCTGGGGTATACAAAAGTATATTCCCCGCCCAAAGAACTCCTGGAGTCTTTTGTCTAACTCTCATTATCTTTTCTTGTTAACTGAGGAGAATGTATAAAGTGCTCTTTCTCTCTTTCTTCTTATTATCATTTTCTTCTCTGGCCCACTAGAAGTCAGTGTTGCGCTTCTTTATGTTTGAGCACCTAAGTATAGGAAATTATATCTTCCTAGCCTTTATATTCTCCCCCTGTGACATAAAGACTCACAAGTATATACCTGGTATAAATGGAACGATCTAGATACTAAAAGCCAAATTGATTTTACACTAACTAGAAATAACAGAAAGAGAAATATATTAGATGCAAGGGCAGTGCCCTATTTAAGTATAAACACAGATCATAAAGCAGCCGTTGCCACAATAAGAATTATCGGATGAAGAAAGCAAACAGCGGGAAAATAATGCCATGCGAATCAGTAAACTTAAAAAAACCTTAAAGAAGAGACAGTAAAGGGAAAATTATGAGAAAGAGCTAACTGAAATCTTTGTAAAATTACCTATAGAAAGAAAAACAGTGGAAGAAGAATGGGAGATGTTCAAATCAAGCATTTTAAATACTGCAAAACAAATTTTAAAAACATTTGGAATGACGAAAAAACGCAAAACATGGATAAAGAAAATAACAGGTTGGTGGAACGCAGAAGTAAAAGATGTTCGAGGCCAACACATACCTCGAGACCACTCAGCGCCCCCCCCTCCCCCACTCCCGGACCGCCCGCCTCTCACTAAATGTATGAGACTGTTACACTGACAGGAGCGAGGGATATAAATCAGAAAGTAAAACATCACTCACATTTCTCTCCCCTTGCAAAGCGAAAAATGTTGACGGTTTGACACAGTGTGTTACAGATGGCCGAGGTCCTAGTGTGTTACTGTCATGAAAATCACCGTGGTTTAACCAGTTGATGAAAATACAGGCAGTCGGATTAACGGCATGTTTTCAAGGCCACACTTGTTGTTAACCGGTCCAGAGAAAAAACAGTCTGTGTTCGCAGCTCCAACTTGTTTACTTCCAGTAGCGGTGAGATAAAGACACCCAGGGAACATTGAGAATTCTCCGACATCAAACGAATTGGCGGCTGGTTAGTGAAACCCGTGGTTGGGGGAAATGCAGGGACTCGCTACCTTGGTTGGAGGTTGCAACAAGGGGAATCACTCTTGCATTGGTTGCGACAGGGGACATAAGATAACTCTTGTAGTGATATAATCTAAGTGGAGAGCACTGCTTCTGAAATGGATAATCTGCCCTTGAAACTGTCTGGAGTTTGGAGATAAAAAAAAAACGTCACGTGAACCATTCAAGGCTCTTGGACAAAAACATGATTGGGTGACACAGTGTAACTCAAACAGTTGATTTAGGCAGACGTGCTTTGGCACTGCAGTTAGAGATTATAAAAATGTCTACCGTGTGCGAATTAAGTGGACTTAATTTTCACGTGCCTGTCATGGCAAATGTAGATGTGATTTGGTAGACTGCAGTGTTGCCTAAGGTAGTTCATATTGTAAAATTAGTCCTAATTAATTTAGGCAATAGCATGGTTGAAACTAGCTAGAGTAGTGAAGTGATGATTGGCTCTGTTAGTTGAAAATAGAGTAGTGAAGTGTTGATAAGCTTTACTAGTTGAGAATTGAGTAATGGGGGATAATGTGGACCTTCCAGTGGGTGCTCCCTGGTGGGCGGGGTTCCGCATTCTGTTTGTTGTTATTTTTTCTTCTTGTCTTGGCCTGATGAACACCAATGTGTTGAGTTCATCTGTCTCTGACAGAGTTAGGTTCACTGTTTTTTCTTCTGAGCAAGGCCGATGGCCCACGATCATCTAATAGAGATCAGTGACGGGGAGGCTATCACCAGTTGTGTTATATATTTTACAGGTTCCCTCTGGTTGGGATGAAGAACACAGAACCATTGAAAAATCGGATCCAGGATATTCTGGGTGCAGGAAGATTGGCCAGCAACTTTCTCAATGGGCCTATGCTAGAAGAAGTTGATAAACATTGGCTCGGTGGAGCTGAATAGTATAAGTATCCTACAGGATAAATACTGATACCATTACTAAGAAGATTACACAATACCTGTGGACCGCAACGTAGTAATGAGTTTGAGTTCATACCATTCGTGAACACACCAATGGTGATGGATGTTTCAGTCCACTTATTACTAGATCAGTAGGGGCTGATGTTCACATTAGATGAAACCCAAACATTGAAGAGTGGTTGTTCCAAGTATCAAGGAAATCATAACATTAAGACAATATCTAGAAAATAAAGACATCTATTTGAGACTAGATATAATGACTGTTTTAAGAGTGAAAACTGTAGAACATTTCGCAAGAAGGAAAAACGTCATGTTCATGGGACAGTGTTCCACTTTTCACTGCACAAGAATTGTGTGGTCTCAGTTTTTTCTATAAACTATTAGGAACAGTTATTTTTGTTAGGAACAAAAATAGTATCATTCCCGGACTGTAGATTTGAATGGGAATCAGATCTCATGGTTATCAGAGCTCCTGGAGGAGGACATGTCTGGAGGGAAGGACACGACATTTGGTGAGGTCCATTGTGCTGATTCTTGTGATGTCGTGTAATCCTTGCCATGATGAGTGGACTCTGATCATGAACTTTGTGGTCTGACCTCTACATTTACATTAGAATACACAACATACATTTTCTTTGCATACACGTCTCACGTACATTACACCTTTCTTTTACTAAATGAATCTTTATTAATTTTTAGAAGCAAGAGTTGTGGAATATGTTGCGTTGGGGAAGTATGAGAGGGGGCATGATCCAGGGGTGAGCAAGAGTGAGAAGAAGGTGTCTTCAGATTGAGGAAGTGTTGTGGACGGAGTCTGCTGGATATCTCCAGGATATTGATAAGGGGGTAAAATATAATGTGGATGTTGACTCCCCTCACTCTAGGGACGACACTTTAAAGTAAGACACGACAGTTACAGATGGTCCTGATTCTAGTGTGTTACAGATGGTCCTTGACCTAGTGTGTTACAGATGGTCCTGGTCCTAGTGTGTTACAGATGATCCTCATCCTAGTGTGTTACAGATGGTCAAGGTCCCAGTGTGTTACAGATGGTCAATGTCCCAGTGTGTTACAGATGGTCGAGGTCAGAGTGTGTTACAGATGGTCGAGGTCCCAGTATGTTACAGATGGTCAAGGTCCCAGTGTGTTACAGATAGTCAATGTCCCAGTGTGTTACAGATGGTCAATGTCCCAGTGTGTTACAGATGGTCAATGTCCCAGTGTGTTACAGATGGTCAATGTCCCAGTGTGTACAGATGGTCAATCCCATGGTTACAGAGGTCGAGGTCCAGTTGGTGCAAGGTCCATGTGTTAAGATGTCAATGTCCCATGTGAAGTGGATCGACCCCAGAATTTGTGGTCGAGTTTCCTAGTATTTACATTAGAATACAAAGGTACATTTTCAGATGGAAACGTCCACGTAAAATTACACTTTCCCCTTTTACAATGAATCAATTAGTTTTAGAAGGCAAGAGTTGTGGAATAGGGTTGCGTTGGGGAAGTAGGGGAAGAGGGGGAAATGATTACAGGGTGGGGCCAGAGTAAAGAGGGAAGGGTGTGTTCAGATTGAGGGAAGGGGTTGTGACGGTTTTCAGCTGGTAATCCCAGTTTTGTTAAGGGGGTAAAAATATACATGTGGAGGGTTGTCCCAGTGTCTAGGGACGACACTTTTAAAGGTAAGGTCCCATTTTTACAGATGGTCAATTCTAGTGTGTTACAGATGGCCCGACCCTAGTGTGTTACAGATGGTCCTATTCCAGTGTGTTACAGATGGTCAAGGTCACAGTGTGTTACAGATGGTCAATGTCCCAGTGTGTTACAGATGGTCAATGTCCCAGTGTGTTACAGATGGTCAATGTCCCAGTGTGTTACAGATGGTCAAGGTCCCAGTGTGTTACAGATGGTCAATGTCCCAGTGTGTTACAGATGGTCAATGTCCCAGTGTGTTACAGATGGTCGAGGTCCCAGTATGTTACAGATGGTCAAGGTCCCAGTGTGTTACAGATGGTCAATGTCCCAGTGTGTTACAGATGGTCAATGTCCCAGTGTGTTACAGATGGTCAATGTCCCAGTGTGTTACAGATGGTCAATGTCCCAGTGTGTTACAGATGGTCAAGTCCCAGTATGTTACAGATGGTCGAGGTCCCAGTATGTTACAGATGGTCGAGGTCCCAGTATGTTACAGATGGTCGAATGTCCCAGTGTGTTACAGATGGTCGAGGTCCCAGTATGTTACAGATGGTCGAGGTCCCAGTATGTTACAGATGGTCGAGGTTAGAGTATGCTACAGATGGTCGAGGTCCGAGTAGTGTTACAGATGGTCGAGGTCAGAGTATGTTACAGATGGTCGAAGGTCCCAGTACTGTTACAGATGGTCGAGGTCAGAGTGTGCTACAGATGGTCGAGGTCAGAGTGTGCTTACAGATGGTCGAGGTCCAGAGTATGTTACAGATGGTCGAGGTGCCAGTAATGTTACAGATGGTCGAGGTCCCAGTATGTTACAGATGGTCAAGGTTGTAACATCTGCTTTTCTATGCAGCGGGTTTGAGAGGACTGATAAATCGATGACATAAGTGCATCAATGTTGGTGGAAATTATGTTGAGAAATAAAGGGACTATGTATGTTTAAAATATAAACTAGTTTCAAGTTGTTAGTATATTTAGTTATGTTTCTACAGCCATTTGTGACTTACTTATTAACTTACCCTCGTAGACCACTGAACACATGATGAGAATGTTAAGATGACAGAAAACGTGACACGAATGTGAAGCTGTGTACATGAAATAGATGACAGAAAACGTGACAAGAATGTGAAGCTGTGTACATGAAATAGATGACAGAAAACGTGACAAGAATGTGAAGCTATGTACATGAAATAGATGACAGAAAACGTGAACAGAATGTGAAGCTAATGTACATGAAATAGATGACAGAAAACAAGAATAGAATGTGAAGCTATGTACATGAAATAGATGACAGAAAACAAGAATAGAATGTGAAGCTATGTACATGAAATAGATGACAGAAAACGTGACAAGAATGTGAATCTGTGTACATGAAATAGATGACAGAAAACGTGACAAGAATGTGAAGCTGTGTACATGAAATAGATGACAGAAAACGTGACCAGAATGTGAAGCTGTGTACATGAAATAGATGACAGAAAACGTGACCAGAATGTGAAGCTATGTACATGAAATAGATGACAGAAAACGTGAACAGAATGTGAAGCTATGTAAATGAAATAGATGACAGAAAACGTGATAAGAATGTGAAGCTGTGTACATGAAATAGATGACAGAAAACGTGACAAGAATGTAAAGCTGTGTACATGAAATAGATGACAGAAAACGTGACCAGAATGTGAAGCTATGTACATGAAATAGATGACAGAAAAAGTGAACAGAATGTGAAGCTATGTACATGAAATAGATGACAGAAAACAAGAATAGAATGTGAAGCTATGTACATGAAATAGATGACAGAAAACAAGAATAGAATGTGAAGCTATGTACATGAAATAGATGACAGAAAACGTGACACGAATGTGAATCTGTGTACATGAAATAGATGACAGAAAACGTGACAAGAATGTGAAGCTGTGTACATGAAATAGATGACAGAAAACAAAAATAGAATGTGAAGCTATGTACATGAAATAGATGACAGAAAACGTGACAAGAATGTGAAGCTGTGTACATGAAATAGATGACAGAAAACGTGAACAGAATGTGAAGCTATGTACATGAAATAGATGACAGAAAACGTGACAAGAATGTGAAGCTGTGTACATGAAATAGATGACAGAAAACAAGAATAGAATGTGAAGCTGTGTACATGAAATAGATGACAGAAACGAGAATAGAATGTGAAGCTATGTACATGAAATAGATGACAGAAACGAGAATAGAATGTGAAGCTATGTACTTGAAATAGATGACAGAAAACGTGACAAGAATGTGAAGCTGTGTACATGAAATAGATGACAGAAAACAAGAATAGAATGTGAAGCTGTGTACATGAATATGTTGGGCCATGTGACATCATGTCATGGGGAACATCAGTATCAGAAATAATTGACGGTATAAGAGATAAAAGACTGGACAGACATGTTCACCAAGACCACGTGGCATAGACAATGAGGAGAAGGTACAGAGAACAGAGATCTAGTGACAAAGCACATCTTTTTATCTTACTCCTGGCTTTATCTGTTCATAATTGTTCACCTATTTCCTCACTGGCCGATTAAGCCCGTTATGTCAAATGGTCAGCTGTGATTGGTCAACGAGCCGACAAACGTCCGTCACCAAGGATTTCAGCTGTCAGTGGAGAAACAGTCTACCAGCGCTGGAGGACGTCCGAGGACGTCCGAGGGGCGGGAACTTACACGTCACTCTTAGCGGTCACTTGAGTGGTTGACGATGTCCAAGGTGCGAGAACCTACAGGTCACTCTTAGTGGTCACTTGAAGTGGTCAGCGATGTGAATCAGGCAGCAACCCACATGTCACCCTTATGTGGTCACCTTGAGCATCTCCTAATTCTGGAATATTGTCTTATTGGACAGAATACTGCACTAATAATAATAGTAATGATAATAATAATAATAATAATAATAATAATAATAATAATAATAATAATAGTAATAACACAATTAGTAGTATTAATGGTAGTAGTAGCAGCAGCAGCAGCAGCAGCAGTATCAGTAGCAGTAGCAGCAGCAGCAGTAGTAGTAGTAGTAGTAGTAGTAGTAGTAGTAGTAGTAGCAGCAGCAGTAGCAGTAGCAGTAGCAGCAGCAGCAGCAGTAGTAGTAGTTGTAGTTGTAGTAGTAATAGTAGTAGTAGTAGTAGTAGTAGTAGTAGTAGTAGTTGTAGTAGTAGTAGTAGTAGTAGTAGTAGTAGTAGTAGTAGTAGTAGTAGTAGTAGTAGTAGTAGTAGTAGTAGTAACAGCAGCAGTAGCAGTAGCAGCAGCAGCAGTAGTAGTAGTAGTTGTAGTTGTAGTAGTAGTAGTAGTAGTAGTAGTAGTAGCAGTAGCAGTAGTAGTAGTAGTAGTAGTAGTAGTAGTAGTAGTAGTAGTAGTAGCAGCAGCAGCAGTAGCAGTAGCAGTAGCAGCAGCAGTTAGTTGTAGTAGTAGTAGCAGTAGTAGTAGTAGTAGTAGTAGTAGTAGTAGTAGTAGTAGTAGTAGTAGTAGTAGTAGTAGTAGTAGTAGTAATTAGCGAAAGTAATTAGTAATAAGCGAAAACTATGATAATTAGCAATGGATGGGAAAGGTCATCAATGAACATCACAGTAAACGGGCAGATACTAGAACAAGTAACAAGTTTCTCTTATCTTGGACATATAAACAGATGATGGCAGAAGTGAAATGGAAATCACAAAGAGAATAGGAATGGCCAAAAATGCTTTCAACAGCATGAAATCAGTATTAACATCTAGAGAGAGGGAAGACAGGAGAACTTTCAATCAGATAGCGGTGGGAACGATTAGTAGTGTGACTCTTCGCTGGCTGTTGAACGAGGGGACAGAGCGCAAATGAGAATGTCCTGAGTGCAGTGATGTTCGGGTCTTAGCTCAACTCAATTCAACTCAATTCAACTCAACTCAACTCAACTCAAATTAACATCTAGAGAGATAAACATTAGAATTGTCAAATGTTACGTATATTCAACACTATTGTATGGCGTGGAAGCCTGGACATTGAACAAGCAACTAGAAAGTCGCATAGAAGCCCTGGAGATGTGGATATACAGACGAATATGTCGTATTTTATGGAAACAAACAATCAAATACAGAGGTTCTAGAAAAACTGGGAATGAAGAGAGAGTTGATGAAAGAAATAAACAAGAGGCAAGTGAAATATTTCGGCCACATTAAAAGACATTATACTTTTATAAAAACCATACTGGAAGGGCATGGTTGATGGCAAGCGAGCAAGAGGTAGACAACGATACAAGTGGGAAGATAACATCAAGAGATGGACAAGCATCAGTCTGACAGAATAGAATGTACAGTCAAGGCGAGAGAGGCAGACAGTGTTGGAGATCCATTGCAGCCAACCTCCATTGTGGAGACGGCACCTGATTGATTGATTGATTGATTGATTGATTGATTTACGTTTCTATGTGACTAACTATGCGTCTGATATCTATAGACAAAAGTAGAGTTTACTTCTCACCTTTATCTAATCTTTACTATAAAGGTGAGAAATAACCTTTAAATAACCAGCGGACGGTACTACCTGCTTTCTGTTGGCGCCAAACGTTAGGACGGCGTTACCGGACCCGACACCCCACGTTGTGCCAACGGCTTCGGGCGGAAGAGCGCAACTGGGAGGGTACAAGCCTTACCCTGGTGCGTGGAAATGCAACCTTAAGACAAAATGTCATGGCAGAGCAGACCAGGCCCTAAGCCTTAGCTGGCAGATGGTCTAGGATCGAAGCTCCGACAGGCGGACAGTTAGAGCATTGCTTTGCTGATCCGGCAGCTTCTGCAGCTTGTCTAGTACCAGATGTAGAGGTGTTACCATTCCTCTGGGGTGAACTAGGTAGGCCGAGAGAGAGATCATGCTGCATGGGAACCACATGATCTCTATATTTGAGCCCAGGCTTTGTGCTATGGAGAGGTAGTAGTTATTATGCCCCTTTGAAGCACAAACTATCGTCTGTCAAGACGGCAAGGTGCCAATGAATGATGATGAGAAATAAACTTTTGTTAGTGAGTTCGCGATTGTGAGTGAATATATGTCTATACTAGGAAGTGCGTATGTGTAAGTTATGAGAGGGTGCATAACTGTAAGAGTTTGTGTAAATGATGTAAATCTGTATGCAGGTATGTATGCATGTGTTGATGCATGTGCCCGCCTGTTTAATAACATGCATGGTTTAAGTTCAAAACACTCAGTTGACAATGGTTTTTTTTTTTCTTTCCTATGCGAAAGTAACATGCACAATATACAATTGATGAACGAAAGATGAGAGTGATTGGAAGGTCCAAATGTAAGACGGGCCTGCGAGGCCAGGTTGTCACCCTTTTAAAACAAGTGCGTTCGTTCGTTCGTTCTTTCGTTCTGTGTGATTTTATGTGTCTGTCTATGTGTGTATTTATGTATTTGTCTATAAATGTCTATTCATGTTCTATGTGTGTATTAATGTATTTGTCTATAAATGTCTATTCATGTTCTGTGTATCTATTTATGTATTTGTCTATAAATGTCTACTCATGTTCTGTGTGTGTATTTATGTATTTGTCTATAAATGTCTACTCATGATCTGTGTGTTTGTGTGTGTCTTTCTATATGTGTATTGATGTATTTGTCTATAAATGTCTATTCATGTTCTGTGTGTTTGAATGTGTCTTTCTATACGTGTATTTATGTATTTCTCTATAAATGTCTATTCATGTTCTATGTGTGTATTTATGTATTTGTCTATAAATGTCTATTCATGTTCTGTGTGTGTATTTATGTATTTGTCTATAAATGTCTATTCATGTTCTGTGTGTGAATTTATGTATTTGTCTATAAATGTCTATTCATGTTCTGTGTGTGAATTTATGTATTTGTCTATAAATGTCTATTCATGTTCTGTGTATGTATTTATGTATTTGTCTATAAATGTCTATTCATGTTCTGTGTGTGTATTTATGTATTTGTCTATAAATGTCTATTCATGTTCTGTGTGTGTATTTATGTATTTGTCTATAAATGTCTATTCATGTTCTGTGTGTTTGTATGTGTCTTTCTATACGTGTATTTATGTATTTCTCTATAAATGTCTATTCATATTCTATGTGTGTATTTATGTATTTGTCTATAAATGTCTATTCATGTTCTGTGTGTGTATTTATGTATTTGTCTATAAATGTCTATTCATGTTCTGTGTGTGTATTTATGTATTTGTCTATAAATGTCTATTCATGTTCTGTGTGTGTATTTATGTATTTGTCTATAAATGTCTATTCATGTTCTGTGTGTGTATTTATGTATTTGTCTATAAATGTCTATTCATGTTCTGTGTGTTTGTATGTGTCTTTCTATATGTGTATTTATGTATTTGTCTATAAATGTCTATTCATGTTCTGTGTGTGTATTTATGTATTTGTCTATAAATGTCTATTCATGTTCTGTGTGTGTCTTTATGTATTTGTCTATAAATGTCTATTCATGCTCTGTGTTTGTATTTATGTAATTGTCTATAAATGTCTATTCATGTTATGTGTGTTTGTATGTGTCTTTCTATATGTGTATTTAAGAATTTGTCAATAAATGTCTATTCATGTTCTGTATGTGTATTTATGTATTTGTCTATAAATGTCTATTCATGTTCTGTGTGTGTATTTATGTATTTGTCTATAAATGTCTATTCATGTTCTGTGTGTGAATTTATGTATTTGTCTATAAATGTCTATTCATGTTCTGTGTGTGAATGTATGTATTTGTCTATAAATGTCTATTCATGTTCTGTGTATGTATTTATGTATTTGTCTATAAATGTCTATTCATAATCTATGTGTGTATTTATGTATTTGTCTATAAATGTCTATTCATGTTCTGTGTGGGTATTTATGTATTTGTCTATAAATGTCTATTCATGTTCTGTGTGTTTGTATGTGTCTTTCTATACGTGTATTTATGTATTTCTCTATAAATGTCTATTCATGTTCTATGTGTGTATTTATGTATTTGTCTATAAATGTCTATTCATGTTTGTGTGTGTTTTATGTATTTGGGCTATAAATGTCTATTCATGTTCTGTGTTTGTATTTATGTATTGTCTATAAATGTCTATTCATGTTTGTTGTTTGTATGTGTCTTTATATATTTTATTTATGTATTTGTCTATAAATGCTATTCATGTTCTGTGTGTGTATTTTTGTATTTGTCTATAAATGTCTATTCATGTTCTGTGTGTGTTTAAATTTTTCATGTATTTGTTTTATTTTTAAAAAATCTATTCATGTTTTGTGTGTTTTATGTGTTTTTTTTTTGTTTTCGTTGTGTGTGTATTTATGTATTTGTCTATAAAGGGCTATTTTATGTTCTTTTGTGTTTTTATGTGGGCTGTCTGTGTGTGTATTTATGTATTTGTCTATAAAGGGCTATTCATGTTCTGGTTTGGGGGTGTATTTATGTATTTGTCTATAAATGTCTATTTATGTTTGTGTGTGTATTTATGTATTTGTCTATAAATGTCCCATTCATAGTTCGTGTGTGTGTATTTATGTATTTGTCAAAAAAGTCTATTCATGTTCTGTGTTGCTGGTATTTATGTTTTGTCTATAAATGTCTATTCATGTGTCTGTTTTGTGTGTTTATGTATTTGTCTATAAATGTCTATTCATGTTCTGTTTTTTGTGTATTTTTTATTATGTATTTGTCTATAAATGTCTATTCATGTTCTGTTTTTTGTATGTGTCTTCTTTGTGTATTTATGTATTTGTCTATAAAAATGTCCTTATTTTTTCTGTGTGTGTATTTATGTATTTGTCTTTTAAAAAATCTATTCATATTCTTTTTTTGTGTGTTTTCTTTTTTATGTATTTGTCTATAAATGTCTATTCATGTTTTGTGTTTGTATGTGTTATGTTTTGTTATTATGTTATTTTTATTTTATTTTATGTTTGTTTTTATGTGTCTTTCTTTTGTATTTATGTATTTTGTCTATAAATGTCCATTCATGTTCTGTGTGTTTTTATGTGTCTGTGTGTGTATTTATGTATTTGTCTATAAATGTCTATTCATGTTCTGTGTGTTTGTATGTATTTGTCTGCGTGTGTATTTATGTATTTGTCTATAAATGTCTATTCATGTTCTGTGTGTTTGTATGTGTCTGTCTATGTGTGTATTTATGTAATTGTCTATAAATGTCTATTCATGTTCTGTGTGTTTGTATGTGTCTGTCTGTGTGTGTATTTATGTATTTGTCTATAAATGTCCGTTCATGTTCTGTGTTTTTGTATGTGTCTGTCTGTGTGTGTATTTATGTATTTGTCTATAAATGTCTGTTCATGTTCTGTGTGTTTGTATGTGTCTGTCTGTGTGTGTATTTATGTATTTGTCTATAAATGACTATTCTTCTGTGTGGTTGTATGTGTCTGTCTATGTGTGTATTTATGTATTTGTCTATAAATGTCTAGTCATGTTCTGTGTGTGTATTTATGTATTTGTCTATAAATGTCTATTTATGTTTTGTGTGTTTGTATGTGGTGTCTGTGTGTGTATTTATGTATTTGTCTATAAATGTCTATTCATCTTCTGTGTGTATATTTATGTATTTGTCTATAAATGTCTATTCATGTTCTATATGTTTGTATGTGTCTGTCTGTGTGTATATTTATGTATTTGTCTATAAATGTCTCTTCATGTTCTGTGTGTTTGTATGTGTCTGTCTGTGTGTGTGTTTATGTATTTGTCTATAAATGTCTATTCATGTTCTGTGTGTTTGTATGTGTCTGTCTATGTGTGTATTTATGTATTTGTCTATAAATGTCTATTCATGTTCCGTGTGTTTGTATGTGTCTGTCTGTGTGTGTGTTTATGTATTTGTCTATAAATGTCTATTCATGTTCTGTGTGTTTGTATGTGTATGTCTCTGTGTGTAATTATGTATTTGTCTATAAATGTCTATTCATGTTCTGTGTGTTTGTATGTGTCTGTCTGTGTGTGTATTTATGTATTTGTCTATAAATGTCTATTCATGTTCTGTGTGTGTATTTATGTATTTGTCTATAAATGTCTATTCATGTTCTGTGTGTTTGTATGTGTCTGTCTGTGTGTGTATTTATGTATTTGTCTATAAATGTCTATTCATGTTCTGTGTGTTTGTATGTGTATGTCTCTGTGTGTATTTATGTATTTGTCTATAAATGTCTATTCATGTTCTGTGTATTTTTATGTGTCTGTCTGTGTATGTATTTATGTATTTGTCTATAAATGTCTATTCATGTTCTGTGTGCTTGTATGTGTCTGTCTGTGTGTGTATTTATGTATATGTCTATAAATGTCTATTCATGTTCTGTGTGTTTGTATGTGTATGTCTGTGTGTGTATTTATGTATTTGTCTATAAATGTCTATTCATGTTCCGTGTATTTGTATGTGTCTGTCTGTGTGTGTATTTATGTATTTGTCTATAAATGTCTATTCATGTTCTGTGTGTGTATTTATGTATTTGTCTATAAATGTCTATTCATGTTCTGTGTGTTTGTATGTGTCTGTCTGTGTGTGTATTTATGTATTTGTCTATAAATGTCTACTCATGTTCTGTGTGTGTATTTATGTATTTGTCTATAAATGTCTATTCATGTTCTGTGTGTGTATTTATGTATTTGTCTATAAATGTCTATTTATGTTCTGTGTGTTTGTGTGTGTCTGTCTGTGTGTGTATTTATGTATTTGTCTATAAATGTCTATTCATGTTCTGTGTGTGTATTTATGTATTTGTCTATAAATGTCTATTCATGTTCTGTGTGTTTTTATGTGTCTGTGTGTGTATTTATGTATTTGTCTATAAATGTCTATTCATGTTCTGTGTGTTTTTATGTGTCTGTCTGTGTGTGTATTTATGTATTTGTCTATAAATGTCTATTCATGTTCTGTGTGTTTGTATGTGTCTGTCTATGTGTGTATTTATGTATTTGTCTATAAATGTCTATTCATGTTCTGTGTGTTTTTATGTGTCTGTCTGTGTGTGTATTTATGTATTTGTCTATAAATGTCTATTCATGTTCTGTGTGTTTGTATGTGTCTGTATGTGTGTGTATTTATGTATTTGTCTATAAATGTCTATTCATGTTCTGTGTGTTTGTATGTGTATGTCTCTGTGTGTATTTATGTATTTGTCTATAAATGTCTATTCATGTTCTGTGTGTTTTTATATGTCTGTCTGTGTATGTATTTATGTATTTGTCTATAAATGTCTATTTATGTTCTGTGTGTTTGTATGTGTCTGTCTGTGTGTGTATTTATGTATTTGTCTATAAATTTCTATTCATGTTCTGTGTGTTTGTATGTGTCTGTCTGTGTGTGTATTTATGTATTTGTCTATAAATGTCTATTCATGTTCTGTGTGCTTGTATGTGTATGTCTCTGTGTGTATTTATGTATTTGTCTATAAATGTCTATTCATGTTCTGTGTGTTTGTATGTGTCTGTCTGTGTGTGTATTTATGTATTTGTCTATAAATGTCTATTCATGTTCTGTGTGTGTATTTATGTATTTGTCTATAAATGTCTATTCATGTTCTGTGTGTGTATTTATGTATTTGTCTGTAAATGTCTATTCATGTTCTGTGTGTTTTTATGTGTCTGTGTGTGTATTTATGTATTTGTCTATAAATGTCTATTCATGTTCTGTGTGTTTGTATGTGTCTGTCTGTGTGTGTATTTATGTATTTGTCTATAAATGTCTATTCATGTTCTGTGTGTTTGTATGTGTCTGTCTGTGTGTGTATTTATGTATTTGTCTATAAATGTCTATTCATGTTCTGTGTGTTTGTATGTGTCTGTCTGTGTGTGTAGTTATGTATTTGTCTATAAATGTCTATTCATGTTCCGTGTGTTTGTATGTGTCTGTCTGTGTGTGTATTTATGTATTTGTCTATAAATGTCTATTCATGTTCTGTGTGTTTGTATGTGTATGTCTCTGTGTGTAATTATGTATTTGTCTATAAATGTCTATTCATGTTCTGTGTGATTGTATGTGTCTGTCTGTGTGTGTATTTATGTATTTGTCTATAAATGTCTATTCATGTTCTGTGTGTGTATTTATGTATTTGTCTATAAATGTCTATTCATGTTCTGTGTGTTTGTATGTGTCTGTCTGTGTGTGTATTTATATATTTGTCTATAAATGTCTATTCATGTTCTGTGTGTTTGTATGTGTAAGTCTCTGTGTGTATTTATGTATTTGTCTATAAATGTCTATTCATGTTCTGTGTATTTTTATGTGTCTGTCTGTGTGTGTATTTATGTATATTTGTCTATAAATGTCTATTCATGTTCTGTGTGCTTGTATGTGTCTGTCTGCCTGTGTGTGTATTTATGTATATGTCTATAAATGTCTATTCATGTTCTGTGTGTTTGTATGTGTATGTCTGTGTGTGTATTTATGTATTTGTCTATAAATGTCTATTCATGTTCCGTGTATTTGTATGTGTCTGTCTGTGTGTGTATTTATGTATTTGTCTATAAATGTCTATTCATGTTCTGTGTGTGTATTTATGTATTTGTCTATAAATGTCTATTCATGTTCTGTGTGTGTATTTATGTATTTGTCTATAAATGTCTATTCATGTTCTGTGTGTTTTTATGTGTCTGTGTGTGTATTTATGTATTTGTCTATAAATGTCTATTCATGTTCTGTGTGTTTGTATGTGTCTGTCTGTGTGTGTATTTATGTATTTGTCTATAAATGTCTATTCATGTTCTGTGTGTTTGTATGTGTCTGTCTGTGTGTGTATTTATGTATTTGTCTATAAATGTCTATTCATGTTCTGTGTGTTTGTATGTGTCTGTCTGTGTGTGTATTTATGTATTTGTCTATAAATGTCTATTCATGTTCCGTGTGTTTGTATGTGTCTGTCTGTGTGTGTATTTATGTATTTGTCAATAAATGTCTATTCATGTTCTGTGTGTTTGTATGTGTATGTCTCTGTGTGTAATTATGTATTTGTCTATAAATGTCTATTCATGTTCTGTGTGTTTGTATGTGTCTGTCTGTGTGTGTATTTATGTATTTGTCTATAAATGTCTATTCATGTTCTGTGTGTGTATTTATGTATTTGTCTATAAATGTCTATTCATGTTCTGTGTGTTTGTATGTGTCTGTCTGTGTGTGTATTTATGTATTTGTCTATAAATGTCTATTCATGTTCTGTGTGTTTGTATGTGTATGTCTCTGTGTGTATTTATGTATTTGTCTATAAATGTCTATTCATGTTCTGTGTATTTTTATGTGTCTGTCTGTGTGTGTATTTATGTATTTGTCTATAAATGTCTATTCATGTTCTGTGTGCTGGTATGTGTCTGTCTGCCTGTGTGTGTATTTATGTATATGTCTATAAATGTCTATTCATGTTCTGTGTGTTTGTATGTGTATGTCTGTGTGTGTATTTATGTATTTGTCTATAAATGTCTATTCATGTTCCGTGTATTTGTATGTGTCTGTCTGTGTGTGTATTTATGTATTTGTCTATAAATGTCTATTCATGTTCTGTGTGTTTGTATGTGTCTGTCTGTGTGTGTATTTATGTATTTGTCTATAAATGTCTACTCATGTTCTGTGTGTGTATTTATGTATTTGTCTATAAATTTCTATTCATGTTCTGTGTGTGTATTTATGTATTTGTCTATAAATGTCTATTTATGTTCTGTGTGTTTGTGTGTGTCTATCTGTGTGTGTATTTATGTATTTGTCAATAAATGTCTATTCATGTTCTGTGTGTGTATTTATGTATTTGTCTATAAATGTCTATTCGTGTTCTGTGTGTTTTTATGTGTCTGTGTGTGTATTTATGTATTTGTCTATAAATGTCTATTCATGTTCTGTGTGTTTTTATGTGTCTGTCTGTGTGTGTATTTATGTATTTGCCTATAAATGTCTATTCATGTTCTGTGTGTTTGTATGTGTCTGTCTATGTGTGTATTTATGTATTTGTCTATAAATGTCTATTCATGTTCTGTGTGTTTTTATGTGTCTGTCTGTGTGTGTATTTATGTATTTGTCTATAACTGTCTATTCATGTTCTGTGTGTTTGTATTTGTCTGTATGTGTGTGTATTTATGTATTTGTCTATAAATGTCTATTCATGTTCTGTGTGTTTGTATGTGTATGTCTCTGTGTGTATTTATGTATTTGTCTATAAATGTCTATTCATGTTCTGTGTGTTTTTATGTGTCTGTCTGTGTATGTAGTTATGTATTTGTCTATAAATGTCTATTCATGTTCTGTGTGTTTGTATGTGTCTGTCTGTGTGTGTATTTATGTATTTGTCTATAAATGTCTATTCATGTTCTGTGTGTTTGTATGTGTCTGTCTGTGTGTGTGTATTTATGTATTTGTCTATAAATGTCTATTCATGTTCTGTGTGTTTGTATGTGTATGTCTCTGTGTGTATTTATGTATTTGTCTATAAATGTCTATTCATGTTCTGTGTATGTATTTATGTATTTGTCTATAAATGTCTATTCATGTTCTGTGTGTGTATTTATGTATTTGTCTATAAATGTCTATTTATGTTCTGTGTGTTTGTGTGTGTCTGTCTGTGTGTGTATTTATGTATTTGTCTATAAATGTCTATTCATGTTCTGTGTGTGTATTTATGTATTTGTCTATAAATGTCTATTCATGTTCTGTGTGTTTGTATGTGTCTGTCTATGTGTGTATTTATGTATTTGTCTATAAATGTCTATTCATGTTCTGTGTGTGTTTTTATGTATTTGTCTATAAATGTCCATTCATGTTCTGTGTGTTTGTATGTGTCTGTCTGTGTGTGTATTTATGTATTTGTCTATAAATCTCTATTCATGTTCTGTGTGTTTGTATGTGTCTGTCTGTGTGTGTATTTATGTATTTGTCTATAAATGACTATTCTTCTGTGTGTTTGTATGTGTCTGTCTATGTGTGTATTTATGTATTTGCCTATAAATGTCTATTCATGTTCCCAATAAAAGGATATCAATTGAAACGAGAAAGAGAGTGTTGTATTGCTACATAGAACCTGTAACTTGGCATGAATGTGAAGCGTGGTCAATGAGCAGATAAGCTGAAAAACATCTGATGTTTATGGAAGTGTGGTTTCTGAGGAAAATGCAAAGAATACCATGGACAGACAGAAAAACCGACGAACAATTCCTTCAAGAAACAGATGAAGATCAAAACTGATTAGAGACATCAGACGTAGACAGTCAAACTTTTTTGGGCATGTTATGAGAAGAAATGAATTGGAGAACTTGGTGACAACTGACAAGATCGAAGGGAAGAGACCAAGGGGAAGACCGAGAAGTAAATACCTGGATGGCTTGGCCACGTGGTATAGTCGAGACAAAGAACACGGAGCTGATCCACGACTCTGGTGATCGAGTGAGATGGCAGAACATGACCGCCCACGCTTATCGGCATTGCACATGATGGATGGATGGATGGATGGATGGTTCAATGTGCAATGAGGATGATCTGTCGACTAACTAATTAACTAAAGTGTATTCGATATCTCTGTATGTATCTATGTGTGTCTATGTGTCTCTTTATGTATGTGTGTCTATGTTATATGTCTATGTTATATGTCTATGTTTGTCGATACGTTTGTGTGTCTATACGTATGTGTCAATATGTATCTACACGTATGTGACTATATTTGTCTGTATGTATGTGGTTGGCCGGCTTCCTGGCCTAGAGGTTAGCGACTTTTCTCCGTAATCTCGTATACTCTCGTAAGTGTCGTGACGACGGTGAGAATCAGCAGTGGTTCGAATCGCGTCGGTAACTTACGGGGTATGTGAGCCGGCCGCTCAGAAAGCAATGGCAAACTACTGAGCGTAATCTTGCCAAGAAATCAACAATCAGCTGAAAGATGCTGATGTTGACAGCGATGTCCTGTAAAGGATATGCAACCAATGTGGGTATATGGTTGAATTGTATATAATTCTATAAATATGTGTCTGTGTCGATCAGTGTGTATGTGTTTGTGTGTCTATATTTATGTGTCTAAATGTGTCCGTATGTATGTGTGTATGTATGTATGTATGAATGTGTGTATGTATGTATGTATGTATGTATGTATGTGTGTATGTATGTATGTATGTATGTATGTATGTATGTATGTATGTATGTATGTATGTATGTATGTATGTATGTATGTGTGTATGTATGTATGTATGTATGTATGTATGTATGTGTGTATGTATGTATGTATGTATGTATGTATGTATGTATGTGTGTGTGTATGTATGTATGTATGTATGTATGTATGTATGTATGTATGTATGTATGTATGTATGTATGTATGTATGTATGTATGTATGTATGTATGTATGTATGTACGTACGTACGTACGTACGTACGTACGTACGTACGTACGTATGTATGTATGTGTGTGTGTGTGTGTGTGTGTGTGTGTATGTATGTATGTATGTATGTATGTATGTATGTATGTATGTATGTATGTATGTATGTATGTATGTATGTATGTATGTATGTATGTATGTATGTATGTATGTATGTATGTATGTATGTATGTGACTGTATGTGTCTGTTTGTATGTCTCTGTATATATGTGGTCCTATATGATTGTGTTAATGTGTGTTTATATGTATGTGTCTATGAGTATGTCGAAGTGTTAGTTAGTTATTCGCGGTTCCAACTTCACGGCAACGGGTCGTCCCTATATTGCTCCGTTCCTGTGCCAGTGAATATCACAAAATGCTCCTCACTGGCTCATGTGAACAATGGAATAGACAGGAGTCTCGGCAAGCCAACAGCCCGCACAGGTACACTGTGCATAATGCCGCCGCCAGAATACCAACACAAAAGTCCTCCACGAAAAATACAGTACGTCGTCGATGAAAACGGCAGTCACCAGAAAGACTTCATTGACCGGGGTTTTATCCCCTGCAGGGCGACCCACCGAAAGCGCCGCACAAATCACGAACTCCGTAGCTACTGCGACGACTCCGAGGAGTCTCCTGAAAAATGCACTCGTGAATCGAAAAGGCAAACCAGTCAATCCAGAAACAGCCGGCCTTTATCGTTCCGAACATGCAGTTCACGCGAAAAACAACCGCGGACAGATGCAAAAGCATTCCACGCGAAATTCACAGCTCACAGTGTCGCGCCACGCACTCACTCAGTAGCAGGGCGACGGAACCATAGCCTCCTTAGTCGCCTCTTACGACGTGCATGGTAGGCAACATTGTTACTATTCTTTGCTCCCCCGTATGGGCCCCGAAGTGTATGTCTATGTATGTGTGTCTTTAATTGTGCCTATGTGTCTGTGTGTCTATTATGTGCCAATGTTTGTGTCTATGCTTCTTTCTAAGTATGCGTGTGAAAGTGTGAGATACGATAGAAACATTGATGGAGCTAAAGGGCGGCAAGAAGAGAGGACAGAAAAGTCAGATAGAGGCGGCGATATTGAGTAGTGGGAAACAGAGAGAGAGAGAGAGAGAGAGAGAGAGAGAGAGAGAGAGAGAGAGAGAGAGAGAGAGAGAGAGATGGAGAGGGAGAGAGAGATTGAGAGAGATAGGGAGAAAGTGAAGAGAGAAATAGAGGGACAGACGCGACAATGATGGCCGGAGAGAGATTGGTAAAGGAATATATTGATGAGGTGACCACACAAAGAAAAGAAACCAAGAGAGAAAGGCAAAAAGGGAAGCATTTGTGGAGATAGCGAGAGAACAAGACAGGGATCATGAGAAAATAGATCGGAGAAGGGGTGTTGGAGGTAAAAAACAAAATGTCAAGTTAGATATGTTTGAATTGAAAGGGACAACCCAACAGATTGTGTGTTGACGTACCCCAGGTAGGTCAACTGTGCGGAGTGCATGTGTTTTCTTCTGTCCCCTTCTTCTCTAGTGCAGTAGGTTGTTTGCACTGTGTCGTGGTGTGGTGTGAACTGTGCACGGACATGCGACCAGCCAACTGTGTCAACAGCAACACGCCATCATCGTTAATCTGTGTACACGTACACAAAGTGTGGTTAGTTTCTCCACCGACTGTCCGTGCATCTCTTGTTCAGTCGGTGTTGTCACAGGTCATGTCTCAGCTTCAACAACAGCCTGCAGGAACATCAATCGCCGATCAAACAAGATGCATAACAACAGCCTGCAGGAACATCAATCGCCGATCAAACAAGATGCATAACCAGACCAGAGACTGTGTGTTCATTGATGAGTTATAAATACCACCGTCCGCGTTAGGTCTGACATCTTCGTCTTCACCGCCAAGCAAATGCTTCTAGCAGACTACACACTTCCGTCCACGCATCTTTTCTACCAGACCACACAATTCCGTCCAACCAGCTGTTCTAGCAGACTACATACGGCCGTCCAGCCAGCTGTTCTAGCAATCTACACACGGCCGTCCAGCCAGCTGTTCTAGCAAACTACACACGGCCGTCCAGCCAGCGGTTCTAGCAGACTACACACGTCCTCCCAGACAGCTGTTCTAGCAGACTACACACGGCCGTCCAGCCAGCTGTTCTAGCAGACTACACACGACCTCCCAGCCAGCTGTTTTAGCAATCTACACACGGCCGTCCAGCCAGCTGTTCTAGCAGACTACACACGGCCTCCCAGACAGCTGTTCTAGCAGACTACACACGCCCTGCCAGACAGCTGTTCTAGCAGACTACACACGACCTCCCAGCCAGCTGTTTTAGCAGACTACACACGGCCGTCCCGCCAGCTGTTCTAAAAGAACCCTCCACTCCAGACTACAAATTGCCGTCCAGCCACTTGCTGTAGCCACACCAAGGTTTCATACTGTGTAAGGCCGATCAGAACTGGACAATGAAAGCGTGCCACCTCATCTTGGTCCTGCTGCTTCTCATCATCAACGCCCCCGACCTGGCTATAGTCTCAGGCCAGCATCATCATCACCACATGGGGCGACACCACAGCGGCGGCGACAACCAACTCTTGACCTACCTCATGGCTATCATGTTAGCCAACAGGAACAACAACAATGCTGCAAATCCAGCAGGTGGCTAAACCTGTCTTAGGTGAGACTCGAACCAACTCGGCACAGACTGTTCTACTCGTCACATCTGCAAATGTACTCGTCACAATCCGTTACTAAAGATATAATAAAGTTACACGCATAGATTGTTACTGAAAATATTGTTACACGCTTTAAACATTGTTACTGATGATATCGAACACGTCACTAATTGTACTCGTACTGCTCATTAATACATTTATTGTTACATTCGTACTTCTCGTTAATACATTTATTGTTGCACTTGTACCGCTCCGTAATTCAGATATTGTTGTACTCGTACTACTCGTTAATACATTTATTGCTGTACTCACACTGCTCGTTAATACATTTATTGTTGTATTTGCATGGGCGGACTAGATCCATGGGTAGGAAAGAAATATTGAACAGCCTTTCATGGCCATAATATTCTGTGGCGTTTCTTTTATATCACGAGAGATGATTGAATCTTGATCTTATCTTTATAGATATCTCTCTGATTATATTTGCTTACAGTTAAAGCTCTCTCATGCTGATCAGTCCATAACGAACACAACTCAGAACTTCCTTAAGAACACAACACGGACGCTGTTTTGACTATTATATTATTTCTAAATAATGTACAGTTCACATTGTCATTTATACAACACAGTCGTCAGTCTTACACAATATTTAGAGTCTACAATTACTTATAAATCTAACTACCATGGTAGCGAGACAGTGTGTGGCCATAGCTACTTAACAACCAGAACCAAGTCCGAACTTGGCTCCAACCCAACTGATCCTAGAGATGACGATTTGTCCTCTCACAGAGCGTCCAAACGTTTTTCACGCTCCTGTGACCAATGCCTGTGGTGGGTCACTTTGCAGGGTCTCCTCGTACAGACCGCACTTTTTACTGAAACATGCCACAATCTATAACACTATAAACCCGATCATGGCATATACCGGTGAGGTAGAGAAAAAAATTGGGCGCAGACCAATTTTTTTTTTCTATTCTATTTTATTATTTGGTCTAATATATAATATTCTGTTAATGTAATCTAACTAATTAATCTTTATTCAATTAAATATTGATATTTAAATCAAGATTATTATTATCATCATCATCAAGTGCTGTGCCGGCTGGCGTAGGCGTTCATGGCTCCCCATAGATCTCGGTCTTTGGTTTTCTGGATCAACTCTGCTGTTGATATTCCTCCATGCCACCGTCTCAATCCATCCAGCATCATTTCTCTTGGTCTGCCTCTGCCTCTCTTCCCCTCGATCTTTCCAGTTGTTACGATGTTCTCCAATGCCTCTCTTCTCATCACGTGACCGAAGAAAGATGTTTGTCTCTGTCTTATTGTTGTATATAATGTTCTAGTTTCATTAGCCTGTTTCAGGCAGTCGTCGTTAGTTACTCTGGCAGTCCAAGGAATTCGCAACATTCGTCTCAGGAACCACATCTCTGTTGCTTTTAATTTCTTCTTAATTTGTTCATTTACATTCCAAGATTCACTGCCATACAGCAAAACTGGTTCTACATAGCATTTCAGCACTCTCTTTCTTACATTCAGTGATAGCGACTTATTGCATAAGATACTTTTCATTTTCTGAAATGCGGCTTTTGCCTGCCCTATTAGTAGTGTAAGTGGGGCTAAAGGATGACCGTTTTTGAGGCGCACATTCCCTATATAAATCAACCATTTATCGATTTTGAGGCGCAAATTGCAATCTATTTTTAGCTCTTATCGATTTTGCGCCTCAAAGGGCGATAACTCCTGGTATGATTATTTTAAGTGGGCGGAGTCAAGCGACTCATCAGAGGTGACGTGGTCTAGTGACTCATCAGAGTGGGTGTGGTCTAGTGACTCATCAGAGTAGGTACGACATAAAAATACGACATAAAACATCAATAAAGAAAACAAACGATCAAAAGAAGGTATATAATAATGTTAATAAAATATATATATATAGAAGAAAAATAAACATAGTAAGTGACCGCTTATAGTTAAGGGTGTGTGATGACGTGGTCAAGTGGTGGTCAAGAGATGGTCAAGTGGTGGTCATGTGGTGGAGTAACTACTTAAATTAAAGGGGAAAGTACGTGTAGTGATGTGGTGGTGGTTAAAGCGTGCGATGACGTGGTCAAGCAGTGGTCAAGCAGTGTTCAAGTGAGGAAAATTTTAGTGGAAAGTAGTTATAATGAGATGGTGATGATTAAAGGGTGGTAAATTAGTGGTCAAGCAGTGGTCAAGTGGTGGTCAAGTGAGGAAAATTTTAGTGGAAAGTAGTTGTAATGATATGGTGATGATTAAAGGGTGGTAAATTAGTGGTCAAGCAGTGGTCAAGCAGTGGTCAAGTGAGGAAAATTTTAGTGATCATGAGGTGGTCAAGCAGTGGTCAAGAGGTGGTCAAGCGGTGGTCAAGTGGTGGTCAAGTGGTCAAGTGACCACTTAAATTGTAGAGGAAGTTACGTGTAGTGACATGGTGGTGTTTAAAACGATCGCTGACGTGGTCAAGTGGTGGTCAAGTAGTGGTCAAGCAGTGGTCACATGGTCAAGTGACCACTTAAATTGTCGAGGAAAGTAGTTGTAATGATATGGTGATGATTAAAGGGTGGTAAATTAGTGGTCAAGAGGTGGTCAAGCGGTGGTCAAGGGGTGGTCAAGTGGTTAAATGACCCCTTAAATTGTTGGGGAGAGTACGTGTAGTGACACGGTGATGATCAAGAGGTGGTCAAGTAGTGGTCAAGTGGTGGTCAAGTGGTCAAATAACCCTAAAATTGTAGAGGATATTGTGTCTTGTGATGCAGTGATGATCAAAAGGTGGTCAAGTAGTGGTCAAGGGGTGGTCAAGTGGTCAAGTTACCCCTTAAATTGATGGGGAGAGTACGTGTAGTGACATGATGATGACCAAGATGTGGTCAAGTAGTGGTCAAGTGGTGGTCAAGTGGTGGTCAAGTGGTCGAGTGACCACATAAATTGCAGAGGAGAGTAGGTGTAGTGACATGGTGATGATCAAGGGGTGGTCAAGTTGTTATGTCTGGAGGTTGGGGTGTCTCAGTCATGAAGTATCAAACTGTCTGCTGTGGGAAGGATGGCGCTGATCAGGGCGAGTACGTTCTAATACGTTTATCGCTATTGTCTACAATTGGCGTGGTTGTATAGTAATAATAGTAGAGTTGTTTTGTAGTAATATTAGTCATCATCATCAAGGGTCATGTTAGGTTGTATTTGTAATGGTAGTAGTAGTAGTAGTAGTAGTAGTAGTAGTAGTAGTAGTAGTAGTAGTAGTAGCAATAACAACAATAGTACTAATTATCATCATCATCACTTGTCTTACCAACGGACGTATCACCCACACATTGCGATCTCCAACACCATTGAACAATTCCGGAGTTGACTCACACTACAGAAATCCCCAATTAACGGCATTACCTTCATGTAATGGTGGTACTCATAGTACCAATAGCACCAGTAGTAATAGTCACCAACATCAGCAAGAGACTTATCGCCTGACATTGGTCAGTATGACACTCCATAAACTATGATCTCCAACACCACGGATACAAATAGTAATAATATTGGTAGTAGTAGTAGTAGTAGTAGTAGTAGTAGTAGTAGTAGTAGTAGTAGTAGTAGTAGTAGTAGTAGTAGTAGTAGTAGTAGTAGTAGTAGTAGTAGTAGTAGTAGTAGTAGTAGTAGCGGCGGTGGTGGTGGTGATGGTGGTGGTGGTGGTGATGGTGGTGGTGGTGGTGGTAATAGTAGGAGTAGTAGAATAGCGAGGGTGCTTGTTGTTTCACTAAGTATGTGTATATCGTATGTAGTATAAAGATAGTTTGTGTTGTATGCCATGTAAGGTGTACTGAAATATCTGTATTTTGTAGTTCTAAGAGGTGATGACGCCATAACCCACCACTCTATCATCTTATTGATAGTGTCTCCAGTGCCGCGAAAAAGGCTCATTGTGAGATATCGATCATTTCTCAAAGCGACAGCATCCGGGGTGCATGCCCATTACGAGCAAACAACGATACGACACTTAAAAGGTAACTACAAGGCAAATGGTGTCGAGTATAGTGTAACATACAAAACTTATGAGGTCATCGGTTGTTTGTCCATTCCATCACGGTCGACAAATAGGCGCTCACTAACTTCACAATATGCTCACTCAAATAAACATATAGGATAATAAGGCACCGACCCAAACAAGGAAAACGGACAAAAACAAGGGGGGAAAATGACATAAGCGTCAAAATATAACACATACAAAGACAGATACAACAGTGACTAAAAAAATAAAATAAAAATGACACGACAAAATAACACACACACACACACACACACACACACACACACACACACACACACACACACACACACACACACACACAATGAAAACTGAAATAACCAATGAAAAATCGCTGACACGAACACTAGAAGCTGACACAAACACTAAACAAGGTACCTAAAGAAAGCTAAACTTTGTTAACCAAAATGTGAAAGTAGGAAAATGTGATACCCAAATGTAAAACAACTAGCAAGAGAGGAATAGCTCGTCCCAACTTATAAAAAGTAGGAAAATATGTCAACCAAATGGGAAAAAGTTAGGCCAAATACAAAAATATCTAACTCAAACTAATGAAAAGTAGGGAAACTTGTTAACCAAAGGAGGGGAAAAACCTAGGTCAAGTAGGAAAATCTGTTACCCAAAAGTGAAAAATGTCGGCCAAATACAGAAATAGTTCGTCCACACGTATGCAAACTAGGAAAATTTGTTAGTCGAACAGGATAAAATATTGCCCAAGTAGGGAAATTTGAGAGCCATAAGTGAAAAAATATAATCCAAAGAGAGGAATATCTCGTTCCAACTTATAAAAAGAAGGAAAATTCTCAACCAAATGAGAAAAAGTTAGACCAAGTATAGTAACATCTCAACCAAACTTATGAAAAGTAGGAAACTTTGTTAGCCAAAGCGAAAAAACCTAGGTCAAGTAAGAAAATCTGTTAGCCAAATGTAAAAAATGTGGGCCCAATACAGAAATACCTCGTCCGCACTTATTAAAATTAGAAAAAATGTGTTAGTCAAATAGTAAAACTATTGCCCAATTAGTAAAATTTGATAGCCAAATGTAAAAACATATCACCCAAAGAGAGGAATATCTCGGCCAGAGTTATAAAAAGTAGGAGAACTATTTGCCAAATGGGAAAAAGTTAGGCCAAATACAGAAATATCTCAAACAAACATATAAAAAATAGGAAAATTGATAACCAAACGGGAAATATATTGACCAACTAGTGACATGTGTTACTCAAAGAGGAAAAATAATGACCAAGTAACGAAATACATCGCTCAAACTTATGAAAACTAGGAAACTTTGTTAGCCAAAGTGAAAAAAAAACCTTGTTCAAGTAGGAAAATCTGTTAGCCAAATGTGAAAAATGTCGGACAAATGCAGAAATAGTTCGGTCACACATATGCAAACTAGGAAACGTTGTTAGCCAGATAGGAAAAGTATTGGCCAAGTAGGAAAATTTGAAAGCCAAATGTGAAAAAATATCACCCAAAGAGAGAAATATCTCGTCCAGACTTATAAAAAGTTGGAAAATTTGTCAACCAAATGGGGTAAAGTTAGACCAAATACAGAAACATCTTAACCACATTTATAAAAAACGAGGGGATAATGTCGTCCAAATACAGAAATAACTCAACCCAATTTATAAATATGGCAACCAAACTTATGAAACGTAGGCAAATGTGTTAACCAAAAGGGGAAAATATGGTACAAGTAACGAAATATCTCATCCAAACTTATAAAAAGTAGGAAAATATGTCAACCAAACGCGAACAATGTCGGCCAAATACAGAAATTTCTCAACCAAACTCATGAAAAGTAGGAACAACTTGTTACCCAAATAGGAAAACATATTGGTCAAGTAAAGAAATAGCGTGGTCAAACCTATAAAAACGTACCAACATTTGTTAACACAACTTGGCCACTTGTTCTTACAAACTTGCTCGCTGGCTCAAACAATTTTTCCACTTGCTATTACAATCGGTCGACCTATCCTATCAACTCACACACTTACCATAACAACTGTCCCTTTTCCCCAACAACGTGTCCACCGACTCTCTCATATTATCGACTAGCCCTATCAAATTACCCACTGACTCTAGCCACATGACCCACATGGGCTCACAAAATTTCCACTTGTTATTACAACTTGTCGACAGCCTCGCCCAAATTACCACTTACTCTTACAAACTGTCCCAACTGCGCGCACAAAGGTGTCTACTTGTGATTTCACGGCATCCTCACCCCATAGATAAGTAGCCCTTATAAAATACAAATGTATCCCGCATGTCATACAGAAGTGTCCCCCATATTGTCATAAAAATAAAAAATATTTGTGTGTGTAGGTAAGTTCATGTCTTTGACAGTTCATATTTTGTAAATTCATTTCTTCAGCATAAGATTTGTGTAAGTTCACGCCCTCATCATATATTTTGTTGTGTAAGTTCATGTCTTCGACAGTTCATGTTTTGCTAAGGCCTAGTTTTAGTGAAAATGCAGAAGTCTATTGGCTAGAATTTCAACCTGGGTGGTCAATTACTAACACTGCCTGTGGACAGCTATTCTTACCCATGCGCTAAAGTTGAGAAAATGACCTTCCGTTGAATGGAAGCTACCGCAGACTTGAATTATTAAACCCCTCAGGAAGAAGTAGCGGCAGATTAACCAGGAAAAGATCGAATTAGTTATCCCCCCTTAGTCTGGAAATTATGAAAATATATGCTCCCACAAGCGATATTACTCATGACGTCATATAAACAAAAATATAAAGGATAACAATTGTGGCGCTGCCTCATTTGTTATACTTTATAATTTTGTTTATATGACGTCATGAGTAATATCGCTTGTGGGAGCATATATTTTCATAATTTCCAGACTAAGGGGGGATAACTAATTCGATCTTTTCCTGGTTAAGCTGCCGCTACTTCTTCCAGAGGGGTTTAATAATTCAAGTCTGCGGTAGCTTCCATTCAACGGAAGTTCATTTTCTCAACTTTAGCGCATGGGTAAGAATAGCTGTCCACAGGCAGTGTTAGTAATTGACCACCCAGGTTGAAATTCTAGCCAATAGACTTCTGCATTTTCACTAAAACTAGGCCTTAGCAAAACATGAACTGTCGAAGACATGAACTTACACAACAAAATTTATGATGAGGGCGTGAACTTACACAAATCTTATGCTGAAGAAATGAATTTACAAAATATGAACTGTCAAAGACATGAACTTACCTACACACACAAATATTTTTTTTTTTAATGACAATATGGGGGACACTTCTGTATGACTTGCGGGATACATTTGTATTTTATAAGGGCTACTTATCTATGGGGTGAGGAGGCCGTGAAATCACAAGTAGACACCTTTGTGCGCGCAGTTGGGACAGTTTGTAAGAGTAAGTGGTAATTTGGGCGAGGCTGTCGACAAGTTGTAATAACAAGTGGAAATTTTGTGAGCCCATGTGGGGAAGTTGTTAGAGTCAGTGGGTAAGTTGATAGGGCGAGTCGATAATATGAGAGAGTCGGTGGACACGTTGTTGGGGAAAAGGGACAGTTGTTATGGTAAGTGTGTGAGTTGATAGGATAGGTCGACCGATTGTAATAGCAAGTGGAAAAATTGTTTGAGCCAGCGAGCAAGTTTGTAAGAACAAGTGGCCAAGTTGTGTTAACAAATGTTGGTACGTTTTTATAGGTTTGACCACGCTATTTCTTTACTTGACCAATATTTTTCCTATTTGGGTAACAAGTTGTTCCTACTTTTCATGAGTTTGGTTGAGAAATTTCTGTATTTGGCCGACATTGTTCGCGTTTGGTTGACATATTTTCCTACTTTTATAAGTTTGGATGAGATATTTCGTTACGTGTACCATATTTTCCCCTTTTGGTTAACACATTTGCCTACGTTTCATAAGTTTGGTTGCCATATTTATAAATTGGGTTGAGTTATTTCTGTATTTGGTCGACATTTTCCCCTCGTTTTTTATAAATGTGGTTAAGATGTTTCTGTATTTGGTCTAACTTTACCCCATTTGGTTGACAAATTTTCCAACTTTTTATAAGTCTGGACGAGATATTTCTCTCTTTGGGTGATATTTTTTCACATTTGGCTTTCAAATTTTCCTACTTGGCCAATACTTTTCCTATCTGGCTAACAACTTTTCCTAGTTTGCATATGTGTGACCGAACTATTTCTGCATTTGTCCGACATTTTTCACATTTGGCTAACAGATTTTCCTACTTGAACAAGGTTTTTTTTCACTTTGGCTAACAAAGTTTCCTAGTTTTCATAAGTTTGAGCGATGTATTTCGTTACTTGGTCATTATTTTTCCTCTTTGAGTAACACATGTCCCTAGTTGGTCAATATATTTCCCGTTTGGTTATCAATTTTCCTATTTTTTATATGTTTGGTTGAGATATTTCTGTATTTGGCCTAACTTTTTCCCATTTGGCAAATAGTTCTCCTACTTTTTATAAGTCTGGCCGAGATATTCCTCTCTTTGGGTGATATTTTTTTACATTTGGCTATCAAATTTTCCTACTTGGGCAATATTTTTACTATTTGGCTAACAAATTTTTTCCTAATTTTAATAAGTGCGGACGAGGTATTTCTGTATTTGGCCGACATTTTTTACATTTGGCTAACAGATTTTCCTACTTGACCTAGGTTTTTTTCGCTTTGGCTAACAAAGTTTCCTACTTTTCATAAGTTTGGTTGAGATGTTACTATACTTGGTCTAACTTTTTCTCATTTGGTTGAGAATTTTCCTTCTTTTTATAAGTTGGAACGAGATATTCCTCTCTTTGGATTATATTTTTTCACTTATGGCTCTCAAATTTCCCTACTTGGGCAATATTTTATCCTGTTCGACTAACAAATTTTCCTAGTTTGCATACGTGTGGACGAACTATTTCTGTATTGGCCGACATTTTTCACTTTTGGGTAACAGATTTTCCTACTTGACCTAGGTTTTTCCCCTCCTTTGGTTAACAAAGTTTCCCTACTTTTCATTAGTTTGAGTTAGATATTTTTGTATTTGGCCTAACTTTTTCCCATTTGGTTGACATATTTTCCTACTTTTTATAAGTTGGGACGAGCTATTCCTCTCTTGCTATTTGTTTTACATTTGGGTATCGCATTTTCCTATTTTCACATTTTGGTTAACAAAGTTTAGCTTTTCTTTAGGTACCTTGTTTAGTGTTTGTGTCAGCTTCTAGTGTTCGTGTCAGCGATTTTTCATTGGTTGTTTCAGTTTTCATTGTGTGGTGTGTGTGTGTGTGTGTGTGTGTGTGTGTGTGTGTGTGTGTGTGTGTGTGTGTGTGTGTGTTATTTTGTCGTGTCATTTTTATTTTATTTTTTTAGTCACTGTTGTATCTGTCTTTGTATGTGTTATATTTTGACGCTTATGTCATTTTCCCCCCTTGTTTTTGTCCGTTTTCCTTGTTTGGGTCGGTGCCTTATTATCCTATATGTTTATTTGAGTGAGCATATTGTGAAGTTAGTGAGCGCCTATTTGTCGACCGTGATGGAATGGACAACCGATGACCTCATAAGTTTTGTACTGTTACACTATACTCGACACCATTTGCCTTGTAGTTACCTTTTAAGTGTCCGTATCGTTGTTTGCTCGTAATGGGCATGCACCCCGGATGCTGTCGCTTTGAGAAATGATCGATATCTCACAATGAGCCTTTTTCGCGGCACTGGAGACACTATCAATAAGATGATAGAGTGGTGGGTTATGACGTCATCACCTCTTAGAACTACAAAATACAGATATTTCAGTAACACCTTACATGGCATACAACACAAACTATCTTTATACTACATACGATATACAAATACTTAGTGAACAACAAGCACCCTCGCTATTCTACTACTCCTACTATTACCACCACCACCACCATCACCACCACCACCACCATCACCACCACCACTACTACTACTACTACTACTACTACTACTACTACTACTACTACTACTACTACTACTACTACTACTACTACTACTACTACTACTACTACTACTACTACTACTACTACTACTACTACTACTACTACTACTACTACCAATATTATTACTATTTGTATCCATGGTGTTGGAGATCATAGTTTATGGAGTGTCATACTGACCAATGTCAGGCGATAAGTCTCTTGCTGATGTTGGTGACTATTACTACTGGTGCTATTGGTACTATGAGTACCACCATTACATGAAGGTAATGCCGTTAATTGGGGATTTCTGTAGTGTGAGTCAACCCCGGAATTGTTCAATGGTGTTGGAGATCGCAATGTGTGGGTGATACGTCCGTTGGTAAGACACGTGATGATGATGATAATTAGTACTATTGTTGGTATTGCTACTACTACTACTACTACCATTACAAATACCACCTAACATGACCCTTGATGATGATGACTAATATTACTACGAAACAACTCTACTATTATTACTATACAACCACGCCAATTGTAGACAATAGCGATAAACGTATTAGAACCTACTCGCCCTGATCAGCGCCATCCTTCCCACAGCAGACAGTTTGATACTTCATGACTGAGACACCCCAACCTCTAGACATAACAACTTGACCACCTCTTGATCATCACCATGTCACTACACCTACTCTCCTCTGCAATTTATGTGGTCACTCGACCACTTGACCACCGCTTGACCACCACTTGACCACTACTTGACCACATCTTGGTCATCATCGTGTCACTACACGTACTCTCCCCATCAATTTAAGGGGTAACTTGACCACTTGACCACCCCTTGACCACTACTTGACCACCTCTTGATCATCACTGCATCACAAGACACAATCTCCTCTACAATTTTAGGGTTATTTGACCACTTGACCACCACTTGACCACTACTTGACCACCTCTTGATCATCACCGTGTCACTACACGTACTCTCCCCAACAATTTAAGGGGTCATTTAACCACTTGACCACCCCTTGACCACCGCTTGACCACTACTTGACCACTAATTTACCACCTCTTTAATCATCACCACATCACAATTACACTACTTCTCCTCGATAATTTAAGTGGTCACTTGACCATGTGACCACTGCTTGACCACTACTTGACCACCACTTGACCACGTCAGCGATCGTTTTAAACAGCACCATGTCACTACACGTAACTTCCTCTACAATTTAAGTGGTCACTTGACAACTTGACCACCACTTGACCACCACTTGACCACCTCTTTACCACTGCTTGACCACCTCATGATCACTAAAATTTTCCTCACTTGACCACTGCTTGACCACTGCTTGACCACTAATTTACCACCCTTTAATCATCACCATATCATTACAACTACTTTCCACTAAAATTTTCCTCACTTGACCACCACTTGACCACTGCTTGACCACTAATTTACCACCCTTTAATCATCACCATCTCATTATAACTACTTTCCACTAAAATTTTCCTCACTTGACCACTGCTTGACCACTGCTTGACCACGTCATCGCACACTTTAACCACCACCACATCACTACACGTACTTTCCCCTTTAATTTAAGTAGTTACTCCACCACATGACCACCACTTGACCATCTCTTGACCACCACTTGACCACGTCATCACACACCCTTAACTATAAGCGGTCACTTACTATGTTTATTTTTCTTCTATATATATATTTTATTAACATTATTATATACCTTCTTTTGATCGTTTGTTTTCTTTATTGATGTTTCATGTCGTATTTTTATGTCGTACCTACTCTGATGAGTCACTAGACCACACCCACTCTGATGAGTCACTAGACCACGTCACCTCTGATGAGTCACTTGACTCCGCCCACTTAAAATAATCATACCAGGAGTTATCGCCCTTTGAGGCGCAAAATCGATAAGAGCTAAAAATAGATTGCAATTTGCGCCTCAAAATCGATAAATGGTTGATTTATATAGGGAATGTGCGCCTCAAAAACGGTCATCCTTTAGCCCCACTTACACTACTCCTATTCTGCTCCTAATCTCTGTTGTACATCTTCCATCTGATGTTATAAATGCCCCTAGGTATCTAAGATTATCCACTTGGTTAAGGATTTTCCCTTCTATTTCTATGTCACATTTTGGTGTCACCATTTTCTTTGATATTACCATTGTTACTGTTTTCTTGATATTCAAGTAGAGTCCTTTCCTTGCACTCTCTGTTACTACAACATCTAATAATTGTTGTAGGTCTGTTGAATTACCCGCCACCAATACTGTGTCATCTGCATAGCGTATATTATTTATATTATAACCTCCAACTAGTATTCCTGGCATCTCTTTGATCTCTCTCATTATTACTTCGCTATACAGGGAGAAAAGATCTGGTGACAAGACACACCCCTGTCGTACTCCTAGCTTTATCTGTTCGTAACTACCCTCTTTATTTCCCATTTTAATTGATGCTACTTGGTTCCAGTAAATATTCTTTATTATTCTTAAATCTTTTCCATCAATGTTGATATCTTCCAACATTTTAATCAGTTCATCATGTTTTACTTTATCAAATGCCTTCAAGATTATTATATCTAACTAATATTGCGTTGTCTGTTATCTTGTATTCTAACTTGAAATCTGAAAAACACAAGAACCTATAAATATCTTGTTTCTAGTAATAAATACATGTGTATTATCTTAGCCGGTCTCCCTGGCTAGGGGTTAACGACTTTCTCCGTAATCCCGTGTATCCACATAGGGTAAAGCAGCACGGTAGAATTGGTAGCGGTTCTCGCCACGTTGGTGACTTACGGAATAAGTGGCAAACTACTGAGCATAATCTTGCCAAGAAATCAACAACAGCGGTAAAATGCTGGTGTTGACAGCAATGTCCTGTATAGGATATGCGAAAAAAAAATATTATCTTAAGAATAATTCATAATACTCTATATTAACTTTTACTTTATAAATTTAACTATAAATATGATGTATGATATCTAAATCATGCATCTAATAATCATTTTATGTTAAAACTATACTCTTAGTTTATTTCATGTAATGAGCACGGCGAGGCACCTCAAAAGAGGCCTTATCTGTCATATGCTTGCTTGCTTGTGTTCGTTGGCTTGAGCTCCAGCGCAAAGTCCTGTATGTCAGATGAAGGCAACCTATTGTCCAACATCAGTGTGATGTCATACATGGCCTGAGGTTTGCGTGAGTATCCGTTGTCCTATGTCTGGCTTATTGGTGTGCAGACTGGTGGTTCCTCGCCGTACAGGCAGAAACTCTCCGACTTCGGAGGAATCGGCGATCCTACTGACTTTAGCCAGGACCCCGAAGAGACCTGTTACCCAGGACGCTCGACGAAGACGCATCAATAGGTCTTGGCCAGTAAATAACCCGGCCCTGGTGCCTTGGAAACACCTCTGCGTCCCTTCAGTCATATTGAACTCACGGCTCCATACTTTCAACTCCACTGGATGAAATGAATGGTCATCATCATTTTTGATGGATAAACAACAACAACAACAACAACAACAATATATTTAAACATACCTACTTCACCAAGAATCTTATAAGTGAATTACATCTTACAATAATACAAAATGATCGTAAATAGCATAGTATGACTTTAGTACTTTTAAGCATACTCATCCATACACACCGCAATGACCTGCGAAACGTGGATACTCCAAGACTCATCCATACACACCGCAATGACCTGTGAAACGTGGATACTCCAAGACTCATACATACACACCGCAATGACCTGCGAAACGTGGATACTCCAAGACTCATCCATACACACCGCAATGACCTGTGAAACGTGGATACTCCAAGACTCATCCATACACACCGCAATGACCTGTGAAACGTGGATACTCCAAGACTCATCCATACACACCGCAATGATCTGTGAAACGTGGATACTCCAAGACTCATCCATACACACCGCAATGACCTGTGAAACGTGGATACTCCAAGACTCATCCATACACACCACAATGACCTGTGAAACGTGGATACTCCAAGACTCATCCATACACACCGCAATGACGTGTGAAACGTGGATACTCCAAGACTCATCTATACACACCGCAATGACCTGTGAAACGTGGATACTCCAAGACTCATCCATACACACCGCAATGACCTGTGAAACGTGGATACTCCAAGACTCATCAAAAAAGAAATAAAAACATATGTTATATTTCGGACACGAACTTACACATCCCCCCACACCTGGACGTTTTGAAGACTCAGCCTCCTTTATATTCAGAGGACTGAAGTCTACCTGCCATGAGATCCAATGCATAACACACACATATATACCCACACGTCACACACACACACACACAAACACACATACACACACAGACACACACACAGACACACACACGCGCGCACACACACACACACACACACACACACACATCATTGAACATTAATATGTATGAGAAATATTTTTGAGACATCTCTATGTCGAAGTAGTCTTCAACGAAATATGATGGCATGTCATTGCTCCATGCACGCTCACATACCACGCACACACAACACACACACACACACACACACACACACACACACACACACACACACACATCTCTGAACATCAATATGTATGAGGAATATTTTTGAGACATCTCTATGTCGAAGTAAGTCTTCAACGAAATATGATGGCATGTCATTGCTCCATGCACGCTCACATACTACGCACACACACACACACACACACACACACACACACACACACACACACATGAACATATTCACATACACTCACACATACACATAAACACTCATAAACGTGCGCTCACACACAGAGACATGCATACGTAGCAATCGGTGCTTGATGATTGATTGCCAGATGACCGGCCACATATTGTCACCTCTAATGGCTGCTCGATCTATGTACTGACAGGTTTGTGCGGGTTATCGAGTGAGCTCTTGCCACCTGGCCGAGCTTTGTCCACGGCCACCTGACAATGGCTCAGCTCATAAACCCAGTCTGTCACATTAGGCGGCTAAGGAGTTGTCACATTTCTTTCAATGGCTAGCATCCACCTCTCCAGGTGTACATCATTGGACTAACGTGGGTTGAGACTGAAGGTGTTTGTGCTGAACGTTGACCCAAGTAAGTGGACATTTCTCCCAAACATTTCATCAGAGATTAACACTCGGGCTGGTTGGTACATTCACACACTCTGATACCCGTTATTATACTGTGGTAGCTGTCTGTAATGTTATCATTCCATTTACTAGGCTAAGTTTAGTTTAGTTTAGTTTAGTTTAGTCGATGGATCAACATCACGGCACACGGGTGTAACCCATAAATGCTCCGTGTTCCTCCTAACTCAAACGTGAGTTTGGAGAAACTCAGCTCAGTGCACGAACTCCGTAGCACCGGCTAGGATCCTGAAATACTTTGGGTAGATTTTTAACTCGAAATTTTTCCCGGGCAGCGCCGTTAGGCTATTCTTTTTCGATTTCCAACTGCCAAGGGATTTTTTACGTGCACAACAATACACACGGTCGTCCGATCTCACTACCCAGAGACCAGGGGAAATTTTATTACCAGAAGTCCACGTGAAAAAATCCCGGTCCACACCGGGGCTTGAACCCGGGACCTCCAGCACTCGAGGCGGACACCATACCTCGAGACCACGCAGCCCACTAAGTGCTAGGCTAAGTGCTATACTCGACTCTGATATCAACGACTCGTTTGATCACCGTTATTATACTGTGTTATCTGTATCTAATGTTATCATTTAATTTACAAGGCTAAGTGCTTTAGCGGGGTAGGGGTATCCCCTATCAAAGGAGATGTAAGACGCCTCCTTTCCTCCGTTAGTCTACGGGACACCCTTGGGCAAGGTGGAGTACCCGTTTAGCCCCCCTCCCCCCGATCAGGGTTACGTTAAGCCTGGAAGCAGCTGGTGGATGGAGTGTGAGAGCAGCCGACAGATTGTTGTTGGTTATGGTCTTGCACTCTGCGGCTATAGGCAGATGATCTCATCAGTAGAGACAATTGCTATGGCCACCGACTAGTACAGTCACTGCCCAGAAGGAAAGCAATGGCAAACTTGCCAAGAAACCATAACAACCATGAAAGAAAACATAATAAGAAAGAGATCTGGTGGCGAGACCCCCAGGCCAGGCAGATCAGATAACACTGGGGAAGAGTGTGACGCAGGGACCAGTACTAGTAATCGTGATGACGGAGTTAATCCTGACTGTGCTACCAAGGAAATCCCCTGTGTCAGACTAAGAAACAGAGTGAGAATGGCAACGTGGAATGTGAGAAATTTGTACGAGGGAAAGCTTAAAGTAGTGTGTGATGAGATTGAGAGGTTAAACATTCAAATTTTAGGAATTAGTGAACATCGCTGGAGCGGCAAGGGACATTTTACAACTGAAAATGGAAGTATTTTCATTTATTCTGGTAGAGATGTCGGAGGCCAGAGTGGAGTGGCATTTTGTTTAGATAAGACAACTGCAAAAGCTTTAATGGGATATAATCCAGTTAGTGATAGAATCCTCACTATTAGACTTAAAGGCCATCCAAACAACACAACTCTCATACAGATATATGCACCTACTTCAACAGCAGAGGAGGGCGAAATGGAAGATTTTTACAACACACTACAAGACACATTAAATAAGATTGGTCATAATGATATAGTAATAATAATGGGAGATTTTAATGCAAAAGTAGGTGCAGGAAGAGCTGAAAATGAGAGACACGTTTTAGGAAAATTTGGATTAGGAAATAGAAATGATGCAGGTGACAAATTAATTGAATTTTGCACAGAAAATGAGTTAACGATAGCCAACACACTTTTTAAACAACATCCAAGAAGACTCTTCACATGGAAGTCTCCAGACAGTTTTACCAAAAATCAGATAGATTATATTTTAATACAAAGAAGATTGAGATCAAGCATAACATCTGCAAAAACCCTACGAAGTGCAGACTGTGATACAGATCATCAGTTATTAGAAGCAGATCTGAAATTAAAACTCAAAAAGCTTACCCGAGGACCAAGGCCACTTCGTTTTGATCTCACAAAAATACCAGACGCATACAACATAGAAGTTATGAATCGCTTTGGGGTCTTGATGTCTGTACAAGAAGAAATGACACCTGATGAACTGGCAGTACAAGCTAGAGATATCTTGATAACTGCAGCCAAAGATTTCATTCCGGCCAAGAAAAAGCAACTTAAGCCATGGATTACATCAGACACGTTAGAATTAATAAAACAACGAAGGGAGCTGAAACAGAAAGGAGATGAATCCGATAGCAGGATGAAGTATAAATCATTAACTCGTGAAATAAGAAAGAACACAAGAAAGGACAAAAATCAATATATACAAGATTGCTGTACCAGAATAGAGCAATATCATAAGGCTGGAAGAGATTATGAAATGTTCAAAGAAAAACGAAGTTATTGACAAGAAATGTTCAACCTCAATTGAATGTTATCTGTGACAAGATGGGAAATACCTTAACAGAATCTAGACAAATTCTAGAAAGATGGCAGGAGTACTGCAGTGGAATGTATGATATGAGTGACAGTGAGGATATGAATGAGATACATGAGCCAATGACAGCAGAGACAGAACCTGAACCCTCATTAGATGAAATTGCTTGGGCTATAAGGAACCTGAAGAATGGTAAATCACCTGGATGTGATGAGATACCAGCTGAACTAATTAAAGCAGGAGGAGAAGAAAGCATACACATATATCATGCATTATGTACAAAGATTTGGAAATATGGTATATGGCCAAAAGAGGGGTTCTGGCCGACGCTCGGCGCTCGGAGGAAAGGCGAGACGGACATATAATCAGATTGCTACTGGAACTATTAGTGTTGGAACTCTTCGCTGGCTGCTGAGGATGGAGACGGAGCGCTTATGGGAATGTCCCGAATGCTGTGATGTCGGTTCCTAGATCAATCAATCAATCAAAGAGTGGAAGAGAACTATCTTCATTCCAATACCAAAAAAGGGCAACCTGAAATTATGCACCAACTATAGAACTGTTGCCCTGATCAGTCATGCAAGTAAAATTCTACTAAAAGTCATAATGCGAAGACTTAGTAAGAAAATGGAAGAAGAGATTAACGTGGTTCAAGCTGGATTTAGACAAGGAAGAGGAACAAGAGATCACATATTCAACATGCGTTTAATAATAGAGAAGTGCAGAGAATTTAATGTAAACCTATTCTCATGTTTTGTGGATTATTCAAAGGCATTTGACTGTGTACAGCATCAGAAACTTTGGGAAATCATGAGGAATATGGGCTTTCCATCACATGTAGTACATCTCATAAAAATGCTATATCTAGACCAACAAGCAGCAGTTAGAGTAGATGGCGAGACATCATCAGATTGGTTTGACATCAAGCAAGGAGTCCGTCAGGGCTGCGTGCTGTCACCCTATTTGTTTAACCTGTACGCCGAAAATATAATGAGAAATGTAAGAAATGATATAAACAGGGAGCCATATGATGCCCTAAATATCGGCGGTCATGGCATACCGGAGATTCGATATGCTGATGATACAGTATTAGTATCCACAACACAGAATAGCATAGAAAACCTAATATCCTCAACACAATTGAATAGTGAAAATCACAACTTATATCTTAACATAGCAAAAACAAAGATAATGCATACAGATAAAACTACTATGGAGAAAGAAATATACATTAATGGGAGAAAATTGGAGGTGGTGGAAAATTTTGAATATCTTGGGTCATTGATTACCAATAATGGTGACACAATGAAAGAAATTAAACGGCGACTATCCATTGCTCTTCAAAGACTAAAACAGATGAATAAATTATGGAGTGGGACAGACAGAACTACAAAAATTAGATTTTAAGAGCATGCATCTTTCCCATTGCAACATACGCCTGTGAGACATGGACACTTACTAAACAAGCTGAACAGCGCATACATGCCTTTGAATATAAATGTTATAGACGAGTTCTAAGAATATCTTGGGTAAAGAAAAGAACAAATGCATACATACTTCAAGAGTTGAATATTGAGGAGGGATGGCTATTAAAGACGATAAAACAAAGAAAATTGAAGTATTTTGGTCACTTGAAACGTCACGACAGTTTGGAGAGAACAATAATGGAAGGGTATATGCCTGGGAAGAGAGGAAGAGGAAGGCCAAAGAGAAGATCGGTGCAGGATGTGGCGGATGATCTCCAGATGGGTGTATCAGACGCGGGACATCTTGCTTGTGATCGAGAAGTTTTCCGGAAGGTTGTTATTGTCGTGTCCTCCTTTAAAGTGTCGTCCCTGGAGTGAGGAGAGTCAACACCCACATTATAATTTTTTTCCCTTTATCAATATCTTGGAGAATCCACCAGCTTCCGTCCAACACACTCCATCAGCCCATGGACACCTTTTCCTATCACTCTATCACTGTCGTCCTATGCCCCCTCTCATACTTCCCCAACGCAACATATTCAACAACTCTTCCTTCTAAAAATTAATACAGATTAATTTATTAAAAGAAAAGTGTAATGTACGAGAGACGTGTATGCGAAGAAAATGTGTGATGTGTTCTATAATGTGTGTAGGATCGGACTCTCAGATAATAGCATAGTCAGTTCATCCTTGCAAGGACACACCACAGCACGTTAAGTCAGAACAAGTCCACCTCACCCGGTACTGTATCTCTCCTGCCGGACACCGACTGTCATCTGTAGCTACCTGGTAATCCATCTTCCTGATCATCCGAAATAGATACTGTTTGTAAATTACAGCTGATCATGGACTGGTTGCCCAATGCACATAATTTCCTATCGTTCTTAAAGAATGCACAAATCCTTTGTAGTGAGTATTTAGGTATCACTGTTATTGTTAATATACTTGAACCTAACTAGTGTCTATCTAGGTTCAGGTATCATGTCTTTTGAACTATTTCACTAGAATATATCACACCATGTGACTATTATATTTTAATGTTCTTGTTTAGGTACCAATGTTCTTATGCTGTGTGATGCATTAACAATCATCACCCATCTTAGGTGAACCATCTTTCTTCTCAGACGTTATTCCTTTTTTGTAAGAAACATTATTGTGTCCAACTTGTGTTATGTCTAATTGACGTTGTACTTCATCAAACCCAGTGTTGAACTTCCTCGTAATTGGTATGGAACCTGTGAGAGAAACAACACATCTTGTGATAGTACTAGTCACTGATCCTACCGGCTGAGTGTAAGCCTATTGCCTTGCTCAGTTATTTTATAGCTAACTAAACTCTGTCATAGAGCATATTAGCTCCTCACCTACGTCCGAATCAGGCGATGACAAGGAAAGACCAATAACAGAGGCACAACTTTCAGTGGGCAACCCACTGAAAGATCCCTCCCCATTGAGCACGTTCCCCATCTCCCAACCCATCTTAAATCTCTCCAATTATCACCCCGCTATCCTATTCATCCTAGCAGAGCCAATTATCACTTCACTACTCTAACTAGTTTTCAACTAACAGTGCTAATCATCACACTCTAGTTTTAACAAGACTACTGCCTATATTAATTAGGACTAATTATACAATATACAATATAAATGGGGTTAGAATTAAATTGTAAAAAGACTCAGGTTATGGTCGTCAGTAGGAAGGAAGAAGTGCCACAATGTAATATACGAGTAAATGGAAATATTCTTCAACAAGTGAATCGGTACAATTATCTTGGAACAGTTATAACATCTGATGGGAGATGCCTTGAAGAGATTAGAACAAGAATCGCCATGGCGAAAGTAGCCTTTAGCAAGATGAAAAACATTCTGACCAATAAAAAGATGTCAATTGAAACGAGAAAAAGAGTGTTGAGGGGATACATAGAGCCTGTTCTTTTGTATGGATGTGAAACTTGGACAATGAGCAGTCAAGCTGAAAAGCATCTGATGGCTGCAGAAATGTGGTTTCTGAGGAAAATGCAAAGAATACCATGGACAGACAGAAAAACCAATGACCAAGTACTACAGGAGACAAATGAACATCGTAGACTGATTAGAGAAATTAGACGTAGACAGTCAAAATTTTTTGGACATGTTATGAGAAGAAATGGGTTGGAGAACTTAGTGACAACTGGCAAGATCGAGGGGAACAGACCAAGAGGAAGACTGAGAGGAAAATACCTGGATGGCTTGGCCACATGGCATGGACGAGACAGGAACACTGAGCTGATCCACGACACTGGTGATCGAGTGAAATGGCGAGTCATGACCGCCCACGCTTTCCGGCATGGCACATGATTGATTGATTGATACAATATAACTACCTTATGCAAACTATCCTCATTCCCGGATGGCTGCTACACTTTGCCATAACGACACATGCTAGTTAATTTTAAATTAATCTAACACTGTAGAGCTCTCCCACAAACACGTCCATCCTAATCCACGGTTTTGGTCAACACTGTTTCTCCCAATCATGGTTTATCAAACAGCCTAAAATTGGTCACGTGACGGTATTCTTTATGTCCACACAGGTGTTATTTGGGCATATCATCCATTGTCGAATTGGGTTAAGTCAGAGTT
>JACEFZ010007916.1:70000-77518 GCA_014155875.1 Cepaea nemoralis | reverse complement strand
AAAAGACGTTGAGAGAAAATTTTAAAAAGTTGGATAAAAAAATTTTTTCAAAAAGCCTCTCTTATCAAAAAAGGGTTTTACTGTCCACCATTCCTCAGGCTCAAGACCCCCCTGCCATACATCGCAAGGTACTATATGGGCAGTAAATGACAGTTGACAAGCGGAACAAATATCGTACCTGTTTTAATTATTTATGCAGAGAGTTCTCGTAATTGAGCGTAGAAAAACTTAAAGCTGGAAGTTTTGATGGACCTCAATTTAGAAAGTTAATAAACGATCCAAATTGTATTGATTCGATGAACATAACAAAGTCCACAACCTGGTAATTATTTGTTGTAGTTGTGCAAAACTTTCTAGGTAACTTTAAAGCAGACAATGATTCTGAATTAGCTGAAAACATGCTGTCGAGTTTTTGTAATCTTGGATGCAATTTGAGCATAAAATTGCACTATCTCCGTAACCATTTAGATTTCCTTACCGAGAATCTTGGCGACTTTAGTGAGGAGCAAGGTGAAAGATTTCACCAAGATATAAAAACAATGGAAGAGAGATACCAGGGACTTTAGGATAATCACATGATGGCAGATTACTATTGGACCCTTAAGCATGTCTGTCCAGGCATATCACATTCCAGGAAGCTCACGAAAAGAAGCTTTTTGTGTGTTCACTACAGATAACAAAATGCTAGTGATAAAGTTTTAATACATTTTTGGTGTTTTAAATGAAGGCAATAAATGCACAGTAATTACATATAATATGAATGCAGATTAAAGTCAAAATGCCACTGATGGCACCTTACTCTAAGCTTGTATACAACAATTGCCCTACTAAGAAGGTCATTCTTAGTTATCTCAAAAACTAGAGCTAATAGAAAAAAAAAAAAAAAAACCTGATACATTTTTTAAATCAGTAACACAAAATTACCCAAAACAGTTATAAAATTTAAGGCACCAAAATGTTTGTAGACCGTTGTTATCTATTTTATTTTAATTTGTACACACTCGTCAATATTTCTTACAGGTACGCATCAAGATGTCCAAATCAGCACCATTAACTGTAATACTTTTGGCTGTAGGATCGTTGTGCACCGTGGTTTCAGGCCATCAGACACGCCTTCCTAAATCATTGACATATCAATCTTCTAGTTCTACCAATGGAAAATCTCTACAAAATTACCAGCTCCTTCCGGTGAGAAAATCAATCATGTCAAAATACGGCATATTCGCGCCTGCAAAAACACAAACAATCAACGTGAAAGAGCATACACAGCCAGGAAGTTCAGTGGCTGACTACAGAAAGGATCTCAATGAAGAAAGAACACAAAGCCAGGGACAAGTACGGAAAATAGGATCTCTTTCTGCTAGCCCTAAAACAGTTGCAGAAGCGCATATGTTTGATAAGCATTGCAATGTTGGAGACCGAAGAAACGACGAGGCCATACCATCGTGTGTCGACAGCAATATGGAAATGTCTAAATCTCACAGGAAAACATGTCAGTGTGATCCTTGCCTCTGTTCCTACATTAGAAAGAAATTTGTTGGCGCCAACTGTGTGCAGCTGAATCTCACTGCGGTTCCTAGGAAACTTCCAAACAACATACGAGCACTAAATATGTCGCTAAATTTAATCCACAGTCTCGACAAAACTGGTCTTCTTCAGTATCCGAATTTGACAGATCTGGATTTCAGCAGTTGTTTTTTCAGCATAATCGCCGATGCCAGCTTTGCATTTATGCCTCAGCTGATTAATCTAAGACTGAAAAATAACCAGCTGACATATCTGTCGAAATCTTCCTTTACTGGGCTTGAATGTCTGCAATCTTTAGACTTATCCAACAATAATATCAGTAGAATAGAAATAGGTACTTTTGATCAACTGCGTTATCTAAACAAACTGAACCTGAGCGGGAACAAATATCTCGGTTATTCTAACGAGACTTTTTCGCATCTGCTTTTTGTGAAGTTAGAAAATGTGCAGATGCTACACATACATGATAACACGAATGGGACGGAAATCAGCTATCCCAACAAGGCGCTACAGCAATTAAAGGCTTTACGGCATCTTAGCATTGACGGCCTTGCTGGTTTGGTCGAGTTTGGACGGGAAATGAAAGACCTGGCTAGGATTAGTCACGCCTGGAAATAAGAGGTATTGTAAGATTGAAAACATTACGGCCAATTTCTTTGAGAACGTCCCTCATCTGCAATAGTTTGTCGATAGACGGCTGTGATGATCTACAGAATATACACCCAGAAGCATACAGACATCTTCGCGCCTCCAAAGCCTGGTTTAATAAATTCACAAAGCGTAGGAATTAATACGGTATTTGAGGCTATGATTAGCTTAAATAATTCGGACTAAAATCACTCACCTTCCGAAATCTACGTCGATACATCAATGTGTGCACAAACCTGAACATAGAACAAGCCAAATACATCACCAATATCAATCTTCATCGCTTTGAACTATCTAACATTAACATTGCTGTACTAACTGGTGATTTTTTCATAGGATTGCCAACAACACTAAAAGAATTAATTTTGACTGGAAATAAATTCGCGTTTTCAACTGGCAAACACACGTGGAAGTTACTACTCAGTTTTAAAAGAGCTTGTTTACTTAGATCTGTCCATGCAAAACACGAATGAATTTCATAACCGTTACAATAGCAACGTGGTAGAAGATAGCTCGGGATTGCAATGGGCTCCTGGTACAGAACGGCTGGTAACAAATGAAGAAAGAACAATTTCGTATGAGAAACGGGACAACATTGCACATGATGCAGGGGTATTTAGAAAACATTAATGCGAACTCACATTTTAACGATCTTGCTATATATGGTTATCGCAGAAGTGTAGATGAAGGTTGTGAAATACGACAACATACAGGAAATTATTTGGAATTTCCCACCAAATCTCAGGACGTTAAAAGCGTACACTACCAGGCTTTTGGAATGACAGTTTTAACGCATGACATTCCAGAATACAATTCTCTTTACGAGATTGACTTCAGAAACAGTTTCATGTCAACTTGGGGCTTGGTAAGTTGCCACGAGGCATTGCAATTGCGAATTTAGGTGAAAATTACTGCAGGAAAATATGCTCAGGATTTTTTCAGCCAAATAATTCGCATGAATTCTTATATTTACAAGACAATTTGTTTGGATATGACTTCGCACAAGACGAAAATGGATCGATTTTTGCAGAGCTGACAAAAACTAAACATTTAGATATATCACGGAATCTAATCTTTAGCCTGCCAAGACAATTCTTCAAGGGGCTAGTAAATTTGACTTATTTGAGAATATCCGATAATAGGCTACCACGCTTAGGCGTCAGCTTCAGCCATATGTCGAAGTTACAGTTTATTGATTTAAGCAAGAACGCCATCAGGTGGATAGATGAAGAAACCAGAAATGACCTTGATGCTATCGCAACTTTGTCAGGACATAGGATTGAACTTGACCTGACCATGAACCCGTTGCCTTGCACTTGCGCTGGTTTAGACGTCATAACATGGATGGCCACAACGAAAGTTCACTTCCGTAATAAAAATCTACTCAAGTGTGATACAGATAGCATGGTTAGTGAGCTAGTTGTTGATATGGAAGAACGGCGGGAGGCTTTGCAGCGATTGTGCATGACTAAAACTGCACTTATTATTGGCTGCGAGGCTGCTCTAACTGTGGTCATGATAACAGTTGGGCTTGGCCTGATGTACCGCTATCGGTGGAAGCTAAGGTACTTACATAACAATGCCATTGCTGCTATCTGCGGCTTCAAACCAGATCTCCTTCCGAAATCTGGCTGCACATTTGACGCCTACATCGTGTACACAAAAGAAACGCAAAATTTTGTTATAGACACCTGCATAACAGAGCTGGAGTTGAAAAGAGGACACAGACTCTGTGTTGAAGATCGAGATTTCCTGGCCGGAACATACACAGTGTCCAACATTGTCAGCGCTGTCAGAAACAGTACCAAAACCGTTCCCGTGATGACGCCAACATTTTACAACGGCGTGTTTTCTGAATACAGTTTCAAGATGGCCGTTATGGAAGAACTATACAAGAATCGGTCAGTGCTGTATCTTCTAATATATCAACCGATTGCAAATGAACAGATGTCGCACGATGAGCTGAAAGTCATGAAACGAAATAGCTACATCGAATACCCGCCTGAAGAAGGGACGGACGGTAATATTAGGCAGAAGTTCTGGGACGACCTATCTCTGGCAATCGGACACACCAAGGACCCAACGACCCAACATCTTCCGAACATGCAATAATGGATTTACTTAATGCTATTGCTACCTTTCATTAATTTAATGTTTAGGTATTCAATTTACTTACATTTAATCATTTTATTAGATCAAGAACTGACATCACAGCACGTCCTTATCTTCAACAGCCAACGAAGAGTCCCGATACTAATGGTACCGAATGCAGTCTGATTATGTGTCCGTTTGATATTTCTTCGGATTCCTGATTGTCGACCAGGTCCTCTGATCACCCCATGTCACTCCACTCTCTGTAGACCAGTGGTTCTCAACCATTTGATTGTCGACCAGGTCCTCTGATCACTCCATGTCACTCCACTCTCTGTAGACCAGTGGTTCTCAACCATTTGTTTTTTTGGCCCATGTACCTCTTCACCATATTTCACGAGGACACAAACAATAAATTGCACGATTTATTGCCTGGCATATTTCACTGCATCTCGTCAGGTACATACTGCAGAATTCACACAACGTAAAGTAAAATGATTAGATAAATCCTTCAAGCTGAAATATACACATGTTCGCACAGTAATGTCAATTGTCTACCACGGTAATTTTAAACTGACTAGTTTTACGTTCAGTAGTTTGCCATTGCTTTTTGAACGACCGGCTCACTTATACCCTATGTTACCAGCACGGCGCGAACCACTGCCGATTCTCGCAGTTGCTATTGTCCCCACGTGGATAGACGGGATTACGAACAATGTCGCTAACACCTTGGCCAGGGAGTCCGGCAAATCTGAAATGTAGCACCCTTCGAATGTTGAACATCTCTATTGTATGAATGAAGTTGCACCACATTTGGACAATCAGAACAGCAACGGCAATCATTTAAACTGCCGTGTGTGAACAACTTGCGTTACAAACAGCAAACTGTAACAGAATTTCTGATTGTGGAAAAAGAAACTGTGGTGAACATTCACAAACGTTTGTGTGCTGTGTATGGAAGTTGTGTAGTCGATAGGAGCACCGGCAGTCGCTGGGCTAAGAGAATTAAACCCCAGAAAGTGAAGATACGGAGCTGCACGATGATGAGCGTGTGGTTCATGCAGTGAAAAAAATGGCTACATGAACAGGACAAGGTACAGTCAAGGAATGCATACACTCGTTTCGCGCTGGCGAAAGGCTGTACAAGTTGATGGGGGTTGTGTGGAAACATATGCTTAGATTAAAGATTAATGTATGTTGTTGTCAATTTTATTCATTTTGGACAAATAGTTTCCGATAGAATAAATAAAGGTGCATTACTTTCTGACCGTCTATTGTACATTACTTTCTGACCGTCTATTGTAATTACTTTCTGATCGTCCATCGTGCATTACTTTCTGACCGGCCATCGTACATTACATTCTGACCGTCGATTGTTTATTACTTTCTGACCGTCCATTGTACATTACTTTTTAACCGTCCCTCGTATTTAAGAATGCTTGGATTTCGACTTGAGTGAGGCTCACTAAGATAGGTTGGGGAGTGGGAGGGGGGGGGGGGGGTGAGGAGACAAATCCGATGAGTTTACATCCAGTCTGTTCCTGGAGCGATCAGCTTCTCCACCTTACGGCATTTAATTAAAGACACTGAGCTTCTACGTGTTTGCCAGAGTCCTATGATGTTAGTTAGTTAGTTAATTAGTCAAGGTTCCAACTTCACGGCAAAGGATCACCTCCATAATTATCCGTTCCTGTGCCAGTGAATACCACACAACATGCTCCTCACTGTCCCGTGTGAAAAGTGGAATGCCAACATAACAGTCCACCACGAAAATTACAGTTCATCGTCGAAGCGGCAGTCACTAGAAAAGCAGCAGCTTCACACGCATTACTGCATAATGCAAAACTAGCATGGGCATGTAATGACTACCAACTAGAGCCTCTGGTTGGTGGCTAACAGGAGGTTGTGGTGGCACGTCGTTGTTGCTGAGAGTTGGTTCCTTTCTGGGGAGAATAGGGAAAATATCTTCGTAATTATTACCCTCCTGCGTGAAAGTATTTAACGGACTTGGTGTAGTGGTAGTGTCCCGTCTGGCTTGGATTTCAGGTGCAGTGGTTATGAGTGGTCTGCACACTTCTGTCCTATTGGTACTTGATGTGACGGGAGTATGTCGTCTGGCTTGAGTTTCCGGAGTAGCTAAAAGTGTCCGGCGCGATCCCGTATCAGATGTATGGTATGTCCGTTCAGGATATTTGATATTCTTGGCGAGAAAACTGGTGCCCAATGTAGACAAATGTATTTGATCCTTATAAAGACTCTTTTTTGGTGCACCAGCCTGTGAAGTGAATGATGCTGTGTTGTTGATGAATTGTATCATGTTTTGAGAACAGAACTTCTGCAAAATGTTGTTATTTATGTCAGCTAGACGGCGCTGCTGTCCATAACTTGGTGATATGATGGAGGAGAAGAAAATGGATGAGTTAGGAAAAGTGTGACGTAATCCGTTCAAGAGTGCCAGCAGTTGAGACCCTGTGATTTGTTGGTTGTTCATGGTGTCGGTGATACCAATATGTACGCTTACCCTTCTAATGCTATGATTAACAGCCAACCTGCTAATCTTGTCTGTTAGCCGGTCTACACCAGCCCCGGGCAGTGGGATTATTGAAACAATGTCTTTGTCTGACGTGGCCATCCTGTCGCTGTATAAACCTTTAATTAAGGAATCGCCTAGTATAATATGTGTACAGTCAGGTCGTGCTGTCTGTACATGTTGGTTTTCAGCACGACTCGCCCGTTGTTTCATCCATTTCCGATTATCAGCAGTCTTTATGTCTCCATGTGGTTCTCCCGATGTATCTTGTAGGCTTGTCTTGCCCGTTGGCAGCATGTTAGAGCACTGTAGGTTTTCTGGTGACTTGTTCTTGAAGTACTTCGAACCTATTGCTTATTTGACGTCAATGGGGTAGACTGCTTGTTGTTGTGTTATCTTCGTCTGCGCATTGAGGTGTTTGTTGTTGTTTATCTTCCTCTGCGCGTTGAGGTGTTTTCATAGCGCTTATCTGTTCTGGGTGGGATTGAGCTTCCCCAAGATTTCCCAAGGATGAAGCGTTTGCTTGGAATTACATGCTTCTTCGTTTGGTTGGTAGAGGACACATTCTGTAAGATTTGAACTGTATTTCTCAGCAGCAAATTTTCATCTCGCAGGAGTGCGACTTCTGTCTTGAGAGCATTGTAATCACTGCTTATCTTGTTGTTTGCTTCAATGTTGGTTGAAACAGTGACAATGAGCGCCTTTAGTGATTGTTCTAGTTC
>JACEFZ010007916.1:0-62500 GCA_014155875.1 Cepaea nemoralis | reverse complement strand
CGATACATGGATCCAGACAAAGAACCGGAGCGATTCACGACTCTGGTGATCGTGCGATATGACCGCCCACGCTTATCGGCATGTCACATGATGATGATGAGCCTAAGATTTAAAATGTAAACAGAATGATTTCCGCTTAAATTGTAGACTACCATCAGCGGTATGTGTCACCAATCCACATATGCACATGCCCGATACATCAATGCCACTCTAAATTAACGAGTGTTACTCTAGATGTTATCAGACAGACAGTGGAATTAACGCCGTATGCCATATATATTGAAAAACAGAAGATCAAATGGTTTGGCCATCTCGTTAGAATGCAACACCGCCAACTACCAGCACTGGCCCTACATCAAAGAACATCTGCTACAGAGAGTAAGGAGAACGCCCGTAGAAGAAATGGATTGACAACATCAAAGACACTACAGTCATGCGGAATTATACTATCCAGTGTCACCAGTCGGGTTCGTACGCCAATTATTCCTCCCCACTACGCTTGACGGTAAAAGTGGAAGAAGATGATGATGGCTCTTTGAGCCATTTTAAAGCGTGAAAACAATAACATGCAGGCAGTAGGGACATGGACCACAAACAGAAACGTGCTACATGTCGATTGCACGGCCTCTTAGACACGTATGGCGAACCACAGTTGCGCTCAGAAGTTTTTATTATTTTTAGTACGCGCACACTCGTCTGATGCTGCTGGATGGAGACGAGCCTTTTATGGGCATGTCCGTAGTTGCCTGACGCAGCTTCCGTTAACCATGAACTAATAATATTATAATAATTAAAACAAAAAACGACAAAGACAGCAAAGAATTACACGGTAACCTACCATGCATGTCGTAATAGGAGGCAAACATGGATGATTGGTCATGGGGCTGGCTACGTTGTGCAGGAGAAAACCTTAGTTATAAAATCTCACCAGCCATAACAGGTGTACAGAAAAGGTAAAAAGGAAAACGCAGCCAACCAATATGGAAGGAGGCTCTTCTCGAAGAGGTAAGACACTGCGGATAAAGTCGGTAGGAATCTGAATCACAGACAAGATGAATGTTATGAGGAGGAGATGGAAATAGCTTCATCATCATCATGTGCCATGCCAATAAGCGTGGGAAGTCATGTTTCACAATCTCGCACCATCACCAGAGTCACGGATAAGCTCTGTTCGCGCGATCACCAGAGTCACGGATCAGCTCTGTACGCACGATCACCTGAGTCACGGATCAGCTTCTGTTCGCTACATCCCTTAGTCAACGGATCAGCTTCGTTCGCACGATCACCATAGTCATGGATCAGCTCTGTACGCATGATCACCAGAGTCACGGATCAGCTCTGTACGCACGATCACCAGAGTCACGGATCAGCTCTGTTCGCACGATCACCAGAGTCACGGATCAGCTCTGTACGCACGATCACCAGAGTCACGGATCAGCTCTGTACGCACGATCACCAGAGTCACGGATCAGCTCTGTACGCACGATCACCAGAGTCACGGATCAGCTTCGTTCGTACGATCACCATAGTCACGGATCAGCTCTGTTCGCACGATCACCAGAGTCACGGATCAGCTCTGTGTTCTTGTCTCGACTACGCCATGTGGTCGGCTCTATTCTATATTTCTTCTCTGCCTTCGGCCTGTCCTATATCCCCCCCCCCCCCCCCCCCAATCTTGCCAGATGTCCCCAGGTTCTCAAATTTATTTCTTGTCATAACGTGCCCACAAAATCTTGACTGTCTGCGCCTAATTTCTCTACTCATTTTACTACAGTTTTCATTTGTATTTTGTATGACTTGCACGTTGTTTTTTTTCTTCTTCTGGAGCGAGTTTAATAGATAGAACAAGATAGTATGGCTTGTGGTGAGATTCGCTTATGGTCTATATTTAAATAGTGGATAAAGGGAAGAAGAAGAAAAAAGAAGAAGAATATATTAAACATACTTGATGAAATCGTAATGTCTTAAAGAAGGAAATGAAATAGTTGACAACAAATAGTCGAAACAAGACCACAGAACTACCGGTGCGACTATTCTAACCTCCGAGATAGAGGAGTTCTCCTGTTGTAGTCTGCCATCATGTTGAGGTCGGTCTCTGTGTGTCTCTTACATGCCAGCAGAAGTCTAGCCAGTCATGACTGCCAACGGTAGGATATCTGTAATTTCAAGTAACATTATCACACGTTTACGAAAGGCAACAGTTGGTTCTATTTGCTTATGTAGTTTATTTTGACAGAGAATGGTATGCCGCTGCTCTTGCTTCTTTATCTTTTGACATTGGAAAATGATTCAATGAATTTGGTTGGATCATTTTCATTTTTTGCATTTTTGGACGCAAACTAACAGAATTATTGAATTTTACTAGATTTAAAAATTAATTTCACACCTAAAGAATAAATAAAATGGATGTTATTATTAATGTATATTAATTGGTCATTGTAGGTGTTGGATTATGAGCCGTAAAATTGAAGAAACAACGAATGAGTGATTGAAGCAGGTTCGATCATGATTTTCAAACTGAGTATTTACTAATGAGACCACCACAGATAGATAGACATTGAAAACCCAAATCTAATGGTACCCCAATGACGCCTGGATGTCAATTCTAGGCGGAGATAGTAACATTTGAGTGTCAGTATCTCCGGCCAAAAGATTGTCATGATTCCCGTAACTTCAGAGCTCTTCTGTGTATCTCAGTACCTCCGCTGCCAGTCATTGTGAGATTGTCTCAAACGGGTCATAGAGGGATGTGAAAACTGGCTTCAAAAATATGTTCTGTCATGTTAAATGATAAAAAAAATAGTAAAAGTATACAAATAAATTAGTTATAATTATAATCTTTAAACATGTATTCTCTTTAACTTTACGGAGTGACTATTCGCAATGGAATTGCGAATAGAGAAAAATTATATTTGCAATCGAAGTAGGTCACGTGATTATTCTTGTGCGTGTGTGTGTCCATATTACAATATTTTGTTGATCTGTTAACGAGTCCTCAGTAGCGTAGTGGTTAGTGTCTCCGCCTGTCATGCAGGAGCTCGAATCACCGACGGGGAGGCAATTTTTTTTTTTTTTTCATTTTCAGGAATTAGGTGACATAAATGCTAGTCTGATGATTTCGCTTTAGGCATATGTTTTCTACGGATTTTGTGTATTAGGTGTTGTTTATCTTGCTGCACAATAACCTGCACACTTGTCTTTCTGTTCTTATCTGTCCTCTACTTTTGTTGTCTTGGGAAAGGAGCTTAGCCACCCGAACGCGAGTCTCTCTCTCTCTGTGGAGGCCATAGAAAGTGTCAAATTGAGAGAATCATCACTGCTGCGATATTATCAGGACATAAATGGTAGGATGGTAACCTAAATAAACATGGATGCCTGGTAGCAGTAAGTGTACAGAAACAAAAGTTAACAATTCTTGAACTCGCCTGGGGACAGAATTATTTGTAGGGATCGTTATTTGTATTGGGGATACCTGTTCTGAAAAATTATTCTTGATATTTAAACAGGACTAACGTAAAATGTAACAATAAAACGGGATGCCAAAAGAACGGACAGAAGTAAGAAGAAGAGTGATTCATTCAAAAATACAAAGAATTCGGCAGAATTAAACTCGCAACAGTGAATATTCCTATTTAAATTAACCACCTTCTTAGACTTCTTAATGGCCCTAACTAAAATTGACTAGTGAGCAGACGCTGTGACATGTTTGTTACTTCCCGCAATTCGATTGCGAATATAATTATTTTCTATTCGCAATGGAATTGCGAATAGTGCCTCCGTTAACTTTAGTAGTTCAAATTACGCATTTTGAGCGTTAAAAGTTTCCACGGCTGGCAGCCACACCATTTTGGAGTTCCATTCACAAAGATGAAATAGCAACCAGCAGAAATATTTTTTTTATGACATAACATATCAAGCGATATTCTCAATGAAACTCTCCAAATATATGTAAAAATGGGTGCAGAATTCGAATATCCATTTAAAAATATGGTAAAATTAAGTGAACAAGCTCTAGAAAATAAAATTACTTACGTTTTGTCAAATAATTAAATTTATTTAAAAATCACGATAATTTTAACCAATCGCTATGCATAGAATGTTAGACTAACCTTTTCTGCAGAACCTAAGATGGCGTTTGTTATTATCACGTGATATTTTAATGATGTCAGAAGCATGAATGGTCTTTACGTAGTCATTTTTGGGGACACAATGGATCATTCCGGGGTGGGGCAGTATATCATTTCCGGTTTCAGATCGGGTCGCGGCACTACTAGAATACCTATGATTAGTGATTGTGTGTGTGGCGGTGTCAAAATAATTAAATTATTTATAATCGAATAATACTAATACAATATTAATATTAATTAGAATCTAAGATTAAGAATAGATAATGATCAAATATTCTTCTTCTTTGTCCTCTTCCTCCTCCTTTTGCTGCTTTAAATATATTTATTATTACTATCATAATTTTAGTTTTTGCAGAAGACGGAAGAGAATGGATGGTGCCTGATGCGGGTTTGATATCTAGTTGCTGTTATAGTTATTATAGCGAGAGGTAGAAAAGAAAGTTGAACATAATTCAGGAGCCAGCTCCTTTTTCTCAGAAATCGACATATTTTTTTACTTTTGCAAATAAGGGCTAGAAAACTACTGAAAATTCAGGTGCAATAATAGTCTATAGTGCCCTGGAATTTTTAACCTTTGACTAGTGGATTAGGATAGGCTAAGCCGGCTTGCCGTGTTGATATTGAAAGAGACATTCCTAATTTGTTTTCCATTGGTGATGGCAATATCTGAGCATGCATTTCAAACAATGGAATTCACTTCCTTTGTTAATGAGTCAACTTCTTCTTTGTTCCTCTTTCAAGAGGAAGGGCGGTGTGTCACACTTAGTTATGCATGACTCTACAAAGATCAGTGTGTCCGACTGTACATTCCTTTATATGAGGTTTACTTCCTGGAGACAGGTTCCATATAGGGTAACAAGTTCAATCTACTCATGTGTGAGTTTTCTTTCCTAAAAAGTTTGCTAGTCATGTCCTTACAGCCTGCTATTTGTGATTGCAATTTCATTTTTAGTGCAAGCAACTTGCTCATAGGACCTTCTTTGTGTATTTGAGTGGGTGCATAACTGTGTGTAAATGATGATGTATATATGTATGTACATAGGGGTGTATGTATGTGTTTATGCATGTCAGTATGTGTGTCTGCCTGCCTGTCTCATAACATGGTAATATACATTGTTATTGTTTATGTTCACAACACACATTTGACAATGCTTTTTCTATGTGAATGTAACACGCACAATAGATAATTGATGTACGAAAGAGTGTGATTGGAAATGCCAAATATAAGCATGCCCAATTTGTGACCCTTTGAAAACAAAGTTTGCTCAATTGTTCAGTTGTTTGCATATATGTTTGTTACACACATGACCTCTTGTTTCTTGCACAAATAAACTCTTGTTGTATTGCACACAGGATCTACTGTTTTTTTGTACACAGGATCTACTGTTTTTGTACACACATGATCTACTGTTTGTGTACATACAGGATCTACTGTTTTTGTACGCACGGGATCTACTGTTTTTGTACGCACAGGATCTACTGTTTTTGTACACACAGGATCTACTGTTTTTGTATACAAAATCTACTGTTTTTGTACACACAGGATCTACTGTTTTTGTACCAACAGGATCTACTGTTTTTGCATACAGGATCTACTGTTTTTTGCACACACAGGATCTCACTGTCATTTATCCTTGGCTAAGTATCTGATCTCACTACCTGAGAGACGAGGCAGAACTGTGATACCATTAGAAACTGTCTGTGAAAATGTTGAGCCCTATGCCATGAGCAAGGTACTTCTGAGCCTGAGATGTAAACTGAAACTACTCAGCTATTTCTCCCTCATGAAAGAGTCACAATTAGTCATATATAGTGTATTACAGGAAACCTTGAGTTTAGACCCGGGGTGGCCAATACGAGGCCCGCGGGCCGCATGCGGTCCGCCGGGAGTCATGTTGTGGCCCACGGAGTGGGAAGCGGCGATGTGGTCGAAGCTGTAGCACGCATGCTTGTTTACTTTAATTAACAAAAGAAAAATTAGGTGGCCCGATAGGAAATATTATTTCTGAAATTTGGCCCGCCTGCTGAAAAGGTTGACCACCCCTGGTTTAGACCTTGTGTATATGTCCAATATTTCAAGGTTGACGGTCAAGTTGCTATACTAGACTTTTATTCAGCACTTATGAATTTGCCAGATTGAATCATTATTACATTGAAGCGACTTTTATTTTTGGCTTCATTGTACAAGGTCAGGTTTTATTGTTGTTGAGTTTGCCAAGCCTGTCAGCTTTCTTGTTTCCCGGTATATCAGATTGATGGTATCAAGTAGATTTTTATTTTTGACTATGCTCAGTGTGCCAGAACTGGCTAAGGAGCTGTGAAAGAATTTCACAATTCCCAGACATACCAAGTTAAGGGCTTGAAATCAGCTGCAGATTGCCTTGTGTTCATTCAGAAAGAAAGACAAACTAGTAAATGGAAACATTTCCTAGTAAATCACAAATGGCTACAAACTTCTGGAGTTTATTGTGAAGTCCTGTAAAGGACAGTAGATGTGTTGTCTCTTTTCGTGGGTATTCTTTTGGCACTAATAGACCTCCGATGATATATCAGTCTATTCTCACAGTAAAGAAGAGAGTGTGTGTAAACAGTGGTATCGACCAGTCAGGATGCTGCATGAAGTGATAGCTTTGCTTGATAGTTGGTGGCAAGAAGACCAGCAGAACAGTGCTGACCATCTGGATACAAAATGTGTATACCTTTGCTTCCATTCTGTGTGACTTTATCTGATGATCCTTCAGTGTGTACATTTTTTCTTTTAATATTACATATCTCTTACAGGACGTTGCAGTCAACACCAGCATTTTTCAGCTGCTGTTGATGTACCAGGCAAGTTTTACATTTAGTAGTTTGCCATTGCTTTCTGAACGAACAGCTCACATACCCCCGTATGTTACCAGTGCGGCGCAATCTGTTGCCGAATCTCACACAGCTGTTTTCCCCACGTGGATATATGGGATTACAAACAATGTCGTTAACACCTTGGCCAGGGAGACCGGCAGTGTGTACATATTGGGTCCATATTATAATTTTGTAGTTGTCCAATGTTTCCAATATAAGGAAACTAGACAGAAGTGCCTGGGGGTTCTTGGCAAAAACTAATGGTCGGCGTTTGGTGCAGGAGAGCCTGGCGTATGATAACACTACATCTAGCTTAAGAATGGAGGTGGAGGCGGTCAGTGCAGCTTTCCGCTGGATAGAAAACACGATACATACACACATTGTGATTGTAACTGACTCAGAAAGCATGCTGAGAAGGGTGAGAACAGGTAGGCTTCGTGCAGAGTGGCTTGCTTCGCTTCGGAGGTCACGGGTAGTAAGCATCACCTGGATCTTTTCTCCTGGGCATGCCGGTGTGCTGGGGAATGAACAGGCGGACAAATTGGCTGGCTCTGCAAAATTTGGTGGAGTATTGATGCATGACAAGGCAGACGTGGTTGCGGCCTTGTGGGAGCACGTGTACACCTCGGAGGAGCAGATGGAGCACCATGGTTCTGGTAAGAATGAGACAACGAGGTGTGACGAGGGGATCTGGCCGACGCTCGGCGCTCGGAGGAAAGGCGAGACGGACATATAATCAGATTGCTACTGGAACTATTAGTGTTGGAACTCTTCGCTGGCTGCTGAGGATGGGGACGGAGCACTTATGGGAATGTCCTGAATGCTGTGATGTCGGTTCCTAAATCAATCAATCAATCAATCAATCAATCCAATATAAGGATGTTGTTTGGCTGTATTTCTTTATTAATCTTCCTCGTCTTGCAGTTAATTTTTCTTTCTAGATCTCTACTTGTTCCTGGGAGTTTTATTGAGAATACTGTAGTATGGGATAGTTTTTTTATTCTTATCACTCATCTTGTAGATCATATTGGACTGTTTGTGACATTATTGAGTTCCAATACACTGATCTTGTCAAGCCGTACCTCAAACTTCGACAGGCAATTATTTACAGTTTTGCTTTCCCTAGCCTTTGACCGCGTCCAGTTTACCTGCAAGGCAGCAAGTTTGTGTATCTCTTTGTCTGGTCCCTACTGCTTGATCTGGGAGATCTTGTCCAGTAGCTACATCACTATCTGCATAGCTCTTGAAGTCATTGCAAGACACCAACCCCTCTACAAGTGGGTGCACAACAGGGTGTTGAACCCCTTACCTCAGCATCAGCCAACCGGATGTTTAAGAACAAGTGTTCTTATCCATTTGGCCATGCTGACCTGCGGTGGACTATTTGACATCTTTGATCTTTTTTGCAGATTGGTTCAAAGATCATTGCCAGTGGTGTGTCACTGCGCAAGATCAATTCAGTTGTCAGCATGCAAATTCTCAGACGACCCGGTAAAACCTGAGACAGGAAGATTTCGTGCAAGAGGTACTTCTTTGCAGAAAAATAGGTGAGTGCCAGTTATCTTTGTTATAGATCCTTGTAGCATCTGGTGTGATAACTGCAACATTATAAATCCTACCCACAAACATATTTCTGGCATGTGTGATTCTGCTGAAGGACACATTTGTATCCTCTCCTTTGCTTGGAGTTCATACACTGTGTTGAGGTCCTCATGTGATCTGTCAGAGGAGACTAGAGCATGTCTGGAGATAAGATCATGTGTGATCTGAGATGAGGCTAGAACATGTCTGGAGACGTAGACTTTATATGGTCTAAGAGAGTAGACTGAAGATGCCCGCATACAATGATAGTGTTCCTTAACAAAATCCAAGAGCATTCATTGAAGGTAATTAGAACTGTAGTGACATGGTGATTAATGCTCTGACTTTCTGTTGACCATTAAGGAAGGTAGCTGATCCTTTGCCTTGACTGTAAGCAGTCTAACCATGGAGGTCATGAGAGCAATGTTCTGGTTAGGGACACACTTTCAACCATGCATGCTTTCTCACTGACTCATTGAGCAAGCTCAGTAAAATCGAGATAGCCAGGGTCTTGAAGAAAATGAATGAAATCTTGCAGGAGGTCAGTACAAATATAGCGTCATTTTTATGCAACGACATGTTCGTGCAATACGTAATGATTGAGCAGATAGGCTTACTGGTTTGGTTGCTATGAGGAGCTAATGAGCAGTGTACCAGGCTGGTTTCCTGAATGCTCTCAGGTAGGCAGGAATTAGTAAATGATTCAACAGATGGATGTGTCTCTGAGATGATGACCCCATTGCAAGAACATCAGGTCAAATGGGGTGAAGCTAGACAAAAGCAACATTATAAGCAGCCAAGGAAAAATAGTCGGCCAACACAGAAATGGTGTCATTAGTTGCTACATGATAGTGGACATACTGATGATGGGACCAGGGCACTTATGGACTAGATGGTTTGATGTGCAGAGGAGATGATCTGTTGACTAACCAACCAACACTGGGATTTGAACCCCTGCAGTGACAGCATATTTCTAATCCTTACAACAAAGGTGCTGAGCTAGCCTCATAAAATAAGTTAACGCAATCTCACTGCAATAGGTATGTGTTAGCGTTTGACCTTCGCATACACTAGGCCACCATTTCATGTGGTGGGGTGACCTGTTCTAACTTCCTAATTAGCAAAATCCATTAGCAGAAACATTTTCTTGTTGCAGACTTTCTCGGGAGATTAATCAAGCTGTGGTGAATGTTGCCAAATCTCTGCCTGGTGATTGGACGAAGACAGCTGAGGAGCTTTTATCTCAGCTTCAGCTGCAAGATAATCCTGAACAGGCTGAGGAGTTTGCAGAACAGCAGAAGAAAGCAGCAGAACCTGATGAGTATGTCTTTGCTTGCTTGATATTAATTCATTCATTATGCCAATAAGCGTGGGAGGTCATGTTTCACCATCTCACTCAATCACCAGGGTCGTGGATCAGCTGAATGTTCTTGTTTCAACCATACCACGTGGCCAAGCCATCCAGGTATTTACTTCTCTGCCTTCCCATTGTTCTCTTCCCCTGATCTTGCCAGTTGTCACCAAGTTCTCCAATTTATTTCTTCTCATAACTTGTCCAAAGCATGTATGCTTGATAATAGGAGTTGAATTAGTTTACAAGCCCACAGTCATCATCTCGTATCTTTAACTGATTAAATATGTGATTTTCAGCCTTTTGTGTCTTGTGTGGAATCTGAAGATTGTTTCTTGTTCCGTCAGTTGAGTTGGTAATGTGCATCATCTGTCTGGTGGCCTGGATGCTCTGGTTCCCACTTGGTTCTGTAAATGCTTCCTGTAAATCCCTAGGGCTCATCACAGGTTATGTCTACATCAGGTTGAGGTAAGTCTTCCACCCTCCTCTGCCAGTCTGTCAGCCTTTTCATTTCCAGGTATGTTGCAGTGTGAGGGAATCCAATATATTACAACACTGGATTTTTCTCAGAAACATTGTTTTATTGTATGACAATTGAGGTGAACAAACGAACTAACAAACTTTATTTTCAAAGGGTCACAAATTGGACACACGGGCCTGTCTTACATTCGGCCATTCCAGTCACTCATCTTTCGTACATCAGTTGACTATTTTTCATGTTACATTCGCATTGGGAAAAAACATTGTCAAATGAAAGTTGTGAACATAATGAATATTACCACGTTATGAGGCGGGCAGTCAGCCAGACACATACACAGAACATGCATAAAGACATATATGTAATTGTATACATACATCATTTATGCAAACTCTCAGTTATGCACCCACTCAGTAACACACAGATACACACTGCAGCAGTGAAGCATGGCAAGAATAATAAAATCAATACAGTACAAACTTGGCTGACAGATATTGACGAAAGTGACACTTGCCCGAATTCACAAAGTGAGAGTTAAACCTGGTCAAGCACGTCAGTGCTAACTTCGGGTCACGAGAGGAAATATCATAAACAGCTCCTCATCAAAACCTTGAGCAGAAATACTCAGGCATGACTGCTGCATCAAAGGACTCAACATGTTTGGGAATGCCCAATGTGCCATGACAACATTCAGCATGACCTTATTATTGAATTTTAAAACAGTCGACATAACCTGATGTGTACTGTACAGTCCCCTCTCCCATGCCTTCATATTGAAACAGTATCCCAGGGGCCATTGCGGTGGTCATCATCATCATGTGCCATGCTGATAAGTGTGGGTGGCCATGGTTCACCGCCTCACATGATCACCTGTCTCAGATCAGGTCCACATTCTTGTCACTACTATACCATGTGGCCAGGCCATACAGGTGGGCATCTGTTCTTTTCCCTTGCTCTTGTCCCATCAGTTTTGCCACTTGTCACTACTATACCATGTGGCCAGGCCATACAGGTGGGCATCTGTTCTTTTCCCTTGCTCTTGTCCCATCAGTTTTGCCACTTGTCACTACTATACCATGTGGCCAGGCCATACAGGTGGGCATCTGTTCTTTTCCCTTGCTCTTGTCCCATCAGTTTTGCCACTTGTCACTACTATACCATGTGGCCAGGCCATACAGGTGGGCATCTGTTCTTTTCCCTTGCTCTTGTCCCATCAGTTTGCCACTTGTCACTACTATACCATGTGGCCAGGCCATACAGGTGTGCATCTGTTCTTTTCCCTTGCTCTTGTCCCATCAGTTTTTGCCACTTGTCACTACTATACCATGTGTCCAGGCCATACAGGTGTGCATCTGTTCTTTTCCCTTGCTCTTGTTCTATCAGTTTTGCCACTTGTCACTACTATACCATGTGGCCAGGCCATACAGGTGTGCATCTGTTCTTTTCCCTTGCTCTTGTTCCATCAGTTTTGCCACTTGTCACTACTATACCATGTGGCCAGGCCATACAGGTGTGCATCTGTTCTTTTCCCTTGCTCTTGTTCCATCAGTTTTGCCACTTTTCACTACTATACCATGTGTCCAGGCCATACAGGTGTGCATCTGTTCTTTTCCCTTGCTCTTGTCCCATCAGTTTTGCCACTTGTCACTACTATACCATGTGTCCAGGCCATACAGGTGTGCATCTGTTCTTTTCCCTTGCTCTTGTCCCATCAGTTTTGCCACTTGTCACTACTATACCATGTGTCCAGGCCATACAGGTGTGCATCTGTTCTTTTTCCCTTGCTCTTGTCCCATCAGTTTTTGCACTTGTCACTACTATACCATGTGACCAGGCCATACAGGTGGGCATCTGTTCTTTTCCCTTGCTCTTGTCCCATCAGTTTTGCCACTTGTCACTACTATACCATGTGGCCAGGCCATACAGGTGGGCATCTGTTCTTTTCCCTTGCTCTTGTCCCATCAGTTTTGCCACTTGTCACTACTATACCATGTGGCCAGGCCATACAGGTGGGCATCTGTTCTTTTCCCTTGCTCTTGTCCCATCAGTTTTGCCACTTGTCCACTACTATACCATGTGGCCAGGCCATACAGGTGGGCATCTGTTCTTTTCCCTTGCTCTTGTCCCATCAGTTTTGCCACTTGTCACTACTATACCATGTGTCCAGGCCATACAGGTGTGCATCTGTTCTTTTCCCTTGCTCTTGTTCTATCAGTTTTGCCACTTGTCACTACTATACCATGTGGCCAGGCCATACAGGTGTGCATCTGTTCTTTTCCCTTGCTCTTGTCCCATCAGTTTTGCCACTTCATGTGTCCAGGCCATACAGGTGGGCATCTGTTCTTTTCCCTTGCTCTTGTCCCATCAGTTTTTGCCACTTGTCACTACTATACCATGTGTCCAGGCCATACAGGTGTGCATCTGTTCTTTTCCCTTGCTCTTGTCCCATCAGTTTTTGCCACTTGTCACTACTATACCATGTGTCCAGGCCATACAGGTGGGCATCTGTTCTTTTCCCTTGCTCTTGTCCCATCAGTTTTGCCACTTGTCACTACTATACCATGTGTCCAGGCCATACAGGTGTGCATCTGTTCTTTTCCCTTGCTCTTGTCCATCAGTTTTGCCACTTGTCACTACTATACCATGTGGCCAGGCCATACAGGTGGGCATCTGTTCTTTTCCCTTGCTCTTGTCCCATCAGTTTTGCCACTTGTCACTACTATACCATGTGGCCAGGCCATACAGGTGTGCATCTGTTCTTTTCCCTTGCTCTTGTCCCATCAGTTTTGCCACTTGTCACTACTATACCATGTGTCCAGGCCATACAGGTGTGCATCTGTTCTTTTCCCTTGCTCTTGTCCCATCAGTTTTGCCACTTGTCACTACTATACCATGTGTCCAGGCCATACAGGTGTGCATCTGTTCTTTTCCCTTGCTCTTGTCCCATCAGTTTTGCCACTTGTCACTACTATACCATGTGGCCAGGCCATACAGGTGTGCATCTGTTCTTTTCCCTTGCTCTTGTCCCATCAGTTTTGCCACTTGTCACTACTATACCATGTGTCCAGGCCATACAGGTGTGCATCTGTTCTTTTCCCTTGCTCTTGTCCCATCAGTTTTGCCACTTGTCACTACTATACCATGTGTCCAGGCCATACAGGTGTGCATCTGTTCTTTTCCCTTGCTCTTGTCCCATCAGTTTTGCCACTTGTCACTACTATACCATGTGTCCAGGCCATACAGGTGGGCATCTGTTCTTTTCCCTTGCTCTTGTCCCATCAGTTTTGCCACTTGTCACTACTATACCATGTGGCCAGGCCATACAGGTGTGCATCTGTTCTTTTCCCTTGCTCTTGTCCCATCAGTTTTGCCACTTGTCACTACTATACCATGTGGCCAGGCCATACAGGTGTGCATCTGTTCTTTTCCCTTGCTCTTGTCCCATCAGTTTTGCCACTTGTCACTACTATACCATGTGGCCAGGCCATACAGGTGTGCATCTGTTCTTTTCCCTTGCTCTTGTCCCATCAGTTTTGCCACTTGTCACTACTATACCATGTGGCCAGGCCATACAGGTGTGCATCTGTTCTTTTCCCTTGCTCTTGTCCCATCAGTTTTGCCACTTGTCACTACTATACCATGTGGCCAGGCCATACAGGTGTGCATCTGTTCTTTTCCCTTGCTCTTGTCCCATCAGTTTTGCCACTTGTCACTACTATACCATGTGGCCAGGCCATACAGGTGTGCATCTGTTCTTTTCCCTTGCTCTTGTCCCATCAGTTTTGCCACTTGTCACTACTATACCATGTGGTCCAGGCCATACAGGTGTGCATCTGTTCTTTTCCCTTGCTCTTGTCCCATCAGTTTTGCCACTTGTCACTATTATACCATGTGGCCAAGCCATACAGGTGTGCATCTGTTCTTTTCCCTTGCTCTTGTTCCATCAGTTTTGCCACTTGTCACTACTATACCATGTGTCCAGGCCATACAGGTGTGCATCTGTTCTTTTCCCTTGCTCTTGTCCCATCAGTTTTGCCACTTGTCACTACTATACCATGTGGCCAGGCCATACAGGTGGGCATCTGTTCTTTTCCCTTGCTCTTGTCCATCAGTTTTGCCACTTGTCACTACTATACCATGTGGCCAGGCCATACAGGTGTGGCATCTGTTCTTTTCCCTTGCTCTTGTCCCATCAGTTTTGCCACTTGTCACTACTATACCATGTGGCCAGGCCATACAGGTGTGCATCTGTTCTTTTCCCTTGCTCTTGTCCCATCAGTTTTGCCACTTGTCACTACTATACCATGTGGCCAGGCCATACAGGTGTGCATCTGTTCTTTTCCCTTGCTCTTGTCCCATCAGTTTTGCCACTTGTCACTACTATACCATGTGGCCAGGCCATACAGGTGTGCATCTGTTCTTTTCCCTTGCTCTTGTCCCATCAGTTTTGCCACTTGTCACTACTATACCATGTGTCCAGGCCATACAGGTGTGCATCTGTTCTTTTCCCTTGCTCTTGTCCCATCAGTTTTGCCACTTGTCACTACTATACCATGTGGCCAGGCCATACAGGTGTGGCATCTGTTCTTTTCCCTTGCTCTTGTCCCATCAGTTTTGCCACTTGTCACTACTATACCATGTGGCCAGGCCATACAGGTGTGCATCTGTTCTTTTCCCTTGCTCTTGTCCCATCAGTTTTGCCACTTGTCACTACTATACCATGTGGCCAGGCCATACAGGTGTGCATCTGTTCTTTTCCCTTGCTCTTGTTCCCATCAGTTTTGCCACTTGTCACTACTATACCATGTGGCCAGGCCATACAGGTGTGCATCTGTTCTTTTCCCTTGCTCTTGTCCCATCAGTTTTGCCACTTGTCACTACTATACCATGTGGCCAGGCCATACAGGTGTGCATCTGTTCTTTTCCCTTGCTCTTGTCCCATCAGTTTTGCCACTTGTCACTACTATACCATGTGGCCAGGCCATACAGGTGGGCATCTGTTCTTTTCCCTTGCTCTTGTCCCATCAGTTTTGCCACTTGTCACTACTATACCATGTGCCAGGCCATACAGGTGTGCATCTGTTCTTTTCCCTTGCTCTTGTCCCATCAGTTTTGCCACTTGTCACTACTATACCATGTGGCCAGGCCATACAGGTGTGCATCTGTTCTTTTCCCTTGCTCTTGTCCATCAGTTTTGCCACTTGTCACTACTATACCATGTGGCCAGGCCATACAGGTGTGCATCTGTTCTTTTCCCTTGCTCTTGTCCCATCAGTTTTGCCACTTGTCACTACTATACCATGTGGCCAGGCCATACAGGTGTGCATCTGTTCTTTTCCCTTGCTCTTGTCCCATCAGTTTTGCCACTTGTCACTACTATACCATGTGTCCAGGCCATACAGGTGTGCATCTGTTCTTTTCCCTTGCTCTTGTCCCATCAGTTTTGCCACTTGTCACTACTATACCATGTGGCCAGGCCATACAGGTGGGCATCTGTTCTTTTCCCTTGCTCTTGTTCCCATCAGTTTTGCCACTTGTCACTACTATACCATGTGGCCAGGCCATACAGGTGTGCATCTGTTCTTTTCCCTTGCTCTTGTCCCATCAGTTTTGCCACTTGTCACTACTATACCATGTGGCCAGGCCATACAGGTGTGCATCTGTTCTTTTCCCTTGCTCTTGTCCCATCAGTTTTGCCACTTGTCACTACTATACCATGTGGCCAGGCCATACAGGTGTGCATCTGTTCTTTTCCCTTGCTCTTGTCCCATCAGTTTTGCCACTTGTCACTACTATACCATGTGGCCAGGCCATACAGGTGTGCATCTGTTCTTTTCCCTTGCTCTTGTCCCATCAGTTTTGCCACTTGTCACTACTATACCATGTGGCCAGGCCATACAGGTGTGCATCTGTTCTTTTCCCTTGCTCTTGTCCCATCAGTTTTGCCACTTGTCACTACTATACCATGTGGCCAGGCCATACAGGTGTGCATCTGTTCTTTTCCCTTGCTCTTGTCCCATCAGTTTTGCCACTTGTCACTACTATACCATGTGGCCAGGCCATACAGGTGTGCATCTGTTCTTTTCCCTTGCTCTTGTCCCATCAGTTTTGCCACTTGTCACTACTATACCATGTGGCCAGGCCATACAGGTGTGCATCTGTTCTTTTCCTTGCTCTTGTTCCATCAGTTTGCCACTTGTCACTACTATACCATGTGTCCAGGCCATACAGGTGTGGCATCTGTCTTTTCCCTTGCTCTTGTCCATCAGTTTTGCCACTTGTCACTACTATACCATGTGGCCAGGCATAACAGGTGGGCATCTTGTTCTTTTCCCTTGCTCTTGTTCCATCAGTTTTGCCACTTGTCACTACTATACCATGTGTCCAGGCCATACAGGTGTGCATCTGTTCTTTTCCCTTGCTCCTTGTCCCATCAGTTTGCCACTTGCATACTATACCATGTGGCCAGGCCATACAGGTGGGGCATCTGTTCTTTCCTTGCTCTTGTCCCATCAGTTTTGACAATGTCACTACCTACAATGTGGGCGGCCTACAGGTGTGCTATCTGTTATTTTCCTTGCTCTGTCCCATCAGTTTCCACTTGTCACTACTATACAATGTGGCCAGGCCATAAGGTGTGCATCTGTTTTTTCTTGCTCTTGTCCAATCAGTTTGCCACTTGTCACTACCTATACCAATGTGACCAGGCATACAGGTGTGCATCTGTTCTTTTCCCTTGCTCTTGTCCATCAGTTTTGCCACTTGTCACTACTATACCATGTGGCCAGGCCATACAGGTGTGCATCTGTTCTTTTCCCTGCTCTTGTCCCATCAGTTTTGCCACTTGTCACTACTATACCATGTGCCAGGCCATACAGGTGGCATCTGTTCTTTTCCCTGCTCTTGTCCCTATCAGTTTTGCCACTTTGTCACTACTATACAAATGTGGCCAGGCCATACAGAGTGTGCATCTGTTATTTTCCCTTGCTCTTGTCCCATCAGGTTTGCCCACTTGTCAATACGTAACCATGTGGGCCAGGCAATACAAGGTGTGCATCTGTTATTTTCCCTTGCTCTTGTCCCATCAGTTTGGCACTTGTCACTACTCATACCACACTGTGGACCATGGCCATACCAGGTGTGCATCTGTTCGTTTCCCTTGCTCGATGGTCCTATCAGTTTTGCCACTTGTCACTACTATACCTGTGTCCAGGCCATACAGGTGTGCATCTGTTCTTTTCCCTTGCTCTTGTCCACTCATTTTTGGCCACTTGTCACTATTATACCATGTGGCCAGGCCATACAGGGGTTCCTCCTTGCTCTTGTCCCATCAGTTTTGCCACTTTGTCACTACTATACCATGTGTCCAGGCCATACAGGTGTGCATCTGTTCTTTCCCTTGCTCTTGTCCCATCAGTTTGCCACTTTGTCACTACTATACCATGTGTCCAGGCCATACAGGAGTGGGCATCTGTTCTTTTCCCTTGCTCTATGTCCCATCAGTTTGCCACTTTGTCACTAATTATACCATGTGGCCAGTCCATACAGGTGGGCATCTGTTCTTTTCCCTTGTCTCTTGTTCCCATCAGTTTGCCCTTGTCACTACTATACCATGTGGCCAGGCCCATACAGAGGTGTGCATCTGTTCTTTTCCCTGCTCTTGTCCCATCAGTTTTGCACTTGTCACTACTATACCATGTGGCCAGGCCATACAGGTGTGCATCTGTTTCTTTTCCCCTTGCTCTTGTCCCATCAGCTTTTGCACTTGTCACTACTATACCCATGTGTCCAGGCATACAGGTGTGCATCTGTTCTTTTCCCTTTGGCTCTTGTCCCATCAGTTTTGCCACTTGTCACTACTATACCATGTGGCCAGGCCATACAGGTGTGCATCTGTTATTTTCCCTTGCTCTTGTCCCATCAGTTTTGCCACTTGTCACTACTATACCATGTGGCCAGGCCATACAGGTGTGCATCTGTTCTTTTCCCTTGCTCTTGTCCCATCAGTTTTGCCACTTGTCACTACTATACCATGTGTCCAGGCCATACAGGTGTGCATCTGTTCTTTTCCCTTGCTCTTGTCCCATCAGTTTTGCCACTTGTCACTACTTATACCATGTGGCCAGGCCATACAGGTGTGCATCTGTTCTTTTCCCTTGCTCTTGTTCCCATCAGTTTTGCCACTTGTCACTACTATACCATGTGTCCAGGCCATACAGGTGTGCATCTGTTCTTTTCCCTTGCTCTTGTCCCATCAGTTTTGCCACTTGTCACTACTATACCATGTGGCCAGGCCATACAGGTGTGCATCTGTTCTTTTCCCTTGCTCTTGTTCCATCAGTTTTGCCACTTGTCACTACTATACCATGTGTCCAGGCCATACAGGTGTGCATCTGTTCTTTTCCCTTGCTCTTGTCCCATCAGTTTTGCCACTTGTCACTACTATACCATGTGTCCAGGCCATACAGGTGTGCATCTGTCTTTTCCCTTGCTCTTGTCCCATCAGTTTTGCCACTCATCTATACCATCTCCAGGCCATCAGGTGTGCATCTGTTCTTTTCCCTTGCTTTGTCCCATCAGTTTTGCCACTTGTCCTACTATACCATGTCCGGCCACAGGTGGCACTTCGTTGGCATCTTCTTTTCCCTTGTCTTGCCCATCAGTTTTCCACTTGTCCACTATACCATGTGCCAGGCCATACAGGTGTGCATCTGTTTTTTCCCTTCTTTGTCCACTTTTCCATTGTACCTGGCGCCATGTGGCCATCTTGTTTCTTTTTTCCTTGCTCTGCCCATCAGTTTTGCCACTTGTCACTACTATACCATGTGCCGGCCATACAGGTTGCATCTGTTTTTTCCCTTGCTCTTGCCCTCAGTTTTCTACCTTGTGCCAGGCCACAGGTGCGCTTTTTTCCCTTGCTCTTGTCCTTCAGTTTGCCACTTGTCATAGTTTTCCATTGTCACCATACATGTGTCCAGGCCATACAGGTGTGCATCTGTTCTTTTCCCTTGCTCTTGTCCCATCAGTTTTGCCACTTGTCACTACTATACCATGTGGCCAGGCCATACAGGTGGGCATCTGTTCTTTTCCCTTGCTCTTGTTCCATCAGTTTTGCCACTTGTCACTACTATACCATGTGTCCAGGCCATACAGGTGTGCATCTGTTCTTTTCCCTTGCTCTTGTCCATCAGTTTTGCCACTTGTCACTACTATACCATGTGGCCAGGCCATACAGGTGGGCATCTGTTCTTTTCCCTTGCTCTTGTCCCATCAGTTTTGCCACTTGTCACTACTATACCATGTGGCCAGGCCATACAGGTGGGCATCTGTTCTTTTCCCTTGCTCTTGTCCCATCAGTTTTGCCACTTGTCACTACTATACCATGTGGCCAGGCCATACAGGTGTGCATCTGTTCTTTTCCCTTGCTCTTGTCCCATCAGTTTTGCCACTTGTCACTACATACCATGTGGCCAGGCCATACAGGTGTGCATCTGTTCTTTTCCCTTGCTCTTGTCCCATCAGTTTTGCCACTTGTCACTACTATACCATGTGTCCAGGCCATACAGGTGTGCATCTGTTCTTTTCCCTTGCTCTTGTCCCATCAGTTTTGCCACTTGTCACTATTATACCATGTGGCCAGGCCATACAGGTGTGCATCTGTTCTTTTCCCTTGCTCTTGTTCCATCAGTTTTGCCACTTGTCACTACTATACCATGTGTCCAGGCCATACAGGTGTGCATCTGTTCTTTTCCCTTGCTCTTGTCCCATCAGTTTTGCCACTTGTCACTACTATACCATGTGGCCAGGCCATACAGGTGGGCATCTGTTCTTTTCCCTTGCTCTTGTTCCATCAGTTTTGCCACTTGTCACTACTATACCATGTGTCCAGGCCATACAGGTGTGCATCTTTTCTTTTCCCTTGCTCTTGTCCCATCAGTTTTGCCACTTGTCACTACTATACCATGTGGCCAGGCCATACAGGTGGGCATCTGTTCTTTTCCCTTGCTCTTGTCCCATCAGTTTTGCCACTTGTCACTACTATACCATGTGGCCAGGCCATACAGGTGGGCATCTGTTCTTTTCCCTTGCTCTTGTCCCATCAGTTTTGCCACTTGTCACTACTATACCATGTGGCCAGGCCATACAGGTGTGCATCTGTTATTTTCCCTTGCTCTTGTCCCATCAGTTTTGCCACTTGTCACTACTATACCATGTGGCCAGGCCATACAGGTGTGCATGTGTTATTTTCCCTTGCTCTTGTCCCATCAGTTTTGCCACTTGTCACTACGTTTACAAGTTTATAATAATGTGCCGAAAATATCTTAACTGTCTACGCCTAATTTCTTGGATTAATTTAGGTTTTCATTTGTTTCTCGAAGGACTGTCTCATTGATTTTTCTGCCAATAATATACTTTGCATTTTCCTCAGAAATTACATTGTCACTGCCATTAGATGTTTCTCAGCTTGTCTGTTTTGTGTGCACGTTTCCCATGCATATTAAACTATATGTTCTATATATGGCATGCCAGTACAGTACATGTTTTTCACTGCGCTTGAAAGCTTTTTATGGATAAACATTGTTTGCATCTTGCAAAAGGCTGCCTTTGCCCAGGAAATCCTTGTTCTGTAAGGCACCACAAAATGCTATAAATGTCCCAAGATAGTTGTACCAATTCACCTGCAGGAAATTTTCCCATTTACTTGAATGTTACATTGTGGCATTTCTGTTTTCTTGAGGATTACCATAATTTGTTTACTTACAAATTATTTCTAACCCTAGTTGCTCCGAGTGTGCAATAAGAGCATCTACTTAGTGCTCTAGAACCTGTTCATTGTCTGCAGTCACTAGTGCATCGTCTGTATGTCTTATATTGTTTATGTTATGTCCTCCAATGGTGATTGCTCTCATATCTAATGTATTTCTCATATTTTCACTGTACAGGGAGATAAAAGGTCTGGAGACATTAAGCATTCCTATAACATGGCATTCTTGATAAACTGATATTGACTTACTTGATTATCAATTTTTATTAGTTTGTTGTTTCTAGTGTATATTGTTGACAAGTCTAAGGTCTTTGTCAATGTGTAGGTTAGCAAGCATCTTTGTCATGTTGACATGTGTTACTTTATCGAAAGCCTTTGTGTAATTGATGAAAGAAAGATCTGTTTACTTGTGGACACTGTCAATGTTCTCAGCAAAAACGCAGCATTTGGTGTACCATTGCCTTCTACAACTCCATATTGTTGTTCTTCTATTCTGGTTGTATTTTCTTCCAAATTTTTTGCATGGTGATTCTTAGCGCACTCCTTGTAATGTGACTCTTTATGTTAATTGTTTGATGTTGATAACAATTCTAAGGTTTCTGATATTTTTAGGCATTGCAGTAAACATATATCTATATATTTGGCAGCTGGTTTAGGATCGAGGCTCCGACAGGCGGACAGTTAGAGCATTGTTTTGCTGATCCAGCATCTTCTGCAGCTTGTCTTGTTCCAGACGTATTGGTGTTACCTTTCCTCTGGAGTAAACCAGGTAGACAGAGAGGGATCGTGCAACACTTGGTATCTACAATTCAGCCCAGTATTTGTGCTATGGAGAGGTATAACTCCATCCCTGGTCCTCGCTATGGGTTGTAGTTATTATGCCTATTTCGAAGCACAGTGTAACAATCATCTGTCGTGATGGCCAGGTGCCAGTAAATATATCTACATAAGTCAGGCGGTATATCTCCAGTATGATCTATTATGTTGAAGTGGTAGGGTAGATATTGGCATGGTAGACCACGTTGGCAGGTTGGTAGGAATCAGTCTGAGAAAGGCAACAAAGTTTTGCTCACTTGCGGGTAAAATGGGGATGGGCAAACCTGGCTTGGGAATGAAAACCTTAAGGAAATTATTGTTGAAATCAGATGCGACTGGCCACAGACTTGGCGGAATGGTGCAACTTTACTTGCTTCATAATTATAAATGGCATAATACCACATAATGGAATCAGTGCTACTAGCAGTGACAGAGAGTGGCAGTATTTGAAGAATACAAATTTGAAGATGCCAAAACACTATATGTGTTTATATCTTATTTTCATATTTTTACAGATCCCTGCTGATGACATTGGAAATTGGAAGATGTGAGTATAAGTGAAGTTTATATATGTAAATAAAATAACCTTGTGATTCACTGTACATTTTATGAAAAGTTAAGTTCATTATTCAGATACTAGTTGATGATATCTATTTCAAACATTGGGGCAGATAATTCATATTTCAGTATATATTTGAATTCATGGCAACTTGTCCTGCTTAATTGTACAATGTGAAATAACCTTGTAGTCAGAATGATAAGATGCATGATCGTTGTCACACTGTATTCACTTATTTCATGTTAAACTGAGAGGGAAGATCAGGGGAACTTTCAATCAGATAGCAGTGGGAAAGATTAGTAGTGTGACTCTTCACTGGCTGTTGAATGAGGGGACAGAGTGTGTATCGGAATGTCCTTGAGTGCAGTGATGTCAGTTCTAAGCTAAACTCAACAGTTCATGTTATAATCGATCATCCAGTTTCTCTGGTTACGGTAATTAAATTAGTTGCATGTCCTTTGCAGGACATCACAATCAACCCCAGCATGTATTGACTGTTTTTGATTTTCTAGGCAATTATATGTTCAGTAATTTACTTTTATGTTGAGTTGAGTTGAGCTAAGAACCGACATCACTACACTCAGGACATTCCCATACATTGTTGATCATTGATTGATTGATTGATTTAGGAACTGACATCACAGCATTCAGGGCATTCCCATAAGCGCTCCGTCCCCATCCTCAGCGTTGTTGATGAAAGAGATAAAAATGAGGCAAGTAAAATATTTTGGCCTCATTAAAAGACATAACACACTTTTAAATATCATACTCGAGGGTACAGTTGAATTCAAATAAGCAAGAGGTAGACAAAGATACAAGTGGAAAGATAACATCAAGAGATGGACGAACGGCAGTCTGAATATTGTTATACTCTCTCCAGGAGAACCTGATATTGTTATACTCTCTCCAGGAAAACCTGATATTGTCATACTCTCTCCAGGAAAACCTGATATTGTCATACTCTCTCCATGAAAACCTGATATTGTTATACTCTCTCCAGGAAAACCTTATATTGTCATACTCTGTCCAGGAAAACCTGATATTGTCATACTCTGTCCAGGAAAACCTGATATTGCCATACTCTCTCCAGGAAAACCTGATATCGCTATACTGTCTCCAGGAAAACCTGATATTGCCATACTCTCTCCAGGAAAACCTGATATTGCTATACTCTCTCCAGGAGAACCTGATATTGTTATGCTCTCTCCAGAAGAACCTGATATTGCCATACTCTCTCCAGGAGAACCTGATATTGTTATACTCTCTCTCTCTCTCTCTCTTAGAGGCATCACTTGTATGTCATCTGAAAAGTTCAACTTGTATGTCATCCTAGACACATCACTTTTATGTCATTTTAGTGGTCTCACTTGTATGTCATCTTAGATGCTTAACTTTATGTCATCCTAGAGGCATCACTTGTATGTCATCTTAGAGGCATCACTTGTATGTCATCTTAGAGGCATCACTTGTATGTCATCTGAGAGGCATCACTTGTATGCCCATGAGCCCGTGATGCATTCTAACATCTGTTGGATGTTTTTTGTTATGTTTTTGTTTTGTTTTTGGTTTTTTTACACTTCTGTGATAATGATATTCTTTTCTCCAGCATTTAGCACCACCAAGGCTCGGAATGACCGCATGCAGCCGGCAAGGTACGCCATGTTTGTATCAGTTATTGCACATTGCTCTTCTGGTGCACATAATCTCAGTGTGTCCATCTAGTGCTTTGCTGCTGGTGTCAAGAGATAAATCGGGCAGTTGTGGATGATTGCAGCAAGGAAGAAATCCAAGAAAGTTATGCTTATCCTTGGAGGATAAGGACCCCAAAAAAAAAATATCCATCAGGAGCCAGGAATTATAAGCAGCAGAAAACAAAATTTCCTCTGGTCTCTGGGTAGTGAGATCAGACGCCCGTGTGTATTTTTGCGCACGTAAAATATCCCATGGCAGTTGGAAATCGAAAAAGAGTAGCCTAACTGCGCTGCCCGGTCAAAATTTTAGTCAAAAATCTACCCAAAGTATTTCAGGATCCTCGCCTGTTCTACAGAGTTTGTGCTCTGAGCTGAGAATCTCCAGATTCAGGCTTGAGTTAGGAGTAGAACAGAGCACTTATGGGTTACACCCGTGCGCCGTGGTGTTGATCCATCGACTAAACTAAACTATAAGCAGCAGGCCATGACTGGTGACTGCCTAGATGAATTCGAAAAAGTATAAACACCACCTGCTATAGAATATTTATTCAAAACAATGTATTCCCTTAATGAATTTAAACTCAGAAGCCACAGATAATATGTTGCACAATTTATTGCCTGGCATATTTCACTGCATCTCGTCAGGTACATCCTGCAGAAATCACACAACATAAAGTAAAGTAACTAGATAAATCCTTCGAGCTGAAAGTCGCTTGTTAAAGTTCGCAGAAGGCATGATTATTCTACATCGGCCAGTTTTGTGCACACAGAAACTCATGATAATTAGTTTAAAATTACTGTGGTAGACAATTGACATTACTGTGCAAACATGCGTATATTTCAGTTTGAGGGATTTATCTAGTTATTTTACTTTATTTTGTGTGGTTTATGGAGTCGGCCCAAAGCTGGATGTATGAAGGAGTGACATTAAGAAAAGCTTTATATGTCTTTGATCTGAATATTCTGACACAACATGACATACCAGTCTACTGACTAAATAACTTGACATGACATACCAGTCCACCGACTAAATAACCTATGATGACATACAAGTCCATTGACTAAATAACCTGACATGACATACCAGTTTACTGACTAAATAACTTGACATGACATATCAGTCCATTGACTAAATAACCTGACATGACATACCAGTCCATCGCTCTAAATAACCTGACATGACATACCAGTCCACCGACTAAATAACCTGATATGACATACAAGTCTACTGACTAAATAAATAACCTGACATGACACACCAGCCCACCGACTAAATAACCTGACACAACATGACATACCCAGTCTACAGACTAAATAACCTGACACAACATGACATACCAGTCTACTGACTAAATAACATGACATGATATACCACTGACTAAATAACGTTACATGGCATGACATACCATTCTTCTGAGTAAATAACCTGACATGGCAGGACATACCAGTCCACCGATTAAATAACGTGATATGACATACCAGTCTTCTGACTAAATATAACTGGACACAACATGACATACCACTCTATCAACTAAATAATCTGACATGACACGACATACCACTCTACCAATTAAATAACCTGACACAACATGACATACCATTCTTCTGACTAAATAACCTGACACAACATGACATACCATTCTTCTGACTAAATAACCTGACACAACATGACATACCATTCTTCTGACTAAATAACCTGACACAACATGACATACCATTCTACAGACTAAATAATCTGACATGACATGACATGCCAGTCTTCTGACTAAATAGCCTGACATGAAATGACATACCATTCCATCGACTAAATAACGTGACATGATGTGTTTTTCTTCTGACTAACTAACCAGACATGACATGACATACCACTCCACTGACTAAATAACCTGACATGGCTTGTCATACCAGTCCTTCCTTCAAGTAAATAACAGGACATAACATACCAGTCCTTCCTTCAAGTAAATAATGGGACATAACATACCAGTCCTCACATTAAATAACTTGAATCAGACTAAATGACATGGCATGACATACTAGTTCTCAGACTTAATGACATGACATACTAGTTCTCAGACTTAATGACATGACATGACATATCAGTTCTCAGACAGACTAAACATAACATGGCAACACATAACCAGTTCTAGACTCTCCATTTCTTCCTCGGTTTCTCTTCCTTTTATACTTTCCTGTTGTAACCCGTTCACTTCGTGATTTAGTTTATTGTAAGAAATCTTCATTACCCTTTTCATCTGCATATAGTACCCTCATTCTTCTATAGAACCACATCTCTACAGCATGAAAGTAATTTCTCAGTGACCTTCTGATTGTCCATGATTCTCATTCATGTTTGAGGTTTAGCTCTATATAACTCATAAGAACTCTCACACATTCATTGATGAGTTCTTGATATTTAGTTCAAGAATTGCCGTAACAGCACTTCGAACAAACACTTAGACCCAGTGAATACCATTAAATCCAAACTCAGGCACCCTGTAATATCCTATTTACAGGACATTGCAGTCAACACCAGCATTTTTCAGCTGCTGTTGATGTCTTGGCAAGTTTTACATTCAGTAGTTTATCACTGCTTTCTGAACGACCGGCTCACATACCTTCCTGTAAGAAACCAATGCGATGCGATCCACTGCCGAATCTCGCGCAGCTGTGTCACCAGCTGTGACACCCTGTCGTATGTTGTTTTATTTGTTATTGTGTTGTTGACAAACTTAGCTAATCACTAGATCAGTCTCGCTGCATATTGAACTCTGCAGATCACGGGTGTTCGTATACCCTCTTTAATAACACTCAGAATGTAGCGGCTGATGACACTAGTTCTATGTTGGTTTTACTATTCTTCTTTGGCCATCTGCATAGTGCTTTTGTCTAGCTTTACCCTTTTTCACTTGAAGTTGCTGCAGACTGGTCAAGATTGCAGTTTTACAATCAACGCTGATTGGTTTAATTGCCCTGCTTCTCTGAGGGAATTCAGTGTATCAGCTCGGTTCATTGCTCATCTGCTTCCTACCTCAGCCCAGCTGCCAGCCTGTCAGCTTGTTCATTTCTTCTTACACCCGCACATCCTGGCACAAAAATGAAGCAGATTTGTGCCAGCCTGTTGTAAAAGAAGTGTTGCGTCAATTATTTTTCATCTTGTGAAATGCTACCACGGCTTAAGCTGTTCTTTATTTCTTCTCTTTAATAAACCATGCAGAATATGATATATAATTGTATTTATACACATCATCATCATGTGCCATGCTGATAAGATTGGGCGGTCATGTTTCGCCATCTTGCACAATCACCAGAGTCGTGGATCTACTCTGTGTTCTTGTCTCGATCATGCCATGTGGCCAAGCCATCCAGATATTTATCTCTCTGCCTTTCCCTTGTTCTTTTCCCCTTGATCTTACCAATTTCTCCAGTTGATTTCTTCTCATAATGTGTCCACAAAATGTTTACTGTCTATGTCTAATTTCTCTAATCAGGTTTTGGTTTTCATTTGTTTCTTGTAGGACTTGCTCATTGGTTTTTCTATCTGCCCATGGTATTCTTTGCATTTTCCTCAGAAACCACATTTCCACTGCCAATAGATGTTTTTCAGCTCATTTGCTCATTGTCCATGTTTTGCAGTCCATACAAAAGTACAGGTTCTATGTAACACTTCAACACTCTTTTTCTCATTGCAATTGACATAATTTTATTGGTCAGTATGTTTTCCACTTTGCAAAAGGCAATCTTTACCATAATAATTCCTGTTCTAATACCTTCAAGGCACCTCCCATCATATATTATAACCCATTTATAAACAGGCAGTATTATCAATGCTGCTATTGCGATGTGTATATATAGAAATGTATTTAATCTTGTTTTACTTCTTGGTATTTATTCCTACACCTGGGCTATACCTGACGATTCTGATCATTTCACAACTCCAATGTGTTCTGGTAAGTATCTGATGTATTTACTTTTGCTTGTTGTGCCTTGTTTTGTCAGATGTGATGTCTTTTTATTTTCTCATTATTTTAATTAATTAGAAGAGATTGATTTAGAGAAAGGTCGTCAAGAGGTTTGGGTACTATACTGGCACCTTGCCGCCTTGACAGACGATAGTTTGTTACATTGTTCTTCAACAATAGCACAAAACCTGGGCTGAATTATAGAAACCATGTTTTGCCCATGCAGTGTGATCCCTCTCTAAGCCTGCCTAGTTTATTCCAGAAGAAAGGTAACCCCAATACATCTGGAACAAGACCAGCTGTAGAAGCTGCATATCAGCCAAGCAATGCTCTAACTGTCCGCCTGTCGGAGCTTCGATTCTAGACCCATTGCCAACCAAGGCTTAGGGCCTGGTCTGCCCTGCCACGACATTTAGTTTTTAGGTTGCATTTCCTCACACCAGGATGAGGCTTGTACCCTCTCTCCTCCGCCCGAAGCCGTTGACACAATGTGAGGTGTTGGGTTTGGTAGGCACCGCCTAACATTCAGCGCTAACAGAAAGCAGGTAGTACCATCTACTGTCATGTGATAGCTCAGTCATATCTGACTAAGACCTGACACCTGGTTTAGATACAGAACTCTCACATTGTGGGGTGGGGTCGAATCCATTGTAAAGTTGTGATGTATATATATAAGAGTAAGTACAAGTCAAGGAGCCTGTTCCACACTGAGGCATATTGAGTATATGGTGTTAAGAATCCCCTCCCACACTATGAGGCATATTGAGTATATGGTGCTAAGAATCCTCTCCCACACTATGAGGCATATTGAGTATATGGTGCTAAGAATCCCCTCCCACACTATGAGGCATATTGAGTATATTGTGCTAAGAATCCCCTCCCACACTATGAGACATATTGAATATATGGTGCTAAGAATCCCCTCCCACACTATGAGGCATATTGAGTATATGGGGTTAAGAATCCCCTCCCACACTGTGAGGCATATTGAGTATATGGTGCTAAGAATCCCCTCCCACACTGTGAGGCATATTGAGTATATTGTGCTAAGAATCCCTTCCCACACTGTGAGGCATATTGAGTATATTGTGCTAAGAATCCCCTCCCACACTGTGAGGCATATTGAGTATATGGTGCTAAGAATCCCCTCCCACACTGTGAGGCATATTGAGTATATTGTGCTAAGAATCCCCTCCCACACTGTGAGGCATATTGAGTATATGGTGCTAAGAATCCCCTCCCACACTGGGGGGGGGGGGATGCATAGTGAGTATATGGTGCTAAGAATCCCCTCCCACACTATGAGGCATATTGAGTATATTGTGCTAAGAATCCCCTCCCACATTGTGAGGGGTATTTGTATATGATGCTAGCTTGTACTTGTGTACACCAGTTTGCACTCAGGGGTGATGTCATTTTCACATTATCATTAGACTCTCTGCTGGTCTCCCTGGCCCAGGGGTTACACGACTTTCTCCTTAATCCCATTTATCCATGTGGGATAATGCAGTGCGTGAGAATTGGTAGCTGTTCTCACCACGTTGGTGACTTACGGAATAAGTGAGCCGGCCGCTCAGAAAGCAATGGAAAACTACTGAGCGTAATCTTGAAAAGAAATCAACAACAGCTGTAAAATGCTCTTGTTGACAGTGATGTCCTGTAAAGGATATCCAAACAAAAAAAAAATTTGATTCTGAACCTTGAACAGGTTGCATCTATCTATGCGGTGTTGGTGGAGAGACTGATCTCCATATCCGGTACCAAAGTGCTATCTTTGTGGGAAATATGCTGCAGAGCTCTTCTCCTCCTCCTCTCCAAGATCAGAAGCCAGCGGGGTGTGCAAGCCTGGTTCTGGAACTTCCCATCTGAAGAGGCATGATGGGATTTAACGAGATAATGGTTCAGCACCGTACATGGCGGTCAGCAAGGCTGAAGGGATAAGAGTGCTCACTTTTAAACATCCAGTGTGCTGATGCTGAGGTAGCGGGTTCAACCCCTACACCGGTCAGTTGGACTAAAATGTCTTCCCGTCCTTGACTTGGGGTAGTAAAATACAAGTACCCCAGAAGTTGGAGTGGGTTTGCCTGATGGCGAGGGACACTGGTAATAGGGAAAGCAAATCCACATGCAAAAATATGTCTAATGCACTAGAAGACGTAGCCTGTGTATGGACTACTTGAGTTCATAAAATAACATTGTTTTCCCTACTTTCAGCTTTGTTGAAGGCCACGAAATCCATTTGCCGGGTAAGTAGTCAGATTTTTACAGTGTTGCTTGTCAGGTTGCTATTTCATGCATTCAAATTGACAACATTATTTATTCTCATTCTTATATAATATTGTGTTAGATTTATCAGCATATTGCAGAATGAAGAAAAAAAAAAAGGTTAGCTAGTCGACAGATCATCCTCACTGCATATTGAACCATTCAATGTTTGGATCCCTCCTGAGTAAATCCCGCAGCGTGTAGCGACTAACGACACCAGTTATGTGTTGGTTTATTAATCATCTTTGGCTTCCTGCTTAGTGTTCTTCACTGGCCTCCCCTCTTTTAACTTCTTGTTCTCGCAGTCTGACCATGGCTGTAGATTCCCAGTCATCACTTGGTTCTCGCAAACGACTTACTTCTCGTAGAGCATTCAGTATATCGGCCTGGTCCATCATTTCTTTGTTCACCTGCATGCCATGGCCCGCAAATGAAACTAATCTTTGCCAGCCATGACCGTTCCTGAGACAACAACCACTGTCTCCAGACCTACCCCATCTCTATCTTCCTGAGTATACTCATTGAGTCGCAAAGGAAACATCAAGGAAACACTAAGGGGGAAAAAAAAAGAAGTAAAGGGCTCTATCAGATGCTTTAAGGCCTATTGGGTACAAGGTGCCTTATATTTTCATAGATGTGTTGTGGTCAGTATCATGCAGTCATTTACTTCCAGAACATTTTCTGGTACTCATTTTATGTTGGGTCGACCTGGGAGTAAAAAAAAAATTGGCCTTCAATGGGGTTTCAACACATGACCAGCAAGCTGTTGTATTGCAGTGGCTCCCAAACTGGTGCCCGACTAAGAAATTTTGTAGCCGGCATCTGTGATAAAAGGGTTGCGACCACTTTCAAAATAAGATGCAGGAGATTTGGAAGCAGCTCACCTTGTGTTGATTTTATGAGCGTCAGTTATTCAGGAAGCAGTGGCAAAATACTGAATGTAAACTTGTCCCAAACAGCCAAAAAATTATGGGGTTGATTGCGACATCCTGTAAAGGACACGCAAGTAACTTTTCAACTTACTTTGCAATAATCCACAATCTGCACCATGACTCAACCAGGTGTGGGCTTAACCCCAGCCAGTCCATTTATCCTGTGTCGAATCATGGCTTGGTTGGAGGCCAGCATGGCTGAATGGATAAGAACGCATGTTCTTACACATCTGGTGTGTTGATGCCGAGGTAAGGCCTTTACACTGGACAGTTGGACTGAAATGTCTTCTCGCCCTTGACTTGGGAGCGTAAATTACAAGTACCTCTGAAGTCATAGTGGGTTCGCCTGATGGCAAGGGATACTGTTAATAGGGAAAGCTAATCCACATGCAAAATTCAGTGCAACTCTACTAGAAATAGTTTGTATGGACTACGCTTGAGTTAAAAGCGAGCGAGTGCCAAAAAAGACCTAAGATGCTTGTCCAGTACGGGTCTGGCACACCCTACTAGTTTATAGCATTGGAGAGGGGCAGGAGAGCTGTGTGGCATAGTGCCTGCTGAGATGATACTTTAATAGTGGGTCAGAAGAAGAGTCTCTGCGCCAACCTCGCTCCGATAGGTGTAGGTTCTTGTCTGGGCTTCGATGGCCTGAAAACTGATGCATCAGATTTAAGAGTTGGAACTTGATCTTTCCCAAGGATTCACAACTTAAAACTTGATCTTTCCCAAGGATTCACAACTTAAAACTTGATCTTTCCCAAGGATTCACAACTTAAAACTTGATCTTTCCCAAGGAGCCACAACAAACCATTATGTGGAGGCAACTTACAAAGAGTAGAAACATTATTCTCAAGTTATGCTGTTATAGCATAGTGAGAGGTATTGGTGCAATTCATTCTGTATTTTACGTATGCCATTACATCCTTTTGCTTCATTTTTCAGTCGAGCGGAAAGCTATGAGCTGTATCAGATGCCTAGGCTTGGAATATTTGATGCCAAGAAGTTACAGAAGAAAGGTCTCTATATGGGTTTTTATTTTATTTTATGTAATATCAATCAGTTCATTTGTCTGTTAATTAACATAACAACATTCTGTCCCAAGGCAGCTGTTTGGAACAAGTTCGATAAGCTGTTTATAGTAAAACAGCTGTGTGGAAGAGGTTTTGATGAGCTGTTTATAGTGAAACAGCTGTGTGGAAGATGTTTTTATGAACTGTTTATAGGTAAACAGGTGTGTGAGAAAGAGGTTTATATGAACTGTTTATAGTAAAACAGCTGAGTGGAAAAGGTTTTGATGAACTGTTTATGGTAAAACAGCAGCGTGAACGAGGTTTCGATGAGTTGTTTTTAGTAAAACAGTTGTGTGAATTCAGATTTGGTGAACTGTTATAGTAAAACGGCTGTGTGAAAGAAGTTATATTAAACTGATAATACTAAACAGCTAACTGAATGAATATGGGATGCATTAACTGTACCAAAATAATTAATCCATTTTTGATGGACAGTTTTTAGTCAGACAGCTGTTTGCATTTTTTGATGGACTGTTTTTACTAATACAGCTGTGTGACTGAATATTCAATGTATTATCCCCACTAAAATAGCTTTGTAATGAATATTTGTTGAACTGTTTATGCTATAACAACTGCATGGATGCACTTTTGATGGAATGGTTATCTAAAACAACTGAATGCATTGGGAACAGGGAACGAGAAAGATAGGAAGAGAGAGGCAAGGAGAGTGTTAAAACAGCTGTGTGGATGCATTTTTAGTGGAATATTTATTCTAAAACAGTAAAAAAAATACAATTCAGTATTTCAAGCAGAAAGATTCCCCTTCATAACACTGCTCATTCCTTACTCCAGGTCCGCAGCAGGTAGAATCACATGAATCGGATGACTTGTGGATTCAAATGGATGCTGAACGAGTCAGGAAAGCTCTTGGAGCCATCCCCAGAAATGCCTTTGAGGAAATGATACAGTGGACAAAGGCAGGGAAGCTATGGAAGTTTCCTATTGATAACGAAGCAGGTATACATATCTCATGTTTTAATCTCCAGTTTCACTTTGTATCTGTGATTGCTTTTGTGCTGCAGTAACGTGGCTGTTGTGCAGAATTGTCCTTTTATGGCAATACTAGCACCTTGCCATCTTGACAGACGATAGTTTTTCACAATGTGCATCAAAAAAGGCATAACTACAACCCATTGCAGGGACCAGGGATGGAGTTATACCTCTCCATAGCACAAAGCCTGGGTTGAATTGTAGAGAACATGTGTTTGCAGCTTGATCTCTCTCTCTTGGCTTGCCTAGTTTACTCCAGAAGAAAATTAATACCAATATGTCTGGAACAAGACAAGCTGCAGAAGCTGACAGATCAGCAAAGCAGTGCTCTAAATGTCTGTTTTATGGCAATAAAGACTTTCTTTCTTTTAAGTGTCTTTATGGTAGAGAGGTGACACATGTGCTTTACTGTGGATGCAGGTCCTTCTTATGGCTTCATACATTGGCATAAACATATGCAAAGAAAGCAGCAGTCAAATGGAGCTGGCGTAGACAAAAATAGTCTTCTCTGTTCTGTCATTTTGCCAGTTTTATAGTTACATTCAGCAGTATCTCCTGTCTTGTATACATGCAGGGTTTGATTCTCTGAGATAACTCTTAGGTTCTCTACAATGTCTTATATGTTCTCAGTGATGTCTTGTAGGTTCTGTTTAATGTTTTATAGGTTCTGTGAGATGTCTTACAGATTCTCTGAGATGTCTTATAGTTCTGTCCATGATGTCTTATAAGTTCTTTGCATTGTTTTCTGAAATGTCTTTAGGTTCTGTGAGATGTCTTTTAGGGTCTCAGTGATGTCTTCTGGGTTCTCTAATGCTTTATAGGTTCTGTGAGATGTCTTATATCTTCTCTGTGGTTTCTATAGGTTCTCTGAGATGATCTTATATCCTCTCTGAGATGTCTTATATCCTCTCTGTGATGTCTTATATATTTTTTATGATGTCTTATATCTTCTCTGAGATGTCTTATATTTTTCTCTGTGATGTCTTATATATTTTCTATGATGTCGTATCTCTTCTTTGTGATATCTTATATCATCTCTAAGATGTCTTATATCTACTCTGGAATATCTTATGCAATCTCTGAGATTTCTTATTGCCATAATGTGATGTGGAGTTTTAGCAGATGTCATGACTGAAGGCTTTCTCACAATGTGGCTCGCTCACACAGCTGTCTGGCTGATGCTGATAATGTATTCACGGTACCAGCTGGCATACACTTTATTCACTAAGGATACACATCCAAACGACCAGCTGAGTCACTCGCTCTTAATTACGTTCTCAAAGTTCTTATACACTGTCCACTGTGGACCGAATGCCCGGAAATATATTTTACATTTTAAAAACGCTTGGTATCCCCTTCGACCCCAATCTCATCTCTCTGTCACAAACCAAATGCATTTCCCAAAGCCTGGGAAAAAACCATTGCCATCTATACGTGGGACCAACTAACTTTTAGGTTACCGCTGCTGGACAATCAATGTAGAGTCAGTCAGTAAAGATATTCCTTGCAAGTCTGTTGCTTGTGTCTAACATGTAACCCTCTCTAGCTTTTTGGACCCTGAAACGGGTATAATTTTCTAAATGAAAATCCAATGTATTGTCGCCAAGCTGCCCTGTGCCTGAATGATACGCCATTTACATTCACCTCTGAGCAACCACTTTTGATGTCTATGTTTCTCATGCAATCCAGAGATTACTATCTTAGTTAACTCTTTCTGGACTATGACACTTATTTCTTCTCTCAAATGTCTTCTATTTTCTCTGATATGTCATATCTTCTCTGTGGAATATTATGTTTGGAAAAGAAAATCTGATTTTACCGTTCTTCCTCCTCCTCCTCCCTCCCCTCCTCTTTTTCTCTCCCTTTTTCTCTCTTCTTTTCTCTCTCTCTCTCTCTCTCTCCCCTCTTCTCTCTCTCTCTCTCCTCTCCCCTCCCCCCCCCCCTCCCCCCTTCCTTTTTCCCTTCCCTTTCAATCTCTACCCAGTCTGTCTTTTTTTTCCCAACTCTGTCACCACTCTTTTCCCCTTCCTCTGTCTGTCTGTCTGACTGTCCCTCTCCCATAAAGAAAATCATCTCTGTTTTATTGTAAAATTCTTTTTCACAGATATGGATGAAGAGCGGAAGTACAAATTCCAAGAGCATGTTTTTCTGGAGCGTCATCTCGGGGAGTTCCCAAGTAAGGGACCTATTCGGAAGTTTATGGAGCTGGTGACACTGGGCCTGAGGCAGGAATTCCTGGATATCTGTCCCCGAGAAGATTGAGCACATCCGCTGGTTTGCTGATTACTTCCGACAGAAGCAAGATATTCTAGAAAGTTCCATTGGGGAAGAAGGGAAAATGAAAACACCTAATGAAAGGATTGAATGAGGGATGCTACGTTAAACAGACACATGTGTACAAATGGGAATATGACTGTTTGGTTTAAGAAGAAATGTTAGTTACGAAGAATGACTTATCATATGGTACCTTGCCAGCTGGTATGGGCTTTATGTGCGCCCCCCCCCCCCCCCCCCCCCCCCATCCCCTGTTCAAGCACTGTTTTTCAACTCATGCCCTGGTTTGTTTCCATACTATTATACAAAATACCCAGTCTCTCTCTTTTTCCATATTAGTCTTGCCATTTGTTACAGTTCTTTTCTCACAGCTGAAACTGACTGTCTCTAAGTGGTGTCAGTAGTAAGTTTCCTGTGTCTTTTCCTCTACTGTATGAATAAAATTGGTGGAACTGTGGTAAAGTTGTGGACATTTTTAAAAATTGTGGAAAAGTAAAATAATTAAAAAAACATGAAGTAATTGCAGCTTTACGAACCCATTACGGAAAAAACTATACTACGTGGGCTACATTATGCATAAGAACGGAATGAGAAGAAAGAAAGGATAAATAAAATGAGAACAATGAAAAATATATGCTACTTAGTATCACAGCCTAGGATTCTGAGATAAGTAGCTTATATTTTTTCATTTTCTTTTCATTGCTCAAATTTGTTGTCTTTAGCATTCTTCTTATTCCGCTCTTATATCTGAATGTAATCACTGTTGTGTCTTCACCATGGTTATATGTTGTGTCTTGTGTACTTGTTCGCTGATGAAGGCTAGTTGCTGCAACTTCCCATGTTTTCCATAATGTGTGTTCTGTAAAGCTGCATTACTTTGTGCTATTTTATATTGGCCTCTATTGAAACATTTAGATTCATTCTGGCTGTCAGTGTGGTATTGCTAACATTCTTCTGTAAAATCATTTCATGTGGCTTTTTTGGCTTGCTGGCTAATTGTTCAGAATTCACAGCTATATATTACAATTGGTTCTGTGTTTCATTGAAGAATTATGTTTCTAACTTCCACTGAAATGTTCTATAGAACCTGTTATGCCGTGTGCCAGTGAGTTTTTGGGGCTGAGTGAATAAAATTAGCAAACCTGGAGGCAGTAGAAAACGTGGTTTTTAGATTCAAAGTTGTGTATAACCTGAGCTGCCAGAGTCACTGACAATGTGTGTCTGGACAAGGCTAATGGAAGTGAAAAACATACAAATATAAAGGGAAAACCCGGGAAATCCTGGAAAAATTTAAAAATTGATCCAACCCCTACTGGGAACCCCGATCGTAATCCCGGTATGAACCCAAAAAGTGCTTCCATATTGACTTTGGGGGGCCTTTGGTTTTAACCAGAATCGATTAGCGTTGCCAGGAAATGGGGGGGTTTTGCTCATATTTAAATTTTTAAATCCCGAAACAACCCAAAAAACCTGGAAATTATTTAACAGGCGAAAAAAAAAAAACCCTGGAACCTTGGGGGTGTGTTTTGTAGAAGAAGGGTGAAATTATTGGGCAGCCAAAATAGAAAATTTGGGCATTTGAGGGAAGCTGAGATGCTAAAAAAACCCGTGATCTTTAATGCTGCATGAACACCAATCAGCAGGGAGCATAGCAGTGACAAGATCCATTGTATGTGTTTTTTTAAATTTTTAAATATAAAACTTTGCTGGTCTTATTCTTTTCTCAGCCTTTATTATAATAATAATAAAACCCTAGTATAACCGCCCTGGTAGACCAGTATGTTCCCCATAGCTAATAACTGCCACATCATTCATTAATTTTAGTGAGTAATGCAGTAGTGATGTTTGCATTTTTCACATGCCTTTATAATGCAAATCTTTTATATTGTTGTTGTTCTCAGTTAGCCCAAATTACAATGTATGAAATAGAATTCAGAATTTTTTGAAAGGGCCTTCGGGGCCTTTTACCTTTTGAAAATAAAGTTTGTTCGTTCTTTATTTCCAGGGTACATCTTTCATCTGCTGTTATCCATGTGTTCAGTTATTTGTTTTTCGATTTACCCCAAATGAGTACCATTAACCTGGGGTTTTACAAAAATCAAATGTAAAGAGTGCCAGGGAAAATTAATGATGTTCCTGACTTTCATAAGTATGGGATTGGGCTGTCAGGAGTAGATAACTCTACAATATTGGAACCAAGAACAACTTTGATTGTAGAATCACGGATGACCTGACGTCCTAATATCCCTTTATCATCATGTCAGGGGGGTCCCTGGGGGCCTGAGTCCCCTGATGAAATGGGCCCTTTTAAACATTAGACAATAAGCTTAAAATGTTATTGTCCTTTTAATCCTGGCAACCATTATGGTTACACTCAACACCTGCCTTAACTACACCATGACTTCTGCTGTTCAGTTGAACATTCTTCTTTGCAATTCTGTCACCCCCTGGGACTATACTGTGTGTGTTCTTCCATTGTGTGAGAAACATGAATGAAAAGCAATACAATTTGTTTTGTTTGTTAGTGAAATATGAATAAAAAGTAGTTTGTTAGAAAAATATGGATGAAAAGGTGCTGCCTGTTTGATGTTAGGCCACAATAGGAATAAAAAAATAGAGGTTACCATTATGTTGTTAGGTTTATTGAGAAATGTGAATGAAAAGAGGCTGTTTGAATTTACACATGTTTAAATGGAAGTCGTCTGTGTATTGATGTGGCCTATAAGGAAGCCAAAGAACAGTAACACTGTAACTTGTCATGTGTTCACAAGAGGCCACCAAGGAGGTTGGTATGAGACTGGCTACCTGATTCTGTTGAAAACTTCTGCTGCAAAATCTGGATATATGATTTGCCACAAACACTTAAAACTTGACGGAGAGAGAACGTTTACCTTATAATTTTTCTCAATCGGGAAAAATTAAAAACTTAAAATCAACTCAATCATCCATTCTAGTCAATCAGTAAAATAATTATTCTAAAATTATGTATTCACTTGACGGCAATATATGATTTACCATAGCCAGCCCGGCTTCTGATCGGTGCATTTGCTACCACTGTTTCCCCTCAAGTTTCGTTTTCAAGAATCTTTCTCTCTTGGGTTGAGTCAAAGCATGCAATTTGGTCAAGCAATTGCACTCTAAAGACATGACTGTTTTTCTCCTTCATCATCTAATCATCCTAAAGGGTGGATTTGGTTGTGTGAGGGTGTATGCTTCATTGGGAGTTGAAGTGTAGAAGTAGAACAAGACAGGATTGGATCGGAGTATGAGCTCAGTTGAGTTGAGTTAGAAACACCCAGGACATTCCCAGACGCGCTTCATCCCCTGGTCCAACAGCCAGCGAAGAGTCATACTGCTGATGGTTACAACTGCCATCTGGTTGAAAGTTCTCCTGGTCTTCCCTCTCAGTTTTGAGGTTTTGTTTGAGCTCTGTTGCCATAGAATTGGTAGCAACACATGTATATACAGCACATTACTCCTTATGGGGGTTGGGCTGGAATCGGTTGCCCAAGAAATGGCTAAAACATTTGGAGGAAGCATGGCCACCGAGGCCTGATCTCAGCTAGTCTGTACGTGCTGGGCTAATTCTACTGACACCTGACAGTCTTGATAGATGATAGTTTGTTACACTGTGCTTCAAAAACGGTATAACAACTACAACCCATGGCGTGGATCAGTGATGGAGTTATCTCTCCATAGCACAAAGCCTGGGCTGAATTGCAGAGACCATGTGTTCCCCATGCATCATGATTCCTCTCTCGGCCTGTCTAATTAACTCCAGAGGAAAGGTAATGCCAATATATCTGGAACAAGACAAGCTGCCGGATCAGCAAAGCAATGCTATTACTGTTCGCCTGTCAGAGCTTCCATCCTAGATCAGTTGCCGATTAAGGCTTGGGGCCTTGTCTGCCCTGCCATGACATATAGTCTTTGGGTTGCATTTCCTCGCAATAGAAAAAAGTGCGGACTCATAACTGGTTAATATAATACGTTTCTCTGCGGATGTGAAGTTATATTACTTGTCTCGCACATCCCCCTAGTTTCAGAGATCGACAAGGGAAAGAACTCAGCAACACAGTTCCCCCATGGGGAGATAGGACTTCAGTTCTCACCCAATTGGGAGGAAAGTCTGTTAGTTGCATCTCCTTTATAGGACATCACAGACAACCCCAGCATTCTTTGGCTGTGATGTCTTGGCAAATTTATGCTCAGTAGTTTGCCATTGCTTCCTGAACAACCAGCACTCATACCATTGTATGAAAACCAATGCAATGCACCCTGGTTCCAAATCTCCCTCATCTGTGTGTTCAATTGCGGTATGCGGAATTACAAACTGCTTTCGTAACCCCTTCGCCGGAGCACCGCATAAATCTGTACAACCAGGCTTGCTCCAATAGATGCAGTCCTCTTTCAGGGCTAAAAGCATCTGTTTGTCAGTGCATCAGACTTAACATCCAAAGGCTTCACAGACATTCAACCAACAGCAAATTACAAGGGAAGTAATTAACAGAAATTCTACTAATAACTTTTTTTTTTACAACAGTGCAAACCAGAAATTGTGTGGCCTCATACCAGTTTTGCATTGTCTTCATTACTTTGTCATCTGCAAACCTCTGACACAGCAAATGTTCTTTCAAGGGTTTAAACCAGTGGTTCTCAACCTTTTTTGGCCCATGCCCCCCCCCCCCCCCTCTTACCATATTTTCAGAACGTCATTCCTCTTCCCTTCTCTCCCCCCCCCCCCCCCCTGTTACTTAATGACTTTCCCTCGTACAGTAGAGTATTACCAAACGATACTGAAAACAAAATTATTAAACATAGTATAAACGATGCGGGGATGAAACTGCACGTTCTTGAAATAGACGCATATGACAGGAAGAGAAAACGTACAGTATTAAAATATGCTATTGGAGAAAACATTACCGAGAGAGAAACCACATCATCGTCGTCAGCTTGTACTATGCCGATAAGCGGTCATGTTTCGCCATCTCACACCATCGCCAGAGCTGTGGAAGCAGCTCTGTGTTCCTAGTCATGTGACCAAGCCATCCACATATTCACTTCTCTGCCTTCCACGTATTACTTTTCCCCTCAATTTTGCCATATGTCACCAGATTCTCCAGTTTACTTCTTCTCATAATGTGCCAAAAACGCCTGGACAATCTAGTCTAATTTCTCTAATCGTTTACGGTTTTTATCTACTTCTTGCAGGACTTGTCCATTAGTTTTTCTGTCTGTCCATGGTATTCTTTGCGTTTCCCACAGAAATCACATTTCCACTGCCATTAGATGTTTTTCAAGAGTTCACAAGGTAAGACAATTAAACTAGTTGGGACACTTTTAGAGAGACAACGACTAGGAGAATGTTGGGCAGTAGAAGCATGGACGATAACGTTACGTGTGAGCAGACATCACGAGATGGACTGAAAGAAAGGTATATAAGACAAGTTAGCTGCATGTCCTTTACATGACGTCGCAGTCAGTCCCAGCATTTTTGGCTGTTTGTGATTTCTTGGTAAGTTTATGTTCAATAGTTCGTCATTGCTTTCTGAACGACCGGCTACCGCTGTGATTAAAACCAAGGTTGCCAAATCTCCCGAGCTGTGTTTCGAACGCAGTATGCAGGATTACGAATTGCGTCTGTTACCTCTTTACCCCAGAGCTGGCACCATATAAGGGTTGCATGAAAATGCAAGATAGAAGGCAGTTGGAGATTCATGGCAGTCGATCTTCATTGTGAAGACTCCTTTGATTGACACCTACGGAAGAGCAATAGCAGACTAGCAATGTTGTTTGTAATAGTGAGACAATTATTTTAACTAGATGAATAAGTATACAGTGACAGTTTGACAGTGACAGAATAAGTAACTATCTTGGAACAGTTATGCACTGAACGAAAGATGCCTTTGCAGAGATTAGAATAAGAGTCGCCATGGTAAAAGTAGCCTTTTGAAAGATGAAAAATATACCATTGTAACTCTTCCTCCTCTTCCCCTCTCTCTGTCTCTCTGTCTCTCTCTCTCTCTCTCTCTCTCTCTCTCTCTCTCTCTCTCTCTCTCTCTCTCTCTCTCTCTCTCTCTCTCTCTCTCGCCTCCATCTTCCTCTCGCTTTCTCTCACAAACAGTAAGGTGCGAACAGAGAGATAAAGAGAAATGGTATAGAAAAGCCACAAAGAAAGCCAGAAATTAAATAATGATACGAAGAAAGAACAGCCAGACTTGCAAAAGAACACCAAAGAAACCAGAAAGTATATGGCCAAGAACAGCAAAGAAACCAACCAGCGTGAACATGAGAACAGTTGAAGGACGGGATGTCCCGTGGGTTTCGTTAAGTCAACACCCAGACACAGAAGGACAGGAACTTGGACAGAATCAATTTCTCGCGAGTCAATACTCACACATGAGACTTAGATGAGATTTTAAATGTGTGTACTTTGTGAGCGCTAGTCTGTGTACATGACCAACGGCTCAGCATATAGAAATAGATGTACATCCTCCACGTCATCATAATTGTCTTTCTCTCTCTACACACACACGCATATAGACAGACAGACAGGCAGGCAGACAGACAGACAACAAACGAACGAACAAACGAAAATCTTTATTTTCAAAGGGTTAAGAATTGGGCACGAAGGCCCGTCTGACATTCTGCCCTGACAGAAAGAGACAGATAGACAGACAGACAGACAGACAGACAGACAACGAACGAACGAACGAACATCTTTATTTTCAAAGGGTTAAGAATTGGGCACGAAGGCCCGTCTGACATTCTGCCCTGACAGAAAGAGACAGATAGACAGACAGACGGACGGACGGACGGACGGACGGATGGATAGATGGATGGATGGATGGATATCTGGCTGGTTAATTGACTGGCTGTCTGGATGGATGGATAGCTGGCTAGAAGGATGGATGGATGGATGTTTGTATGACCGGCTCGTTGGTTGACTGGCTGGATGGATGGATAGCTGGTTGGCTGATTGGTTGACTGGCTGGTTTGTTGACTGGCTGGATGGATGGCTGGCTGGCTGAATGGATGGATGGATAGCTGGTTGGCTGGATGAATGGATGCATGGACGGATAGCCGGATGGCTAGTTGGCTAGATACATGGATGGATGGATGGATGGATAGCTGGCTGACTGGATGGATGGCTGACCGGATGGATGGATGGATGGATAGATAGCTGGCTGAGCGGATGGATAGCTGGCTGGGCGGATGGATAGATGGATGGATAGATGGATGGACAGCTGGCTGGCTGGTTGGCTGGATGAATGGATGAATGGACGGATAGCCGGATGGCTAGTTGTCTAGATACATGGATGGATGGATGGATAGCTGGCTGACTGGATGGATGGCTGACTGGATGGATGGATGGATGGATGGATAGCTGGCTGAGCGGATGGATAGCTGGCTGGGCGGATGGATAGATGGATGGATAGATGGATGGACAGCTGGCTGGCTGGTTGGCTGGATGAATGGATGAATGGACGGATAGCCGGATGGCTGAATGGCTAGATACATGGATGGATGGATAGCTGGCTGGCTGGACGGATAGATGGATGGATAGCTGACTGGCTGGTTGGCTGGATGGATGGATGGATACCTGGCTGGCTTGATGGATGGATGGATGGATGGATGGAGCTGCTGCTGGTTGGCTAGCTGGCTGGCTGGATGGATGAATGAATGAAGTGATACACAAAGGATGCACATACATACCTACAAGTAGAGATATAGAAAGAAATACTGTCTTATTGATTGCATTTGTGTGTTTCTTGATGTCTATTTTCACCTCAGACTGTTGGAGCCGCTATTCAGACAGGGACATACCTGTATCTCTGAGAGCTTGGAGATGTCTCTGCCACTTGTCTCTGCCACTTGTCTCTGCCACTTGTCTCTGCCTGGAGCTTGCTAAGGGTCAGAACTGCAATATGCGAGTTCCAGGTGATTACAGCCTCTGAAGATGTTCTTCTGACATCTTTAGCTGTTGACAAATACATCAAAAATTATTGATTGGCACAATGGTGGGTTCCAATCTTGAATGAGAGGCAAGAAATGAATACCAGAGTACTCGAATCATGAAGGAGGGGCTGGAAATGAATACCGGAGTACTCGAATCATGAACGAGGGGCTGGAAATGAATACGGGAGTACACGAATCATGAACGAGGGGCTGGAAACGAATACCGGAGTACACGAATCATGAATGAGAGGCCAGAAATGAAAACCCGAGTAAACGTAGAGATGCTAGAATAACTAACGTGTGTCTTCTATACTGAACATCATCATCATGTGCCCGACCAGCTGGCCCATGCGTTCAGTGTTTCGTGTTCTGGATCAACTCTGTTGATGATATTGCTCCATGCCACCGTCTCAGTCCATTCAGCTTATTTCTCTTGCCCCTGTTTCTTCTCCCATGAGTCTTTCCAGTTGTCACGATGTTCTCCATTGCCCCTCTTCTCACCACTTGACCAAAGAAAGCTGTTAGTCTCTTTCTTATTGTTGCATATAATGTTCTAGTTTCATTAACATCTTTCTTATTGTTGTACTTGTTTATGATGTTCATGTTTCATTTGTCTCTTTTTTTAAAAAAATTGGTGTATATAATGTTCTAGTTTCATTTGTCTCTTTCTTATTGTTGTAATAAAATTCTAGTTTCATTAGTCTCTTTTTTTATTGTTGTATATAATGTTCTAGTTCCAATAGTCTCTTTCTTGTTGTTGTATATCATGTTCTAGTTTCCTTGAGCATGTAATACAATATAATCGGCACTGTGGCTAGGGGCAGTGAACGCGTTTCACAAGTCCCCGACATCTCGAGTCGTGGGCTCGAAATCAACCGCAGACGATTTGAAAACAGACCATCTTGCGTTGATTTCAATGCTAATGGCGTCGGCCATTCGGAAAGCAGTGGCAGAATACTGAACATACAAATTACCTAATAAAAGGCAAATAGCCGACAATTCTGAGGTTGATGGCGACGTCCTGTGTCGGACATGCACCCAACTTGTAATAAAATATAACGCATCTTTTGTATGGGAAATTACGAATGTGACTTATGGACGATTTTGCAATCAATAAACAAGGACATGGGGACTTTTAACTGATAAATTGCCGAATGATAATATATCGCCAAATTTGACCTCCTGTTAGGACAGAAGGACGATATATCGCCATACTAGAGTCATTACGGTATTTGTTTTGTTTCGTGCTATTTCAGACAATTTTAATGCTCGGTGAACGGAAATTTACATTAAAATACTTGTTCATGTTTGATCAAACGTTTTGTTTGGCACTGAATTAGTTAAACTTAATTATTTCAGCAGTTCTAATGCACATTTATTAAAGTTTCACGACTCTGGTGATCGTATGAGATGGCGAAACATGACCGCCATTGCTTATGATGATGAGCACAGCACGTGATGATGATACATGTCTTAGAATACAGCAGACCAAGAAGAAGAACCATACTGCCATTCTATCAGAATTGAGTGCGGAATAAGTCTGGAATATAAACAGAATCATGTCTCAGGAAATGAAATACTGTAGCCATAATACACGTCACATTGGCTGGAAGAGACAGTGATGGGGACGTGGTTTCTGGGAGCAGAGCTGGGGTTAACCAACACGAAGATCGACATAGGATATTGAAGATACCTGGTGTTTTTTATTTTTTTTATTTCGCTAGCTCGCTTTGAACATAAGCGTAGTCCTTACACGCAGCTTCTCGTAGCACTGGACTAAATTTTGCGTGTGGATGAGCTTTCTTTATTACCAGTTTCCCTCGCCACCAGACAAACCCACACCGACTTAAGAGGTACTTGTAATTTACGTGGCTCAAGTCAAGGACGAGACATTAACATTCTAGTCCAACTGACCGGTATAGGGGTTGAATCCCCTACCCCAGCATCAGCGCACCGGATGTGTAAGAACGTGCGCTCTTATCCATGTGGTCATGTTGACTACCTGCCTGGGGTAGAGGGATGTATGAGGCGGGGGAACCGACACAGGATCGGGAGTCTCTGTCGGGTCCGTGATGAGGGCGACGTTGTCCATAACCTGTTGGGCGTTGTTATTGTTGTTGTTGTTGTTGTTGTTTGGTTGTTGTTGGTTGTTGTTGTTGTTATTTGGTTGTTGGTTGTTGGTTGTTGGTTGTTGTTGTTGTTGTTGTTGTTGTTGTTGTTGTTGTTGTTGTTGTTGTTGTTGTTGTTGTTGTTGTTTTTCACGTTAGTCGTCGTGGGGAGGGGTTATTTTAAGAGATTTTATTATTATTGAAATTCAAGTCTCTCTCTCACTCTCTCTCTCTTCACTATCCCTCAAACTCTCTCACACACTATCTCTCACTCTCTCTCACTCTCTCTCACTCTCTCTCTCTCTCTCCCTCTCACACACTCTCCTGTCACTCTCTCTCTCACTCTCACTCTCTCTCACTCTCACACACTCTCCTGTCACTCTCTCTCACTCTCACTCTGTCTCACTCTCACACACTCTCCTGTCACTCTCTCTCACTCTCTCTCACACTCTCTCTCTCTCACTTTCTCTCTCACTCTCTCTCTCACTCTCACACACTCTCCTGTCACTCTCTCTCACCCTCTCTCTCTCTCTCACTCTCTCTCTCTCACTCTCTCTCTCTCACTTTCTCTCTCACTCTCTCTCTTTCATCATCGCTCTACCCCTCTCTCACTCTCTCTCTCCCTGTATTTTACTGTCTCCCCCTCTCACCTTTCTCTCCTTTCTTACACTCTCTTTCTTGCGCTCCCTATCGTTCACTTTCTCTCGCTCTACCCTCTCTCTCTCCCCTGTATCTTAATATCCCCCCATCTTCCCCTTTCTTTGCTTTTTCACCCACCCCCCCTCTCTGTCTCTCTTTCTCTCTCTTGCGCTCCCCTATCTTTCACTTTCTCTCGCTCTACCTTCTCCCTCTTCTCACTCTCTTACTCTTTCTATTAAAAAAAATAACTTGACCTGCAAGGTCGACCCAGCCAAAAAAGAAAACAGGTACCAGGAAATGTCCAGGGAAGTAGAAGCGACCGTCGTGACATCAACCACATCATCAATCAAGTCGGGGTTAAAGCAGCGCTAGATTCCATCAGAAAACAGCAGGTTAAATGGTTTGGCCTCTATTTTTAATGACTGTGCAGTGTTTGAATATTTTGCCGGTCCAAGTTTTGTATTTACCTATTATGTTGCATGAAATTTACAGAGGGTGAATGGAAAACTTGGCCGGCAATATTGTCGAAACACTGCACAGTCATTAAAATACACCCTATAGATTATCCTCTGACAGTATACCTCAGCAAGCGATGATGTACAGATCAAATGGAAGCAGAAGAAGAGGCCGGCCACGTAAACGATGAACAGAGGGAATTACAGAGTCCATGGGAATCTGGATATGTGAAGCCCACAAACGGGCACTCTCCCGCTGTTTATGCTTGACCTTGATACTGCAAGAAAAACCTGATGAGATGAGAGGAGGTGAGATGAGGTGAGATTCAGTTGAGTGCGGATGGTCTATAAAAATATGTGGCTTGCGCCCATGTGTGACATTTATTTATGTCTAGCACCTGTTCTATTCAGAAACCCAACAGGAATGCAGAGTGTAAATCGCTTCGACGTAGGAAAATATTGAAGCAGGCCACACCCGCATTTCCTAAATGTAACTTAAAAATACCCCCCCCCCACCCTCCCCCACTTCTCTTCTGGAAATTGGCACGCCCGGATCGTAAACAACATACACCCCCGCATTCCCGGAACTTCGCCAGCTGCCAGCTGCTAGCTAACGGGACGGTCGCGCCAGACAAACACCAGCTCGTGAGAGAATTTGATTGGTGTGGACAGGGGAATTGACGTGGGTTTATTTAAATTAGGCAAAGTTAGGATGGGTTGTTGAAAGGTGCATTCAGACTGTTAAATTTGGGCGGTAGTCAACAAAATGCATGCTAGTAGAAAGATGTGATTTCATGTAGGGATAAAATGTGTCTTTTGTTGGCTCAGGGAAGGTGGTCTTTTTTGGGCTTAACCCTGGGGTAGATCCGAAATGCTTAATATTTGTCATCAGGGAGGTCAAAGTCCTCAATGCAGGATGAGGAGATTGCCTTGATACTACTGAAAGAGCTAATCTTCATTTTACATCATTGACTCCTCCGACATCAAAAGCCACCCCAACTTGGTGGAAAACAACTAAGTACTTTGTGACTACCGTCTAGATAAGAATGCCAACAATAGCGCCCCTACAACAGTATTATATTATTTCTGGAACTTCTATACATATACTTTTATGAACAATGGACTTTAATCAATGTAGTGTTTTGAAGGACTTCATAGTCTTATTTATGGACATTACATATGATTTCCGGTGGTGAATTTAAAAAAAAAGAACTGTTAAATTATTTAAACATTTCTGCGGACTCCCGAACATTTTAACTACTAATATAGATAATTGGTACTCTTATTATGTGTTTTTATTGGAGTGTTGTTTTTGAGTTGTGTAAATTCAACATGTCACTCTAACATACACACACGCCCCCCCCCCCCCTTGTTATCCCATTATATCATTATAATTTATAGCAGAGAGTTGTTTATTTTCTTGTTAATCGGTGTATAGTTTTTTAGGTGTGTTAAAGTTAGTAATACTTCAATAATTAACAAACCTTTGGAGAGCAGAATGTGACTGGGAGACAACATGCGTCAGGTTATCCAGAGTGAGATTTCTCCTCCGCTGAATGCTGTGACTTCCCAGTGCTCTCCTGGCCTCTATATTAGAAAACCTACTTTTACGAGCCAATTTATGGTTTCCTTATAATAGGCGGCTACTAATATTTGGGGATTATTTTCCCATTTCTATTTTTACATACCACAGATTGGCGGCCATCGCACCTTCTATTAAATGTTGGTATATATTTATGCCACAATATGCCCAATACGTGTAATGGTAAATAGTAGATAACATGCGGATTCCGTTGAGATTTAGACAAACGTAGGTAATGTTAGACTCCATTCGGTTTTGGGGATTTCCATTAACAACAGACCTCAATCCAGTGCCCAGAGGGAATTCCCATTGTCATAAATCTGGCTTTTCGGTGAAGCGTTCACATTGAAATGTGAGACTTGATTCATCGACATAAAATGAAACAGATCCATTTTGGTGTCTCTGATAATTACAGACTTTGACAAGTACTCTTCAATATAGAAACAACAAAAGGAATCTCTTCTTATATCCTTTAACCCCATGTGGAGCATCGATGTTTAACCAACTCACACCAACCCTTTTTATCCGGTGCTGTCTACGCAACTCTAAATGTTATCTCTATATTACTATAGATGGCTTGGCCACATGACTGTAATCAAGACAGAAACACAGAGCTGATCCACGACTCTGGTGATCACGTGAGATGGTGAAACACGACCGCCCAAATACTATTTTAATCCTATTCTGTCACACTATATTAGTCCTTCTTTTCTGTCACACTATTTTAGACCTTCTATTCTCCATAAGTCGACGCCAGTAACCTAGGGGCAGTGAAGATAGTTTCAGGCGATTTGGAAGCAGATTGCTTTGAACTGAATTTTACACAGATATGAGTTCCGGGCGTTCAGAAGCAATGAGAAACTACTGAAAATAGATATACCAGGACAATTACAAACAGTGAATAAGTGCTGCAACTGACTACAACGTCCTGCAAAGGACATCCATCCATCATGTGCCATGCCGATAAGCGTGGGCGGTCATGTTATGCCACCTCACTCGATCACCAGAGTCGTGGATCAGCTCCGTGTTCCTGTCTCGACCATGCCACGTGGCCAAGTCATCCAGGTATTTACTTCTCGGTCTTCCCTTGTTCTCTTCCCTTCATCTTGCCAGTTGTCACCAAGTTCTCCAAGTCATTTCTTCTCATAACATGTCCAAAAATTTTGACTGTCTACGTCTAATGTCTCTAATCAGTTTACGATCTTCATTTGTTTCTTGAAGGACTTGTTCATTGGTTTTTCTGTCTGTCCATGGTATTCTTTGCATTTTCCTCAGAAACTACATTTCCACAGCCATCAGCTGTTTTTCAGCTTGGCTGCTCATTGTCCACGCTTCACATCCATACAAAAGTATAGGTTCTATGTAGCACTTCAACACTCTTTTTCTCGTTTTAATTGATATCTTTTTATTGGTCAGTTTGTTTTTAATCTTGCAAAAGGCTACCTTCGCCATGGGAATTCTTGTTCTAATCTCTTCAAGGCATCTCCCATCAGATGTTATGACTGTTCCGAGATAACTGTATCGATTAACTTACTTAAGAATATGCCCATTTACTCGTATATCACATTGTGGTATTTCCTTCTTCCCAGTGACGACCATAATCTGTGTCTTCTTACTACTATCAGAAACAGCAAAGGACATGCAACTAAACATTTATTCTGCTCAGGAAACTGGAGTTTGAACTGATTATAAAGCGTGTAGACAACAAGATCGCGGATCACGAATGTTTACAACTTCAAGTGCTGAACACAATTGGACATTAACTGTCGACATATACAATTTGAACCGAATAAGTCCACAATATAGCTGGGAAACTCGACGAAATTAAAGACGCACATATGTCGAGTTAGCCCGTTATATTTTGTGTTCATTCAGTTTTAAGTAGTAGCCCGGCACCGTTTAGCAACTGTTTTCATCACATTACAATGTGGCGCAATCGAAAGTATACAGTAACATCATCATCATGTGCTATGCCGAGATGGTGCAGGAGATCACGTTCGCCCACAAACATCTGCTCTCTGTATTCCTGATAAATTAACCCGCCGATAATCTTCCCCTCCACTTGGACAATCCATACAGAATGTTCTATTTCTGTTGAGCTCTGTTTCTTACACATTCGGTCTTTCCGCCTGATACAAGCTTCTCTAAAACAATTCATCTCAACACGTGATCTGAGGAAGAGGCATGGCTGACAAGTTAAGATGTGAACCGTATCTTCAGAAGGTTCCTGTTTCTATCTAACCCTGGATATGATTCCTTTCCTAACAAGTTTGTCAGAGCAGCATGTTTTACGGCCTGCTCTTAGCGATTTCCAATTGCCGTGAGACTTTTCACGTGCAAACCTCAGCCTTATGTTGTTGTTGTTGTTTTTTTTTTACATAACTGTTGGTGTCTAATTATGTCACCCGCCTCACTGATCTCTTTGGTAGTGAGATGTACTAGCCTCCTCAGATGAGGACAAAAAACAGGGGTTCTATTTAGACGTTTTTCACGTTAAAAGTCTCACGGCAATTGGACATTGCAAAAAAATAGGCCCTTAGGCTTCTCATCATCATCATCATCATCATCATCATCATCATCATCATCATCATCATCATCATCATCATCATCATCATCATCATCATCATCATCATCATCATCATCATCATCATCATCATCATCAAGTGTCATGCCAGCTGGCGTAGGCGTTCACGACTCTCCACAGATCGCGGTAATTGGTTTCCTGGACCAACTCTGCTGATGATATTCCTCCATGCCACTATCTCAACCCACACAGCATTATTTCTCTTGGTTTGCCTCTGCCTCTCTTCCCCTCGATCTTTCCAGTTGTCACAATGTTCTCCAATGCCTCTCTTCTCATCACATGACCAAAGAAAGCTGTTTGTCTCTTTCTTATTGTTGTATATAATGTTCTAATTTAATGAGCCTCATTCAGGCAATCGTGTTTTTAGTTACGTTGGCAGTGCAAGGAATTCGCAACATTCGTCTCAGGAACCGCATCTCTGTCGCTTCCAAGTTCTTCATAAGGCTGCTGCTCAGACGAAATTGTTAGCAAAGACGAAATTGTTAGCAAAGACAATCTAACAACTGGCAGACACAGCCCGCTACTTTATCTGAAATGTCTAGACCAGTGGTTCTCAACCTTTTTGGCCCATACACCCTTTCACCTTATTTTCAGATTGTCATTTCACCACTCCCACCCCTCTCCCGGCTATTTTGCGCCATTGAAATATCACATTACAGCATGCGATCTTCCTCATTTTAGTTTGGGATTGTCCGTCCTACCTAAATAGTCGAAAATTACACAGTGTACGTAAAAGTGGAAGGTAAATTTAATAACCAGTCTTAACGTCTATATAAACTGTAATTTGCTGATCTTCTTACGTTATAAAACGAATTTCAGAAGGACGAGAAATACTTAACCGTAAAGTATGGAGGGAAAAATAATATTAAGTAATCGGTTCTTGTATTAACGCGATCTTGAAATAATCGGGTAACTTAACTTCACGAATACGCGTAATCTCCTCAGATCGAAGACACAACTGTACGCAACGCTCACTCATAATTCAAGAAATGAGGACAATCGCGTTTTGTGTGGCCCTGAAGCCAGTTTGAGTCTGCCAATCTGTGGTCTTCATTCCCCTCCTCCTCTGGAAACCCTAAATTTCCTCTGGGGGTGGGGGAGGGTAATTCATCACCGGCTGAGAACCACTGGTCTAGACGAAGCAAATCTTACACAATGCACCTACCTCTGAAGTCGGAGTGGGTTCGCCTGATGGCGAGGGACACTTAACAGGGAAAGCTAATCGACACGCAAAAATCAGCCCAGCACTACTGCAAGTAGTGTGTCTGAACTACGCTGGGGTTCAAAGCGAGCGAGGACAATAAAAAATGCAAACTGCAAGTCACAAAATGCAAGTCCGACATACCGACCGCTGAGTGATTAACTAGGGGGTGGGGGACTCACTCATATCGAAAAATGAAAGAAGAAGTAGAAAATTAGGTGACCTTAAAATGACGACTGTTTTGTACTAATGTGTGTAATCATGTGTGGCTGTAAACTGCCATTCTGCAGGACGTAGGTATGTCTCCTTAGCCGTTCTGGGGTTTCTTGGCATTCTGCAGAGAAGCCACATCTGTGGGGTTTCCCGTTTCTTTGTGTGCGTTGGTAGCTAAGTTAATTATGCTGCGAAATAAACAAGCGCATTTGTAATTTAAGTGCCAACCAAAATATTCATTTCTAGAGAAGCAAACAAAAAGTGCAGTTAGAGCATGTAAGTAGAAACATGTATAAAAATATAAAAAGATAAATATGTGTCATCGTCATAATCAAAAGATAACGCGATGAACACAAAGACGAGGGTACGACTCTTGGACTCGTTTGAGTTCGTCGCCTGCTGAGTGACGTATTAGTCACCTATTTCTCCACAACATAAAGTATCTGGTACACGTATCGAGTGCAGGTTCCAAATAACTGTTATATAGCCAGGGGCGTAGAGATGGGGTAAGCGTCCAACCTTGCAAAACACCCCATCCCATAGCCTGCGCATTCATCACCGCTGGCAGCAAAAGTCCAACTCCTGGCCTTCATGTGGCGGAACTGTTTTAACTAACAGAAGAGGTTGAGGCGGGTCTCTGGCGCCGTAAAAATATCCAGAATGATCTAGATATATGTGTACGTACATACGTGCGCAGACAAGCGTGTACATGCATACTCATCTAAACTAAAGTAAGACCACAATCTGCTCTAGTAAAGGAAAGGTGCTGAAGACGGAGGCAACCAGCCAGGAGGCGCACCACAGAAATCAGGATTACGCAATGAAATATGTCGACTACTGCAAAACGTTATGGTGCTCGTCCTGATATGGACCCCAAGGCAGGTGCAGTACCGGGCCCTATGCCTCGAAAGGATTCAGCCAAAACGACTGGAGGTATTTCTTAGATGTCCTGTGGAGCGAGGGGACCTGAGAATAATGCACTGGATTGCGGAGGGAGTCAGCAGGAAAAAAATGCTAGACAGCATTTTGAATCAAGAACAAAGTGTATGCTGCTTGCAAGAAACTCGCCTCAATGAAAGCATAGCCTAAAATCAGAGGACACCAGTGTTACCGATTTGACCGAAAGGACAGGCGAAAGAGTGGCATACTGATTCTTGTAAGAAATAACATTGCTGCTTCTCAAATTGAAGTTTAGAAGGGCGCGACAAAAAAGTGAACAGGCTACAGGCACTGGATACAATACTATTTTTTAAAAACAAAATGATTGTGTGTGGTGATTTCAACAGCCACTCGCAGAGCTGGGGCTATGATCACATGGACCAGAGAGGAGAGAGACTAGAAGACTGGCAGGATAAGAATAAGATTCATCTTGATTAACAAGTCGTCCGACCCACATACCATCTACTCGAGATCATCGAACACGACTATTACATCTGATCCAGACCTGGAGTGGAACATAACACGAATTGCTGGGAAACAACTTGGTGGTAATGTCCATCGGCCAGTTATTCTAACTGTAGAAAATAAGCTAGTAAGTGAAAACAGCACCCGCTCGACGTGGAATTACAAGAAAGCGGACTGGATAATGTACAAACATCGTACCAGCATACTAGTTAGAAATCCGAACACAGATAAAGAGGTAAATAAAGTAGTTGAAGAGTTTGGGAAATGCATAATACAGGCAGCACGAAAAACAGTACCAAGAGGAGCAATACAAACCGTACTGGAGTAGAGAACTAGAATAGTTGCATAATGAAGTGGAAGTATGCAGAAAACAAGCAGAGGCCAAATCCAACCACAATAAATGCCAGCATTAAAAACCCAAATTTCAACTGGCCTAGCTGCAGGCAAGACGGAAAAGCTGGCAGGAGAAAACAGAGTCTCTGAACTTTGAAAGAGACACAAGAAAGTTGTGGAAGCTTGTAAAACAACTTAAAGATGAGGGCACATGGAGAAACTCAAAGATTGCACAACAGAAAAACAGGAAAGCAAACAGTTGACCATTTTGCTGACTCATTTGCACAAGATAACAACATCACAATTAGTCCCGAGAAACAACAAGAGATTCAAAAGAAGTGGCAACATACATGACAGAATGAAATAATACATGAGGCACTGGAGGCATCTATCACAATCAGGGAGCTGGAGTTAAGCAATTTCAAAATTGAAAAAGAGAAAGTCACCTGGAGCTGATGGTATCTCCAATGAAATGATCAAGAACCTAGGAACAGAGGCCAAAACAAAGCTGCTGCAGATCTTCAATAACAGCTGGACCTTAGGCAGTGTTCCACAAGCCTGGAAAGAAGCAATCATGATAGCTCTACTAAATTAAGGGAAGGACAGTTCCAATGCCTCCAGCTACAGACCAATTAGCATCATCAGCTGTCTCTGCAAAACAATGGAGCGCATCATAAGTCGCGGACTGCAGTGGTACATTAAAAGTGACAACATCCTGTGCCACAGCAGGCTGGCTTTAGGCAGTGCTACTCTAAGGAAAATCAGACAACATATCTCTCTCAAGAAATTGAGGATGCATTCCAAGAGAAGAAACTGGTGCTTGCGGCATGGATAGATCTACAGAAACCTTTGATAAAGTCTGGAAAGAAGGTCTGATGAAGAAACTGAGAAACTGTAAAGTCAATGGAGGAATGTTCAAATAGGTGAAAACATACTTGCACAACATAAGAGCCTGAGTACAGATAGACGGACTCAAGAGCAAGAAAGTACTACTGCGCAAGAAAGTATTACTCCCCAGGGCGGAGTCTTGCCCCCCGACACTTTTTTCTAATCTTCATCAATGATCTTTTTGCTAATCTACCACATAGAATTAAAGCGGCAATGTACGTTGATGACCTGATTCTATGAAGCACAAATGAACATGCAACAGTGGCCACTATATCGCTACAAAGAATTGTAGATGCATTAGTTGCATGGGCAAATAGATGGTGTGTCAGCATAAACACTAACAAGTGCAGCACCACCCTATTTACCATCTCCCCAAAACAAAAGGCAGGAATCACCCAAATAAATGGAATACCCCTAAGAGAAGTTAAAGAACCAACATACCTTAGAGTAACATCTGATGACAGACGGATGTGGAGAAAGCACTTCAACAAAGCAGTAGCAAAAGCCACAAGAACAATAGCCATCCTGAGAAAAGTAAGTGGAATCACATGGGGAGCCAGTGGGAAAATACTTAGCAAAGTTTATCAACAGGGCATACGACCACACCTGGAATATAGGTCAACTGCGTGGTGTTCAGCATTAAAAAAAAAACACACACACTACAAGAGATGGATAAGGTGTAAAATTCAAACGAATGAAAGAAAGAAGAAGAAAAAGAAGAACATTACCATTTACTTGTATTTTACATTGTGGCATGTCTTTCGTCTTAGAGATGACTATAATCTCTGTCTTCTTACAATTTAATTCTAATCATAGTTATTCACCGTGTGCGACAACCGCATCTACTAAATGTTGCAGATCCTGCTCATTGTTTGCAATCAATACTGTATCACCTGCATATCTAATGTTATTGATATTTTGTCCTCCAATGATGATTCCTTTCATATCTTCTACATTTCTGAAAATATTCCCACTGTCCAGGGAAAACAACATCATGGCATAGAGAAACATCAATATCAGAACAGATTGAGAGTATTACACGAGACAGACAAGATCACCAACGTCACATGACATGGCTTATATGAATGACAACACTGTTTGCACACACAGAACATGTTAGATCGATACAAGAATTGATCGCTCACAAGTCTGTGATCAGCGAAGCGTGGAAAGTCTGCATAGATGATGCTGACACGATTTATCCACCCCAGTGAATCTTACAAGGATTCTAAAGTTGATTCAGGCTGCTTCAATGAACCCGACAAACATTATTATCTGAGTTGCGCAGTTCCATTACTTTCAAAACACAGTGCACATTTGTTGGGCAATTTTTGGCTGGGTAGTTGTAGTAACGACTCCACCGTGAAGCAATCACGACAGATGTCATCCGATCATCAGAAGTGTACCCCCCGCCGAATGTTTCGGCCTTTTTACCTTACTTACACAAAATCACAGTGAGCATTTGTGGGACCGTTCATGGCGTGGGTATTTAACTTTGGACTCGCCTGTCATGTTTTTACATAATCTCATATATTTATGCATGTGTAAATGCGTATTCGCTCAGAAAGCAATGGCAAAGTACTGAGCGTAATCTTGCCTAGTACATCAACAGCAGCTGAAAAATGCTGGTGTTGACTGCAACGTCCTGTAAGGGATATGCAACATTAAAAAAAAATGTGTATTAATACAAGGAGTTGCTGTTGCCGAGCTGATAACGAAGGGAAAACAAAAGAAGAAAATATGACAAAGAAGTGGGAGTCAGAAGGACTGAATAGATAAAATCGCTCGTTCTTAAGCATCCGGTGCGCTGATGCCGAGGTAGCGGGTTCAGCCCCTTCACCGGTCATCTGGACTAAAATGCTGGCGTCTCGTTCTTGACTTGGGGACGTAAATTACAAGTACTTCAGTAGTCGAAGTGGATTCGCCTGATGGTGAGGGAAACTGGTAATAGGAAAAGCTAGTCCACCCCAAAAAATCAGCCCAGTGCACTAGAAGTGGTAGCAAGTATGTGGACTACGGTGGAGTTCAAAGTGAGCGAACGAAAACAAAATGACTAAAAAGCTCCACGGATGAATAGAAAACACATACATAGAAGAACGTGTCGACGGAACAACAAGAACACAACCATTATAAATATATAGACCAACAACACACATGTGCACTTCCCTAGGCGTGTGTCCAGTCTGTGAGTGTTCCGTTTGTGTTCTGTGTGTGTTGTCCTAGCTCTGTGCTGTTTGAGTTGTTGAGTTGAGGTGAGTCAAGAACCGACATCACCGCACTCAGGACGTTCCCATAAGTTCTCAGTCCCTGTGACATATTGGAAGTTGGAAGCAGTACCCACCTCGACTTACCCCACAATGAAGTATTGCTATGAGGATGGGACTGATTTCATTTGGAGCGGATGGGTCTTTGGAAGCCAAAGTGTCCCATAATAGCTCTGGAAATCTAGGGGTTTCCCCCAGGAAAATTAATTTCTTCCCTCCAAAATCTTCCTTCCAGAAAAGAGAAACTTAATTAGCTCCAGAGTCCCCCACCTATGATCATTTTCCCTTTTAGGTGAAATGGTCACAGGAATTAATAAAATTTAAAGTTCCCTTTTCTGAGTAACCTGGGAGATTACAATAGAACAGAACTTTGCTGTCTATTAGTGTTTACCCAGTCACCTGTAGTTCCAGATACTACCTTTATGTGAAGTAGTTACATTAACTAAACACATAGATAATAATGAAAAGTTCTGTCACACCACAATGGACTGACAGAAAAATGCAGGAACAGTTAATTTTGGTTTATTAATCAAAATAAAAAACCTGTGGAAGTAACCAGTGATGCATTATGACATATATGAAATACATCAAGACATTGAGATAATGTTCATATTCAACATTAGAAATAAGAACTCTCATGTTCAGAGATGACTTCAGTCATTTGGCCACTAAGCCCTCCCATCAGTTAGCCTGCTATTGTTTCTGTAATAAATACCCCAGATGGTACTGGAACATTTCTCAAGGATTTGTAAAACAAATAGTCTAAACAGTCTCTACACACTGTATGAATCAGAGGAGTCCATGACTACTCTCTGTTCCTGAAAGTTATTGATTGTTCTCACAAGTATAAAGTTTCACTGAGTAAAATCAAAGTATAGCAGTGATGAAATGTTGCCAAACTTCTGCCATATTTGTAAGTAATTTGCATTGAGGTATAACATTGATCCTAATGATCTTAGCACTGTTTCTACACTTCAGATATAGTCAATCACCATATCACTCATGAAACACAGATCCGGTTTGGGCACAGTTCAGTGGGGACTCCTTGAATATTCTTGGTCCTGGCCACAGATTCCTGTTGCACCTTTATATTACAGATCTGCTCTAGGTTGACAGCCATTGTACGTTATTGGGCAATGTTCTGCACCTCTGGATCATGACAATCTGCGAACACCGCCATCCTCACCTGAGGTGGATAAACATGGTGAACACATTTATATCTAGCCAAAGGATGATGATTCTCCAGTGGACAAGAATGAAAAGGGTTTACAGACAGGAGTTACAGAAGGTAGCAGATTCAGGAAGTACCCACAAGTTAAGAGCTACAGTGTGTCTCTGTCATCAACCGATGTCACAGGCATTCCGGGATAACTTCTCTCGCACCACACAAAAAGACTTGTCAGTCGTACGAGAGGAATTGATTACACATTTTTATTGCCATTGGCTCTTTGCATCACATCAATGTACAACAAACAGTCGCTAACAAATCCCACAAGACTAAATGCACAGAGTTCCCTATCACTAGTCGTTTCCTAACCCTACTGCTAATCTATCTACTCGGCTAACAAAATAAGCATCGACACTAAACGATGCGTTCACTACGAAGTCTGTGTCCCGTCTGATTCTACACCGCGTGCTGTTTACACAGTACGCGGAAGGACTTGGGGCGCACTACGGCTTTTGCGTGCGGCCTCACTCAGCACGCTAGAGTAGTGGCCTCTCTTGAGTTTCAGTTTAGTTCTCCGTGTCTATCACGTTGGCGTGATCATGCCGTGACCAGAGTGCTTACTCTCTGGTTGACACCTCCGTGTCCCATGAGAGAACTATTTAATAGTTCCCCTTCTTATCTATTCCCTACACCTACCCTGCCCTTATGTAGGGGCACTGGGTTACCTCTATTCTACTTGAGGTAGACCACTCTTTCAGGGTGGTCTTAATTCCTAAGTCTTTGACACACACCCTCCCCTCCTGTGTTGCGTTACAAACTTTGACTCATGGTTGTGACACAAGAGGTTTCTAAAAAAATTAGTGTATCTAATTTTTGTCAAAGACTACTGATAACTTGGTTCTGGGTACCTCAATAGACTTCTACTGACTATTGTCACAGTGTAGTATCACTTTACTTGGCTACTGGTGATCGCCACAAACTTGTCTGGTTGGCGTGAGCCTTCTTCTCAATCGCAATATTATATTAATTAGAGGTTTGTCTGAACCGGACCATTGTCTTATAAGACCTGCCCTCAAATAGTAAATTAACTCACTACCCATACAAAGTTGACTTTCTTAGGGTCAACACATGAATTGCTTCATGTCCCCCATATAATATTAAACAACCCTTACACAAGCTGTGTGCGACAGGTTTTACCTATCTCGCTTCCGCGTGTAAAGTTATCTTCCACTGTTAAGTTAGTGTTTCGTTGTCTATTGTGTCCCCTGACCCGGAGTTATCTCCCTTTGTTCTAAAAAATGTATGTGCTTTACATGTGTGTTTTCCTGGTTGTTTGCGTGTTTGAATCTACCTAATAATATAATTTAACTTCTAACATGTGTGTCTGTCTATCCATATGTATGTAAGTTAGTTTTCAAGTGCCATAATTCGGTTAAATGTGGCCACAAACAAGTGTATAACACTAATTCGTGACTACGTTTCCGTCTTATGAGACTTAAAATACTTTCTCTAAGATCTACTCTAAACTACACAGAATACATTTGAGAAAGCACATTTCACCATTGAAAGCAAACGCTTGACGCAGACAAATAATAAAAAGTCGTGCTGAGCGGCAGAAAAAATCCGCTGGCTGCCTTCACTCTCCATTGTATATTTACCATTTTCTCTCACTTTCACACTTCTGTCACACATCTTTTATTCTCACAATTATTTAAAAACCTTGAAGTGACACTGTACAAGTTTGGCTCAGTTTGAAAAAAATTGAGCTTAATGACTGTGCGTAACTTGCTGCACGAGTCATGTATTTACAACATATTTACATGTAAGAAAAAGGGTTGATGGTTTGTGCCCTGACATTATTAAACACTATATTCTACTGAAATACTAATACTACTTCTATAAATATGTATTTGATTTGTTACACAATTTTAATCTAATTTAAGGGAAGTAATCTAACTATCTATAAAATGAAAATGATGTGAGATGAGTTATGTATCTTTATGACATGGGTAATGTGAAATGTAACAAAAATTCTAAATAATGTTTTTAATGTTTAAATGAAAAAACTATAATTGATATTTTTAATCTACATGGTATAAATGATGTATGTTCATGTGTATAATTCTTTTATCCTATAAAGTATAACTTAATTTTAGTCCTAAATGATGAGGTTGTTACAGTGTTCATAAAGATGGAATGAAATAAAATGAAATTAAATGACTACCTGGTGTTGTTCCTATCTTAAGCTTTTTATACTAATTTTTAATTCGCTGTTATTAAGTTTAAAGTACTATCCTAATCTAATTTTATGCTAAGTAAGTGGGTAAATTAATGATTTATCTAAACTATAAAAAAAATCTATTCTATTCCTAAATCTAATCTAACTCTTTATTAAAGTAACTAATCTAACTATAATTTACCACTATGTTAAAACCGTTATATTACATATCACAATAAATATATATATACATGGTATTTATTTACCTCAGGTTAGTGGTTGCCATAACGTATAGAAATTGCTTTCGTTGGCATAGTTTATATATACACACTTATCCTGGGTATACTAACTACACTACACAGTCATACTTGTGTCCTATGGGTATTCTTCCACTCATCGAGTCCGCTGGTGTCGTAGCCAAGTATCTTTGTGTCTGTTATTTTACAATGTTCTGACACTGTTCTTATGTGATTAACACAGGTGATTCACCGGAGCACAAATGGAGCATAGTAAGTAACGAGCTGTCTATATACACACGGTGATTTCCTTGTTCTTGGCGCACAGATCTTATTCTGTTGTCTACGGACACATGGTAGTTCACAGTTCTTAGCACACAGTCCTGATCCTGATGTCTATGTATTCACCAGTATATTCTACACAGGATATTTTAAGTGTGTAGTAAATGAACATTTCTTAAACTACCTATTCATGTGGAATATCAGGTATTTCTACCTCAGATGGTCGACTAAGGGTATCAGCAAGAATGTTGTCCCTACCCTTAATATGCTCTATACTAAAAGTATAATTCTGTAATATTAATGACCACCTGTAGATGCGGTCGTTACGATGCACCCCACTTTGTATGACCGTGATCGGGGAGGTGTCGGTCTGGACCACAAAGTGAACACCCGCTAGAAATCGATGCAACTTCCTCACCGAATAGATGACGCTTAGGGCTTCCAACTCTGATATGAAATATCTGGACTCAGCAGGTGTGATCCTGCGGCTCACGTAGCAAATTGGATGGAAGATGCCATCATAAAACTGGCCTAGTACTGCAGCGATGGAAATCCTGCTGGCATCTATCCTAAGATAATAAACGAGCCTAGGATTAGGCAAACGGAGGATTGGCACATTACTAAATAGGATTTTCAATTTTGACAATGCAGAAATTAATAATGCATCTTTGACATCTAATTTTACTGATGCTTTTAAAACATTTGAAAATACACTTGTAATTTCAGCTAAGTTCGGTATGAACTTGCTATAATAATTTACTAAACCCAAAAAGGCTCCTGACCTGCTTCTTTGTTGTAGGCATGGTCAGGTTCATAATTTTGGTAATAATTCTATTGTCAGTTTTCAGTTGTCCTTGTGAAATGACATGACCCAAAAAATCAATTTCTTGTAGGCCCAATTCGACTTTGCTCGGTTTGACAGTGAGACCGAAGAGTCGCAATCTATCGAAGACATGTCTTAGTTTCAGTAAGTGTGTTGTCCAGTCATCTGTATGGACACAAATATCATCTATATATGTCACTGTATTCGTCACTCCATGTAGTAAATCTCTAGTTAAGCGTACGAAAGTGGCAGGAGCATTACGAAGTCCGAAAGGAAGAAATCGCCACTCGTAAAGACCTAGAGGTGTTGAGAATGCAGTAAGATGGATAGATTGAGTCTGCATAGGGACCTGCCAATATCCCTTAGTAAGGTCTAGTTTAGAGAAGATTTTGGAGGTGGACATATCCAGAATAAGATCTTCGCAGGAAGGAATTGTGGAGTCTT